>MUZC01001497.1:0-37205 GCA_002072015.1 Radix auricularia
GTTTAGCTTAACAACCACTGTTGTTATTTAATAAATATTTGCATATAGAATTAGAATAGATAAAAATCAAATAAATCTCCTCCATTATTTCATTAGATTGGAAAAGATCAGAGTGACATGTGGTTAGATCCAAATCTTTTAGAGTGTGTAAGAGTGTTGAATTTCATTTACTTCGAAATTCGATCGCAACATAAAACATTGTTTCCTAATTATATCTTATATTATATATCTTAGATATACAGACGCTTCTTCTATCTATGCAGAAGATAATTGCGTCCACAGACCATGAGAGATGATCTGTTGGCAAGTGATGCAGCGGTCACAGCCCACGGCTATAGGGGTTAAACGTATTACCCCAGCCGCCTAACTATTATCTAGTTGGGTATCCATTCATTCAGAGCTGGGTGACTCGGGGACTCCTTAGGCCTCGGGAACGAATCTTCACCTTCGCGTGGATTCGGACTCGTGACCATCGGTACAGCAGTCGAGCGCGCTACCCCATGACCACCGATTATGATTAAATTGATTATATGTTTATAGTACTAATACTAGTTACAATTTAATGATTGATGTCTAATCAATGGTAATTGGGTATAACTTTGAATAATCCCATAAAACTTCAAGTTCTCTAGACTAATGGATAGTCAGCTAAAGAGTTAGTGAGTGTTAATATTGGTTAGGGGATAGAATCCTGATACAGTCTTTTTTTTTTCTGTTGTTGTTTTGTTGGTTTTTTTTTTGTTTTTTTTTTTTTGTTGGTTTTTGTTTTACAACCACAGTGACGATGCTTGCAAACACTCAAACAGGCTTTTTTTTCCAGGGACAATTTTTTTTTTATATCCCATGAGTGAGTCGCTGTTACTACAAGTGTTACTACTGAAGTCTGAACTGAAGTTACTAGTTACTGTTATGCTTATACTCATACTCAGTTCAGTCTTACTTACACTTACAGTACAGAACAGAGTACGGACTCTCACTTTTTAATTTTTTTTAAAATGATGCTTTACCATCATAAAGTCTTTCACTTAAATTAATAAAATGATTAATTATAAATCATTAATAATTAATTAGCGAACGGCGGTATGCAGGTCCGCTCAGACTCAGATTCTTGCTCAAATACTATTACTATCAATATCAGTAACAGCAAAATTAGTTTACCGTGCAAAAAATGATTATGTTTGATTTTTTGTTCAAAATCTCATAATCATTGTCATCTTCATAATTTGTAGCCATTGGTCATTGACTCATTGAGTCACAGTGACACTGTCTGTCAGTGGGTCAGTAACTAAATGTTGTCGTAATTTATATTTATATTTGTTTTATTTGCGCAGGCTATTAGGTCTAATAATATTTATTTGACTCAATTAAACAACAATTAAATCAATTAACAGTAGACAGTGTCCTAAAACTTAAATATCAACTATACTAACACTTTACATTATCTTAATTATTACACTTTGTAGCTAGTAAGTGTAGATTAGCATTTCAAAACCGTGCGAATAATTATCGGCACGGTCGAACCGTGCGAATAATTTTCAAAATTATCGGCACGGTTATGACGTCAAAACCGTGCGAATAACGCTTGCCAATAATATTTGCATAAAACATTGTTTCCTAATTATGATTAAATTGATAATTAGTAATTTTAGGCCTTGGCCTATCTTATCTTAGATATACAGACGCTCCTTCTATGCAGAAGATAATTGCGTCCACAGACCATGAGAGATGATCTGTTGGCAAGTGATGTAGCGGTCACAGGCCACGGCTATAGGGGTTCCACGCATTACCCCAGCTGCCTAACTATTGTCTAGTTAGGTACCCATTCGGAGCTGGGTGACTCGGGGACTCCTCAGGCCCCGAGAACAAATACACACCTTCGTGTGGATTCGAACTCGTGACCATCGGTATGACAGTCGAGAGCGCTACCTCTCGACCACCACGCTAGACTAGAGTCAAAAAAGAAGTTAGTCGTCAAAGAAGCTTTATTTTAATGAATTTTTCAGGATGAGACCTAGAACATAATTTGTTTAAAAATTAAATAGAATAAGACCACGTTTTAAAAAAAAAAACCCACTACTACAAATTTTGGTAATGAATTTCTCCCGAAGAAAGACTGGCCTGCCTTGCCTTAAAACCCTCAATACTGAGGTGAGGTAAGTTAATTTGTATTTGAATTTGAAAAAAAAATATTTTAAATTATTAAATAAGACTAATAATTTTTAAAGTAAAGTATATTTAATTATCATTATTTAACTACTTTTTGAACAAAGTGAAATTCACAAATATCAGTGTCATTTGTACAAGTTTTGTTAGAGAAATTTTTATAACTTTAATAGTTATATATACATATATATATANTCTCAAAACATAAGTATAAGGGATATAAGGACGAGCGATTAACCGGTCTTTTTTTTTTAGCGGTTAGCCGGTCCTAAAAAACGAGTGGTCTTAACAACCTTAGTATAAACTCCACTTCAATTTCAAGCATTCAATGTGGCGAAATATTTTGTACCGTCGTTTAAACCAAAGAGCGTTAGGTAACCAAGTGGTAACCGACCAGCCAATCAGAGATAGCGCAATGTCCCTAAAAGTAGTCATAGATAGGCTAGGTCAGCACAGGCCTGCTGGCTTGACGCAATTTGTTGGTCCTCTGCCGTGCTCGGTGAGGTTGCGGGCTGGCGGCCAGGCGCTTGGGCAGTATAGTTGCTTATTATTTCTGTTACAACGTCATTGGTGATTGCGGTTAAGATGACGTCACGAAAAATAATTACTCATCACCGCACTATAATGTATGGGATTTGGCCGATTGGCCACTATTAGCGGTGCTGACTCTAGCCTCTGGTATGTTCGGAATATTAAACATTAAACAAGCTCAACCGTACTCAACGCTCGAAACAATCGATTAATGTATCGTGATCGTGTGGAATTCGGGAAAGAGAATTACTTTTATTTCAGATTATGATCCGATGAGTCACAAAATCTGGCAAATCCAAAATCCGGTATATTCTGGATTCCGGTTGATCCAGATACATGTAAATCCGGCGGAACCGGATTTCACCAGATAGTGCAAAATCCGGTTGAACCGGATTCCGGACCGGATTACGGCACACCCCTAGTTGATATGGTGGTGGTGTGTATGGAAATGAGTGGGTCTACATGGTGGGGATGTGTATGGAGTGAAGTGGGTCTACAATGTGGTGGTGTGTATTGAGTTTAGTGTGTCTACATGGTGTTGATGTGTATGGCGTTGAGTGGGTCTATCTTACTGTGGTGTACATGTGGCACACTGGGTATATCTGGTGGTAGAGTGTTAGGAGTTGAGTGGGACTACATGGTGGTGGTGTGATTGGAGTTGAGTGGGTCTACATGGTGGTGGTGTGTATGGAATTAAGTGGGTCTACATGGTGGATGCTAGAATGGAGTTGAGTGGGTTTACAAGGTGATGGTGTGTATGGAGTTGAGTGGGTCTACATGGTGGTGGTGTGTTTTGAGTTTAGTGGGTTAACATGGTGGAGGTGTGTTTGAGTTTAGTGGGTCTACATGGTGGAGGTGTGTTTGGAGTTGAGTTGGTATACATGGTTGAGGTGTGTTTGGAGTTGAGTTGGTCTACATGGTGGAGGTGTGTTTGGAGTTGAGTTGGTCTACATGGTGGTGGTGTGTTTGGAGTTGAGTTGGTCTACATGGTGGAGGTGTGTTTGGAGTTGAGTTGGTCTACATGGTGGAGGTGTGTTTGGAGTTGAGTTGGTCTACATGGTGGAGGTTAGTATAGAGTTGAGTGGGTTTACATGGTTGTGTAGTGTATGGAGTTAAGTTGGTCTACAACGGGGTGGTATGTTTGGATTTGTGTGGGTCTACAATGTGATGGTGTGTATGGGGTTGAATGGGTCGATCTTGTTGTAATTTGCGTGTGGTACACTGGGGCTACGTGGTGGTGGTGTGTATGGATTTGAGTTTATCTACAAGGTGGGGATGTGTATACAGTTGAGTGGGTCTGCAATGAGGTAGTTTGTATGGAGTTGAGTGGATCTTATTTGGGGAAGTGTGTAAATTTGAGTGGCTTTACAATGTGGTAGTATGTATGGAGTTGAATGGATCTTATTTGGGGAAGTGTGTAAAGTTGAGTGGCTTTACAATGTGGTAATATGTATGGAGTTGAATGGGTCTTCAAGGTGGTGGTGTGTATGTAGTAGAGTTGGCCTATCTTGTGGTGTGTATGTGGTTCACTGGGTCTATTTTTTGGTTATATTTATGTGTGAATGTGGTTCACTGTGTCTATCTAATTGTGTGTATGTGGTACACTGGGTCTATCTTGAGGTGTGTATGTGGTTCGCTTGGTCTATTTTGAGGTGTGTATGTGGTTCACTTGGTCTATTTTTTGGTGGTATTTATGTAGAAATGGGGTACACTGTGTCTATCTTCTGATGGTGTACATGTGGTACACTGGTTCTTTCTGGTGTTTGTTTGTATGTGGTACAATGGCTCTATCTGGAAGTGGTGTGCATGTGGTAAACTTGTTCTATCTGATAGTGGTGTGTGTGTGGTTAACTGGGTATATATGGTAGTTGTATGCATGTGGTACACTGGGTATATCTGGTAGTAGTGTGTATGTGGTTCATTGGGTCTATCTGGTAGTGGTGTGTATGTGGTTCATTGGGTCTATCTGGTAGTGGTGTGCATGTGGTTCACTGGGTCTATCTGGTAGTGGTGTGCATGTGGTTCACTGGGTCTATCTGGTAGTGGTGTGTATGTGGTTCATTGGGTCTTTCTGGAAGTGGTGTGTATGTGGTTCACTGGGTCTATCTGGTAGTGGTTTGTATGTGGTTCACTGGGTCTATCTGGTGGTGGTTTGTATGTGGTTCACTGGGTCTATCTGGTAGTCGTGTGTATGTGGTTCACTGGGTCTATCTGTTAGAGGTGTGTATGTGGTTCACTGGGTCTATCTGGTAGTGGTTTGTATGTGGTTTACTGGGTCTATCTGGTAGTGGTGTGTATGTGGTTCACTGGGTTTAACTGGTAGTGGTGCATATGTGGTTCACTGGGTCTATATGGTAGTAGTGTGTTTTTGTTTCACTAGGTTTACATGACAGTGTGTGTATGTGGTTCACTGTGTATATATGGTAGTGGTGTGTATGTGGTTTACTGAGTCTATCTCGTAGTGGTGTGTATGTGGTTCACTGTGTCTATCTGGTAGTGGTGTGTATGTGGTTTACTGTTGCTCTATTGTATTTGTGTGTATGGTGTTCACTGGGTCTATATGGTAATTGTTTGTATGTGGATCACTGGTTCTTTATGATAGTGGTGTGTATGTGGTTCAATGGGTCTATATGTTAGTGGTGTGTATGTGGGTCACTGGTGCTATATGGTAGTGGTGTGTATGTGGTTCACTGGGTCTACCTGGTAGTGGTGTGTATTTGGTTAACTTGGTCTAAATGGTAGTGGTGTGTATGTGGTTCACTGGGTCTACCTGGTAGTGGTGTGTATGTGGTTCACTGGGTCTACCTGGTAGTGGTGTGTATGTGGTTCACTAGGTCTGTCTGGTAGTGGTGTGTATGTGGTTCACTGGATCTATATTTTAGTGGTGCAAATCTGGTTCACTTTTTCTATCTGGTAGTTGTGTATATTATTCACTGGGTATATATGGTAGTTGTGCGTATGTGGTTCACTGGTGCTATATGGTAGTGGTGTGTATGTGGTTCACTGGGTCTATATGGTAATGGTGTGTATGTGGTTCACTGGGTCTAAATTGTAGTGGTGTGATGTGGGTCACTGGCAGTGGCGGATTTAGCTTTGTCTGCGTGGAAAGGCCAGGAGAATTTCAGGGGGGCGCCGCAAAATTTTACTAATATCAGAGCATTGGATAAATACTAGGGCTGTTAACCATTAATTTAAATTTAATTGATAATTTTTGAAAAAAAAACAATTAATTAATCGTTAATTTCGATTAAAGCCAAAAAATTTAATTTATGATGTCATAATAAGTAACACTTACTTCACGTTCTTGTTGAAAATCTAAATAACGCTGGCATGTCTCCTTTATATATTCCTTTTAACCAACTACGCAAAAAGACAAGTGTGTTGACATTATTAGGTTCATGTGATGAGCGGATCTAATTGACAATTTAACCAGCCGAGTTGAACAATCATTCACATAGAACTGAGGAAACTCAAACTGGTATGCTCAAAACGGTCTTGACAAGGAATGATATTATCGGATATCGGTGTTCATTATTTTTCCACCATTGTACAGGATTAATGGATTCAAAAACTTTCATCTCCATTTTGTAACGCAGTAATTCATCAGAAGAGCTGTCATCTCTGTCTCAGAGTCAAACTCCATTATTGACATTAGCTTAATACGCTTTTCATTTGGTTTGATAAGTAGGCGAAATTTATCAACATTTTGAACATGCCGTTAGTCAATATCTTAAAACCAAAATGTTTGTGTAATCTTCAGGAAATTTATTATTTATCAGCCGCTATTTTTTAAAATTACTTTTTGACTTCCTATTACTTTTAAATGATGGGTCGATTAATGGTTAAAACATATTTTAATCCTTAAACTTTTTAAGGATTAGTCGAGAAATAAATCGTTAATTTCCGTAGCCCTAGTGAATACTAATTATTAGCCTACTAATTTAGTAAATTTTCCAAATTAACAAACAAGTAAAACAGAAGAAATAAATATAAACAGATATGTTTTCAACATAGTAATGTTTGTTTATTTCAATAGTATATTTATTGATCTAAGAAAGAAACTTAGTTTATACGAATTTATATAGGCCCCTGGGCCTTTTTTAAATTCCTCTCTACGTGTAGCGAAACGATTTATCGTTGATTAAAAGTGAACGTTCTCACCTAGATGATGTTCATTTGAAATTATTGCTAATCCAGACATACGTTCGTTTGTCATTGTTGAGCGCAAATAATTTTTGATGATTTTCAAAGTAAATTTTTATAGAATATTGACAAACTATAGAGACCTGATGTCATTTATTTTTCAGTCAAGAATGGCAGAAACTCTTTAAGTCATAGCTCACTAGATAGTGATGCATAAAAATCTTTGAAGGTATAATATTCATTGATTGCTTCTTCTAGGATAATGTGTTTGTAAATTTTGCATAACCTTCGAAGATGATCTTTATTTTCTTCCAACATTAGTGATGGATCAATACAATAGAAATAAATAGCAGCGCCCCTAAAGTCATCAAATCGATCATCTATTTGTTTTAGAAGTGTATCCAAGATAGTGAAGTACGTTTCAGATTTAAAACTGTTAGTTGGATCATTAGCCCTTTCATCTCTACTAAGTTCACCTGCCCTACTTTTATTTTCTGCAATTCGCGTTTCTTTAAATTTTGTTTTTAAAATCTAGTTTCGAACAATTTTCGTTAATAAATGATTAGATATCCACTTTCTGAATTCTAAAAAGCTTGATCGCTTCTCATTTCAACAAACATATTTCTTCCAACATCAATCAATCGTTTTGCAATTTCAATGTCAATACTCTTGAGCTGCAAGTGGTTTGATAACATGAAAATATCAACCAACTTTTGTACAAATGGCATAAAAAACAATAGAATATTTTGTTATTAAAGCAGATAGTCCCATTGCTTCTGCTCTGACACTTCCTTTATGTTATGTTGATGCCCTTGAATTTATATATTCTAGAGTGGCTAGAACAGCAGAGAATGATTCAATAGCTGCATCAACTAAAGCTTACTTACGGCCTACGGCTTGACCATCTTGTATCAGAAATTCATTTCAGTTCAGAGTATCTATTGTTGATTCATATTGAGATATATGATGTTTCTTAAGAGTATGTAGACATGTTGTAAACTAGACGTAAATAATACATACAACATTTCAGCTATGCCAAAAAACAGCTGTATACAAAACTGTTTAAAGACATTGCTTCGTTGGTGACCAAATTTAAAACATGGGCACAGCCATGAAAATAGATGGCATTGTGTGAAACTTTGAAGGCCACTCTTAATTCCAGACATTACAGATGCACCATCGTATGCCTTTCCTCATCAGATTGTGAAATTGCTGTTTCGCTTTTGTAATGTGTAGTTCCGTTAGAATCTTCTCAGCAAATGCGGATGCAGCATTGTCGTTTACAAAAGTATAAAAGCCTATAAATCTTTCCACATTTCCTGATTTTAAAACTGAACGTAAAGTGACATCTTATCAATTTTAGATATATCAATGGTTTTATCGATAATTACAGAAAAGAAATGTGAAGACTTAACTTTATTATCGATTACTGCCAATATTTCAGATGCAAATGATTGAATTAAATCAATGTGCACATCATGACTTAAATAAATTTCATTTTTCTTTTCAACTCTAGATGACTGTCCCAATTGGAATCATGGTTGGCTAATAAACTTAAGATTTAACAAATATTTCAAGTATTTCTACAACTACCATCACTAAAGTCTCAAGCAAGAATTTTCTCTGTGTACTCTAAATAGCAAACCTTGTTTTGTCAAGAATCAAGAAAAACGTCACGTCTGTCATTCGTTTCAATATTTTTCCATTCTTTTCCACTTAGCGACGTTCCTGACTGACCAAACCAGATATTACAGTTTGGAATATGATATTTAGCAAGCCAATATAGTCGTATTGGAGTTTAGTGTTGATTAAAATTTTTGTGTTTAGCAATCTTTTTTCTGCTCTAGTATTCATGAGGGCGTCTTAGGGGGGCGCCATTTTAGACCCAACTGGGGAGTGGGGGGGGGCGACCCGCCCCTCTGCCCTATAGCTAAATCCGCCACTGGTCACTGGGTGTATGTGGTAGTGATGTGTATGTGGTTCACTTGTGATATAAGGTAGTGGTGTGTATGGTGTTCACTGGGTCTTTATGGTAATGCAGTGTATGTGGTTCACTGGGTCTATATTGTAGTGGTGTGTATTTGGTATGCTGGGTCTATCTTTTGTTGATGTGAAAGTGATACACTTGGTCTACCTGGTGTTGATGTGTATATGGTACACTGGCTCTAATATGTGGTGGTGTGCATGTCGTACACTTGGTCTATCTGGTGGTGATGTGTATGTGGTACACTGGCTCTAATATGTTGTGGTGTGCATGTCGTACACTGGGTTTATCTGGTGGTTGTCTGTCACTTAAATTTGAATTTGCCTGAGATAGGAAAATGCAAAAAATTTCATTTTATAGCCAATGGCTGATGTAAAAGCAAAATCTATTTGGCCAGAAACTAATTATAAACATAAAGTGGGTCATATGACTTAAAACTTAATAAATGAAAAATGATGTATAAAGCCAAAGAACACTTTTTAAAATTATACAATAACATTTAATGACACTTAATGAAGCTAACAAATTGAAATTGAAACAATTATTAGTGCTTTTACTGATTACAAGTTTTGTGCTCGATTAATCGGGTAAAATTTAATCGATTAATCAATAAATTTTAATAATTAATATAAAGATCCCGTTAAGTCGCTATTCATTATTTCGTGACATTGGTTAAGTTGAATTAATTTCAAATCTCCCAGATTGTGTGACGCCACACAGCAAATTTGTTCTGCTATTCAAGAAATAAGGAAGAAAATATTTTTGTTTACATATGCAAGTCAAATTAAATACTAATAATACAAGGGAAAAGCAAGCAAGTAACAAAAAAACATAAATTATTAATAAATTGAAAAAAATTAGAAATATTTTCTTAAATTTGAATCGAATTTTAATCGATCGAATTGATTAAAAATTTAACGATTAATTGATTAAGAAGTCGTCAATTTTCGCCGCCCTAATATATATATATATATATTTGTTCCATGACCTCTTTTTTCGAGGTCGTAGAGGATTCTAATGTTTCCATTTTCTCGGGCTTGATAGACACTAGCGTCGCCCATCCCTCTCCAGGTCAGCGGCTTTCTTAGCATTAGTCATTTCTCAACATTTTTATAGTGACTTTAGCACAAGAAAAAAAAACCATCCATACTCTTATATACTATTGAAGTGAACTAAGATGAAATAAAATATTTTAACGCTTTCCGTAACCCTGAACTATATGTTTGGGTGAACCCAAACATTCCCTGACTGCGTTGCTAAGGGCTACCTCTTTTTTTTTTTTTTGGTTTCACTTCAGGCACTACCTCTGGAGGCTCTTGAACGGCCAAACAAATGTATTTGTTCATATAATTGTCTACATGTTCGACGTACGATCGAAGCACACGTACATTCTAGTTAAAAAGTAAAAATAACTTTCACATGGTCTAAATGATATTATAGCAAAATTAAATTATAAATTCTTGATGTAACATAGCACATATAATATAACTAATTTTTATAAATAATTAAAAAATTAACGTTATAATTCACGGTCAGACATTAGAACAAAAATATTCGCTTACTTCCCTTCAAGTGTTTTTTATTTTTTACCTTGAAAATCTTTTAATTGTAAAATTCAATTTTGAAATTTATTAATTTTAAATGAGACATCAGCGCACAATTTTTTAGGCCCCTGAGGAGTATTGATATCTTTTAACAGAAATCCCCGTCCCTGTCCTTCTATACCAGTGAAAAATGTGGGGAATTTGATCTGTGTAAAATTTTGTAGCATTAATCAACCTTACTGAAAATTTACACCACGAATTGTGTATATTAAGACAGAAATTCGCAATTAACAAAATCCAATGAAGTTATTTGCTTTTAAAAAATCAAACAACATTACATGTTTTTTCCCACACGTTTTTTCAACTCACTGAGCTGTAACTTTTTTTTTAACTGTGTCTGACAGCAATCTTGTAAAGTCCTTGCTATCTAGGTAGCTGGAGCTTGCGCGCATGTTATCATTGAGGATAGTGTTTCTTAATTAAGTGTTTAAAAAACACTTTAAAAATTTTATTATTTTTTATTGTGTTATTTGACTTTTCCCGAATTGGAACACATTATCATTTGGAACTTCAAATATTCGTTTGTTTGTTGTTGTTTTTTTTTTATATCAGACAAACCTGTCTTTACATTTTCATTTAAATTTATTATAGATTTCGTTACTGAGAGATAATAAAATAATAAGTCGGATGCCAGAGTGCACACGGGGGGGGGGGTCGATTGATATACTTAAAAATATTTTTATAAAGAGATACATTACCCAAATGGTTTCTGACATTAAGTTTTATTTTATAGCAACTTGGTCCATATTCTTATGTAAAGATTTCAAATCCTTAGATCTTAAATACGACTTCATAATATTTATTATCCTTTTTATAAATAATTTATCCAATTAGATGAGATGGGTTAACAAAAGTAAGTGACATACGAATTGTAGAAATAAAAAATCACTTTGTCTGTGTTGGTTGTAAGTTAATAACCATTGATGAATTTTTTAAAAAAGCAAACAAAAATAGAAACAAAAAAATAATTTTATGACAAAGTTTATAAAGTCTAAAAAAAAAAGTGAAGCAAATAAATCTGATATTATGGATAATTTAACATTGAGCCATCGTGGACTTATGTTCTCAATACTCTTAATTGTTGAAAATCTGCCTTCGCCAAGTTTTTATAGAATTTACGTCCAGAATTATTTGAAGCGTCATTTAAATGTTTAAATTAGTCAACCACGCTGCATAGTCATTGGACAAAATGTTTTGTTGTTGTCGTTTTGTTTTTTTGTTTTTTTGGGAAGGGGGGGGGGTAAATGTATGAGCAGGAGACACTAGCAGCTGCATTAGTTTATATTTTAATTTGCTCTAATATCCAACCTTGAAGAATTTCCAAGCACAAAATCTTATATTCCAGTATTGTTTTAAAAAACTAAGAACATTATTTTCCAAGCAAGTTAAAATAAAATGATACAAAACATTACCTTGCAGTATAATATAAATTATGAACAGATTTGTCAGAGGAAATATGGATAAGTTTTGTTTTGTTTTTGTTTTTTATGTTTTTTTTTTTTTTTTTTTTTGTTGTTTTTTTTACATTAAAATTTTTTTTTTATAATCTTCTTTCAATTTAACCATTTACATTACCACAAATATGCTGACGGAAAGCCTTGGTGAATTTGGAACTCATTGTGACGTAAATGATGAAATTGGTCGACGTGTAAATATGAAAGCATGTGTTGAAGATGATTCTCTTATAATTGTAAGACAAGTCATGTACCAAGAAGAAGCCAAAAGACAGAAAAATTCGTGGGAAGAATGACAGGAATGCCACACAGAACACTATGAATAACATTTTAAACAGCTTTAGTTCTTTTTGTCTCTTTAAAGAATTGCTCACTGATTTCTGGGCACGGATTTTGACCGACGATAAATGTAAGGATACGCCGATGGCAAGGTTGATGAATAAAATAATAAGCATGGGAAGTAGGTATAAAAATACAGTGTTTAAGATAAATAGAAAATACTTATCTCCTGCAAACATGGTCTCGTCTCCAGACACGATGACGCTTTTATTTACTAAAATATAATTGGGTAAATTGAAAGCAATCGTGAACAGGGTGATGAATGCGATGATGACCTTGACATTGAAAGGTGTGAAAATTCTAGAGACAGCAAAAGGAAACACAACAGCCACGAGTCTTTCAACAGCTATGACAGCCACCTGGAAAATTCCGATAATTAGTGCAATGTTGTGGACAGGTGCGTAACTTTTTAAGTAAATGTTTTCAAAATTTTGCCCCATGTTAGTATCGATCCTCATTAAAATTCGATGCAAATACGTCACAATATCTGCCGATAGGTAAATGAGGTCACAGACGGCTATGGAGGTCAGGAGGATGTTGGTGGTGTCACCGAAGCTCCCGTGTTTGACCAGAACCAGTATGGTCAATATGTTGCCGAGTATGCCGAATGTACTAAGTACACCACAGAAGTAATTTGAAACTATCGAAGACGTCAAGAAATACTGCAGATGTTGATTGAAAGAGTAGCTGATTTCTTCCTCGTAATACTCCGATTCATAATCTTTATAAGGAAATGGAATTCCATCATCAGAAATAATTGAGAAGTTCATTCTTCTTGTTTATAGTGTTAAAGCTCGCTGAGAGATGAAGTGACGAAATAGGCTTTAACAATCCATAAAACAAAAGTGGAATGTTTTTTTTCCTAAAAAACCTTTGGAAAATATTAAGTAATGACATAAAATTTTAAGAAAGATATTCAGTGTTGTGTGAAACATCTTTTTTTTTTTTTTTTTTTTTTAGTCCCATAACCTCTTTTTATCGAGGTCGTAGAGGATTCTAATGTTTCCATTAGAATATTCTCGGGCTTAATAGACACTGGCGGCGCCCATCCCTCTCCAGTTCAGCGGAGGGCTTTCTAAGCGTTAGTCATTGCACAACATTTTTATAGTGGCTTTTCGTGGGCTTGAACCCACGCCCCTCAGCTTGTGAGGCTAGCGCACTATTGACTTCGCTACCCAGCCTACTTAAAAGAAATACGAGATTTGTTTTCCAGAAAATGATTTTTTTTTTTTTTTTTTTTTTTTTTTTTTAAGATAAAAATTATTTTTTATAGCAGATATATTCCTACAACACGTTAACTTTACTTTTTCGTAAACAAGCGTAGGTAAAGCATATGTTTACAGATTGCAGAAAATTTTGTATTGAGAAAAAAATGTACCAAAAAAATTGCGCTGCTAAAAAGCACATTGAACATATTAAGTAAATATTCTATAATCTTGAGACATTCTGAGCAAAATGTGAATTCGAGTGGTGCGAAATATGGAAACAACAGGAGCACAGTAAAAGGAATAAGCATAACAAATTTTATTGTAAACACGACGAAAGTTGTCTTGAATCCATCCTTTCGCAAGCTCAAGTTTTCGTGATTTCTTTGAATGTTTTTGTACCACACGGGAAGTAAGCAGTACAAAACTACTGAACATGCGCAAATTATCGCCAGTGGAAATATAACGACTACTATTTTACACACTAGTTGCGTAGTGTTGACCTGCTCGTAAAACAAAAGGGTGAGAATACTTGGTGTGGTTTTAAGTCTGTTGAGGTGGTTGTTAAAGTGGTAGTCATAATACAGATAGAGATCCGGCATAGTAACTATCGCTACCAAAATTAAGAGACCAGCTATAAAAAATTTCAGTCTATCGGGTCGAATAACTCGAGACGCCAATGCAGGAAAACAAACGGTGACAACTCTCTCCACCCCAAGTAGCGCCGTCAGATTAATGCTAAAATACCAGGCCCTGTATTTCCAGTGGTTGGTGAATATTACACGGGACAACTGCAGGTATCCATGCCAGGTTACATCAAAGTCTCTCACGATATCCGTAACGATAGCCAACAAATTTGTGATTGGACAGAAGATGTCAGATACCGCCATTGAGGAAACGATGACGTTGAAATGTTTAAAGCCCAGACGTTTGAGAACCTTGATAGTAAGAACATTGATGGCCAAACTCCACAAGAAGAGAACCGGAAGTAGACATTTGAAAGATACTAAAAAGAAGCCCCAAGGAGATGTTTTTATTAAATTGATATTTTTCAAGCTCACATTGTTGAAATCTCCCACTGAGTATATGGTGTTAAAAAGATCCGTTGTGTTGCTACAGTTTAAAGCTGCTTTGGTTGACAAGGTCCAAGGCATTTTTATAGAGAATTATTGAATGATCTGAAACTGAATTTTTATTAAATACATCAAAATCATGTAAAAAATTTATTATTTACGTTAAATTTCTACTGTGTGTGACTTAAGTGTGAAGAAACATTTTTATAAGAAGTTGAGTTTCAGAATGATAATAACCAACCCAATAGTCAGATTTAGACTTGATAAGGCCTTACATTATTTGTGATATGGGGCACTTTATAAGTCCAGATATTCTATGTTATGACCAACTATAAATATCTGATAGCTTGAGTGTTCAAATAAGATATAATGAAGAAATCTGTAGATAGTTAAATAATCGTTAACTTTAAATCATTTTATTCATAACAATTTTAAAATGCAAACTCTGGTTAAAATGAGACACAATCTAGCATATGTCTCGAACATTTAACAAAATCTGAAAGTAAGGCATACAAACACAATATCCTGTATATATATCTCGTGTGTAAAGATAAGCACCGCTCTGATATAGTAATAACGATATTAATAGTTTCCTACATTTTCTTATACCTTGAGCTATTGTCTTTTGTCTTTTTTATCTTTATTCTATTATTTTGTTTCCATGATAGTGAATGCTTTATATAATGTAAATATAATTGTTATAATTGTAAAAGCTATTTTTTCTGATGATGAAGACATTAGTCAAAACGTCTAATTTTAAATTAGTCGATGCTTAAAATTTTAATTTATTGTTTTGATTGCCCATTTCGTTTGTGTATCTTGTATTTTATGTATAAAGCTTCATCGCAGTCCTATTCTATATGATAAATAAATAAAATTCTTTAGCTAGTAAAGTTATCTTAGTTAAATGTTGTGTTAAACTTCCCAATAACACACAACGGCGTCAATATTCTGTATTCGGGCTCCATTATATTTGAGATATGTATAAGAAATCGTGAAAAGTTGATAATAAATGTTTGTGTCCACTGTGTGTTTTTTGATCTATTGAAATGGCACACACGTTTTTTAAAAAAATTCCCTTTGTCCAGTCGGGTAGTTAACGGTGCCGACGAAAACATTGCCCTATTGATACAGATATCTATGGGCAAGGAGTACCTAATTCAACCACGCGCCGTTTCCGAGGAATCATAAAATAATTAATGCATGAAAATTTTAAAAATCCAAACCACTTTCCGGGGTAACTATAGAAACAAACAAAACCATGTGATTTAAGAGAAAAATCCGGGGGTTAGCTTAAATTTCAAACTCTAAAAAGAGTTATGGATCGTATAATTCCAATAATTAAATCACAATGGCCTTTTTTGTTGACAATCGTTCATAAAGATTTGTTTAATGATAGGCTTCCCTAAGGGATTTTTCCATTTATAAGACCCTGTGACGATTTGGATAGAACGATGGAGTTGATTCGCGCACAGACGCCTCTTCGTAGCTCGACAGACAAGCAGGTTTGCGGAGCTGACCGCAACCTGAGACCGACGAGTCCTGGCAGGCAATGCAGAAGTCCGATATATTAGTTGTTAGGTGCTTGTCACATATGATTACACTTTTTTTTACGGATCGTAGGCAGAGCAGTAAAAACAAAAGTACCCGTTGAGGGTCGGGTTAAACTGAAGCGACCGTTTCGTCCCCATCATTTTACTAGCAACGATATTCAGCGGCGCCGGCTTAGGGCCAGGAGCGCCAGTACGGATTAGTAAAAGGCACCGTGAAAAACGTAGCGGACGCTAGTTCCGAGGACACATTCCAGTTGGAGTTACACCCATGGTAGGTAATTGATGATCACCCGCTTTGCGGCAGTCCTAACCATAGAGACTCGTGTGCTTTGCCGGAGTGGCGCTGAAGTGGTAGCGAATAGCAGTAGGGAAAACTCCACCCCCTTAAGAGGTCACTTTTAGTGGGAGGAATTTTCTACTTTATATCATGGATTCCCAGGTGGCGACTGTTCCAGGGTAAGGGGGTCTCTCAATTGTTAGGTCCCTTAGGGGGGCGAGAGAACTGAGGTGGGTTTCCGGGAAGACCCACGAAGAGCACTAGGATCGGGGCTGCTCATTTTCTGCCACATGTAGGATCATTATTTGATTTGCACTATGTCCCTCAAATATGCGGAATGATCTCGGTCATCAACAGGGTTCGGGGTGTTCGCTTTGGTTTCGGGTGAATTCCCACATCTGTAAATTATTCTTAACAAATTATTGGTCCCAATTACAACGTCTCAAACTGTATACCCACTCTTGACAACTTTTTATCCCTAAAACATATTCCAGAGTTTAGAAATACGAGCAATTCCACTAAATAACAAAAGCGCTATTGATCGTTTGATTACCCTCGTGTTAATATCTCTACGCCATTCTACTCATCTCTAGACCCAAATGTAAAAATCAAATTGGTTGTTTTCAAAGAAATCAGCCCTAAAGCTAAACTTAATCCTAACCACCATATATATTTTCATAAATTTAGAATCATCGATTATAAATAGAATTATTTTTTTTACGGTAAAAATGCAAACATAATCTTTCCTTTCATTAAAAATTATTGCAGTAGAACCTAAAATATAATAAAATATGTCGTACACAAGATACCTTAACACTGAGGTAAGTACTTTGACTCACAACCATTCAATTCAATGTGAATGTTAGTTGGACGGCCGCGAAAGATTTAGCAGAGGCCTGCGAGGAAATTCAGGGGAAAGTATTACGGCTGCTCATGCTAAGCTTAAGTGAGTGTAGAGCGAGGAGTTTTATCCCCAATTTTTAAAGCAATTTTTTTATATTTTTAAAAATAGTTTGCAAAATATTTATGCCATTAAAGGATGTAAAAGACATTTAAGGCCATAACGGAATGAAACGAAAGACCCTTATGTATTAGATTAATTTAATCCTCATCTCGAATGCTGACAGACAAAATTGCACGGGCACATTTTTAAACATTACATTCAATTTTGTCTCCACTAACCTCTAAAATAATATGAGTTGTGTAAATGTTTACTTATGGTCTAGTCTTTCAATGTATCATATAATTGCATTAGACGCCAATGCTCTGAAACACATTTGTATGTGAGTATTTTTTTTTACAAAGATAATAATATTGTTCATTTAGGCAAAAGGTTCACTTTTATCGCAAACATTAAAAAATCTAATGATTCTTGCACAGGCCATTCCAAAATGTCTTCCATCAAAATAATTATTCACAAGCCACGGATAAACGGACTCATTCAGTGAAAGGTCAATCGTCGTGCGACATTTTCTCAAATCATTGACGTACCGCTGGCAGCTGATATCTTTCTCAGCTCGCATCGTTATTTGTAATGACGTGTAAAATGATGGGTTATGGGCTATGGGAACTTGGCAGCGTAATATTTTTTTAAAAAATAAAGTCTACAAATTATAAGGAAAATTCTTTGATCGTGTACAACACGCTGGGTTTATTACTCTTATCCGGCCGGTTCTCAATGTTTTGAGTGTTTTCAAAACAATACTGGGCTTCTATTTCAATAGAATTTAAAGAATTAGTCATTGCAATTGTATAATTCAATTTTAGAATTAAAAGCTTCTAGAACAATCAGAGAACTTTAAAAAAATGAACATTAAAATATTAAGTGTTCGAGTGTGTATAAAAATGAACACTGAATAAATTTACTGTTGCTTCATCTTAGATATACAGACGCTCCTTCTATGCAGAAGATAACTGCGTCCACAGCCCACGACGGATGATCTGTTGGCAAGGTATTCAGTAGTCTAAGGCCACGGCTATGAGAGGTCATCGCATTACCCAGCTGCCTAAGTATTGTTAGGTACCCATTCGGAGTTGGGTGACTCAGGGACGTCCTAGGCCCCTGGAACAAATCCTTGCCATCTCATGGATTCGAACTCGTGACAATCAGTACACCAGTTAAGCGTGCTGCAGCTCGACCACCGTGCTTCAATGTGTAAGAGCAGGTGTTTCTGGATGAAGACATATATACATACTAGATTCAACCTAAAGCGTAGCATACGCCACATCATTGCTCAAAGCTGATGCAAGGAAAGGGGTGAAAGAACGGACACAAACTTCCCGCAGTTCTCAATATGGTAGTCAGGGCCGCCGCCAGGGGGTGAATCCAGTAATTTATACAGGGGCCCCCGCGGAAGGGGGCCCCGTCAGCAACACTTGATTTTCTTTTAAAATGCTTGTGCTTGGTGCGTAGATATATGTTCGGACAATAATTATTCAAGCGAGATGTGACAAACAAGTATAACAATTTAGCTTACAACGAAAAATGACTGAAGAACTTTTCTGCACAATGAACTCTTCGCTAAAGGTGTTCCTCGAAATTTCGTGTTAACATCACAGTTTTCTAAAACTGATATAATTTAGTCATTAAATACGTCCTATAAATGTCTTCGCTGAATCTCAAATATTTCAGAGTATGTAAATATTCACTTAAGTGTATAATATATATATATTAAATATATTATATATATCTTCGGCATCCTTCCGTCTCCCGAGACGATGGTGTATCACCTTTCGGTTGGGTTGCATTTTCTCGTGTGGCTGTGCAGTCCTATCCGTGAAAGACAGTCTTTACCACAGTTTTTACACACGAGTTCTGTGCATCCAAATGTTTTGGCCTTTCTCCTAGCTCTCTGTCTGCAGCCTCCTCCATTCTTCCCTCCTCGGCTACTATGACGCCCTCTTTGACAACCTTGCGCCACGTAGAACGGTCATCTGCCTTACACTCCCAGTCGCTTGTATGGATTTTGGCTGCTTTCATGTCCCTTTGACAGACATCTTTAAAACGCAAGCGTGGACGACCTGTTTTCCTCTTTCCTGAAGCAAGTTCACCATATAGGAGGTCCTTCGGGATTCGGCCGGGGCTCATTCTTTTAACATGTCCTAGCCATCTCAGGCGTCTTTCGCTAAGAATTGAGAACTTGCTTTGGGTATTAGCACGCGATAGGACCTCACTATTAGGCACCTTGTCTTGCCATTTAATACGAAGGATACGTCGCAGGCATCGCAAATGGAAGGTGTTAAGCTTGCGCTCTTGGGATGTGTAGGTGGTCCATGTCTCGCTCCCATATAGTAGTGTACTGATGACACAGGCTCGATAGACACACAGTTTGGTTTTCAACGTTAGCTTGGTGTTTTGCCAGACACGCTTATTTTGTGTGGCCATTGCGGCAGCTGCCTTGCCAATTCTGCTATTTATCTCTTCTTCAACGGACAGTGTATTGGAGACCTTGGACCCCAAGTAGGTGAAGCTGTCTACAACCTCCAAGTTTTCATTATCAATTTCTATGTTAGGTGGAGGTCGGGTGTCGACCAGTGTTGGTGTGAGTACACAACCTTGTTTAACTCCGCTGCTGACTGGAAAGGCTTCTGACTTAGCTCCATCGAACTGCACTGTGCCTCGCATATTTTCATTGAACTGCTTGATGATGGTAAGTAGGTGAGGGGGACAGCCGATTTTTGCCAGTATTTGGAAAATCCCGCTGCGACTGACTAAATCGAAGGCTTTTGTAAGGTCCACAAAGGTAACGTATAGTGGCATCTGCTGCTCTCTGCATTTTTCCTGTAGCTGTCGTATGGAGAACACCATGTCTATGGTAGACCGACCGGACCGGAAACCACACTGAGATTCTGGATAGACGCGGGATGCTAGGCTTTGTAAACGTGTTAGTATAACGCGGGCAAATGTCTTTCCCACAATACTAAGGAGTGAAATGCCGCGATAATTATTGCAATCACTCCTATCACCTTTGTTTTTATATAGTGTCACTATATTTGCATCCTTTAGGTCTTGGGGGATGTAGCCCTGTTCCCAGCAGAGGGACAGAATCTCGTGCAATGGTTGGAGTAAAGCTGTCTTGCCACTCTTTAGAACCTCTGGTGGTATTCCATCATTCCCAGGCGCTTTTCCACAAACTAGACTGTCAATTGCTTTGCTCAGCTCATCCTGTGTGGGCACGACATCAAGTTCTTCCATGAGTGGCATATCTGGGATGTCATCTAGAGCGGTGCTGGAGACTGTGGTAACTGTTGAATACAATTCCAGATAATTCTCAACCCACCGTTTTAGCTGTGCTGCCTGGTCTTGAATAATTTCTCCACTTTTCGACTTTAGGGGAGCAGCTTTTGACGTCAAGGGGCCCGTTGCCTTTTTGATGTTTTCGTACATGGCTTTTGCATTGCCCATGTCTGCAGCTGATTGTATGCTGGAGCAAAGTTTAAGCCAGTAGGCATTGATATATATACTGTAATATTTGTAAATGTATACTTAATAAGTTAGAAAATAATGACATAAAGATTACCCTAGTTAATAGCTTGGTACATTTGATTTTTACAAACAATTCTCTTCTACCTACCTTTCATACATATTAATTTTGATTGAACATTTACTTCACATATTTTCAAACAATATCCAATAAACATCTTATTTTATTTTAAAAATTGGCTTGAGAAACATTATTTTTTTCAAATTTAAAAATTATATTTCGCAACAATACCTTGAAATTCTAATTTTAAAAAATAATTGTTATAAAAGGGATTTTATTATTTATCAATAGTTAGGCTAGAACGTATTTAACAAAATACCCAGATGTTAATCCTAATAATTGCATTGATATAATTGTACCTGTTGCATAGGCTTATCTCATTAATGTATTATTTCAATCCCTAAATCTGCTTTCGCTTCTTTCCTACTCGAAGTCAAACTTTTATTTGCGAGAAGGTTCAACGTTCTAAGTATGGTATAGGTATTCATAAATGCAGCCAGCACTGTTGCTGTCGGATAAGCTACATTTCGGTTATTTTGTATATAAAGTTTAAGGTTTTTGTCCCGTGGAAACCCGGAAAAAGGCTTCAGGCACTAGGTGGAGCCTACAGGGGCCCACATGTACATAGTTATCAGGGCCCCAAACATTTCTAGCGGCTTTCCTGTGGTAATTTTTTTTAAAAAGCATTACTTCCTTACTCAGTGCAGTGCCCATAGTGCGGCGCGGTGCGGTGTGGATGTGCGCACTACAACACATATATTAATACTAGATTGTGCCAGGCGCCGTGGTGCCTGCGGCGCCCCCGTTTTTTGGGCGCCTACGGCGCCAACCTTTTTTTAAAAGACCAACTAACTTTTCCTTTTTTGATAAATACGAATTATTAAACTTTATGAAATGTACGCAAAGTATTTATTTAATAATAATAATAGGGGTTGTATTTTGCGCACCGTATTTTGCGCACCGATGCACACCAAACAATGACGTCATCCTATTAAATATTTTTACAGTGCTCATCAAAACACGATTTTTCAACTAAACTAACTGCTGTAGACTGTGGTACATCTCTTGAGCGTTACGTTACAAACATACCCACACCACTGGGCTATTATATATATAATATAGACTGCGGCGTCTTGTTTGCTCTAGTTTCTGGCGAATTATAAACAGCATAAAAGCACTGGTTACTCACTCACTGTAATTCTGTCTCCGTAACGCTTAGGGACATAATATAACAGTTCATAACTATTAAAAAAGTGTATGGTGTTTCTCGTCGTAAAATATTATATGACGTAATTATTTTTTTGGAAAAGGAAACGATGTAAAAAGAGGATTTGAGCATTTATAATTACAACATACTTTGTGTACTTTTCAGGAAGTTTAATATTTCGTATTTATCAAACAAGGATAAGTTACTTCTGAACTGAACTGAACTGTCCCTTAACCCGACGCTGGGTCGTTGGGGCACCATTTTGAGCTGCACACTATCTCATGCCATGTGTCACGGTTCAGAGCTGCCTTCTGGGAGTCGCTAAATGACTGGCCGGTCCACTCTTTAATATCGTCCTCCCATCTTTTCCATGGTCTGCCTTTTTTCGTCCCCTGGCCTGTGCCTTGCAATATGAGAGACCTCCAGATCTTGTCACGTGTCCGTACCATCTTAATTTCCTCTTCTAATTGAGATAAGAAGGTCCTCTTAAGGGCCAATGACAGCGCTTATTTTATCGCGGACCGCTTCGTTCGTGATGTGTGCCGTGTAGGAGATTTTTAGTACCTTTCGAAAGCATCTCATCTTTAGCACATTAATTTTTCTTTGGAGTTCTGCGGTGAGCGTCCAAGCCTCACAACCATACAAGAAGACTGACATCGCCTAAGAGCGCATTAGTCGAATCTTTGATCTCAGGTAGAGCTCCTTGCTTTGCCAGATGTGTTTAAGTTTGATTAATGCTGCAGTTGTTTGGGCCATTGTGGAAAGAATTTCTGGCTTTGAGCCTTTATCGGATATTATAGCCCCTAGATATTTAAAGGAAGGGACCAAGTTTTTGCTCGTTTATCCAAATTTCACTTGTGAATTTACTGTTTTCCATGACCTTGATCTTCTCTGCATTTATTTCCATGCCATATGCCTTTGTTGTCTTATCTAGCTTTGCAAAGAATTCTATTTGTTCGTCCTCGCTGCCAGCTAGGCCATCTATGTCATCGGCGAAGCGTAGGTTAGTTATAGTTCTCCCTCCGATGATGACCATTCCGACATAGTTTTCTAGCACATCTGTCATAATTCTTTCAAGGAAGAGGTTGAAGAGGTTGTAGGAGAGTAAACAGCCTTGTCTGACACCTACAGTGGTCTTGAACCAAACTCCCAGCTTGCTGTTGTAGAGTACTGCGTTGGTTGCTCTGCTGTACAGGTTCTTGATCACTGCAATGAGGTTAGCATTAATGTTGAATTAGTGCATAGTTGCCCACAGTGCCGCATGCTATACTCTGTCAAACGCCTTTTTAAAGTCTATGAAGACATAAAAGGGATCACTCTGGTGTTGGAGATGTTTTTCACAGAGCACTCGCAGGTTAAAGATTTGCACCATTTTGCTCCTTCATTCTCTGAAGCCTGCCTGTTTTTCTGCAATGATTTGTAAAAAAAATGACGGGTGAGACTGCAATCAGGCTTATAAAAAATTAAATGTAAAAGACGTAAACAAAGTACGGGTTAGCCTGACAGGACGTAACGAAACAGCGAACGTTTCGGCAAAGAGCCCTTTTCAACGAACATTTTTTATATTTGTTTTATTTGTGTATTGTATGTCTGTTGAAAGAGGCTCTTTGCCGAAACATTCGCTGTTATGTTACGTACTTTGTTTACGTCTTTTACATTTAAGTGCAATGATTTGCTCTGCTTGTGGTTTACGTCTGTTTAATATTATCATAAGCATGACTTTGGTGGAATGACTAATCAGGCTGATTGTACGGTAGTTCTGACACATCTGTAGATTACATTTCTTTGGGAGCGTAATAACCAGCGATCATGTCCAGGGTGTTGGCCATTCTCCTGTCTGTCAGATCTTGTTGCACATGTTGGTTAGAATGTTTATTACTGGGTCACCTCAGGCTTGAATCAGTTCACCTGAGATGTTGTCTTCTCCGGCCGATTTCCCTTCTTTCAGTTTTCGCACAGCCAGCTCCACCTCATAACGGAGAATAGAATGCATGTCTATGTTAGTTGACGTTGGGCATTTAAGCACTGTTGCATCGCCTTTTGATTCTTAATTGCACAGCTCAGAACATAATTTGGTCCATCTTTTGCTAATTTCTTGCTTTTCTGTAATATATTTTGCAGATTTGTCTTGTATTGTTGAGATGCGACCTTGTTTGGTGGATGTCAAATCTTTGACAATCTTTTAAGCGTTTTTTGAGTTGTTCCTTAGTACATTTTCATAGATGTCTGAGCATTGTTGTTCTATCAAGTCTGTTTTTGCTTTTTAAAACTTTCCTGATCTTTTTATTGATTGCTTTGTATTTGGGTGCTCCATCTGAAATATTATTTATGTTCTTAAGTTTTCTTCTTTCATCGCATAGTTCGAGAATATATGTGGAGACCCATGTTATTTTAAATTGAATGTTTCTTCCCAAGTACATCTTTTGCTGTCTCAATTATTGAGGTATTGAAGGTATCAGTGATTAGATCTATGTCCATATCCATTTCTGACTCACATAGTGCGGCCAGGGGAGTAAATTTCCCTCCAATTTTTACCCTGAACACCTCTGCGATTTCTGGATCTTTCAGTTTCTCAAGGTCAAAGAGTAATCGTGAATTGCTTTGTTTTGCTATCTTTTCCAGGTGGAGATGGAAAGTCATCAGCACCAGATTATAGTCGCTGCCGATGTCTGCTTCAGGGAAACTTCTAGTATTAGCTGCTTTAATGCATGATTTGAATCGGTTTTTTTAAAATAAAAAGTTTGCGCCCAAGGCACCCTACAACTCCTCGTATGTATAGGTTTTCATGCTTATCGCGACACCAAATAGACAATTCTGTTTTTACAAGTTAAGACATGATAGTCGGAAACATTTTGACACTGAAAAATTCTTTAGGGCCATCAGTCCAATCATAGTTATGTTCTACGCAGCCCCTTCTGAAAGTTTCCGGCGTCGAGGACAAAGGAAGAAGTCATTCTGAGTGCGCTTTTTCGAATAAGTAAATGGAAAGACGTAAACAGGGTAAGGGTTAGCCTGACAGGACGCAACAAAACAGCGAAAGTTTCGGCAAAGAGCCTTTTTCAACGGACATACAATACACAAATAAAATGAATATAAAAAATAAAAACTTAGCTGCTGTGAAATCCAAAGAGTCAGCTGAAAGAGAGCAGAGCGAGACTATATTGTATGTCCACTGAAAAAGGCTCTTTGCCGAAACCTTCACTGTTTTGCTACGTCCTGTCAGGCTAACCCTTACCTTGTTTACGTCTTTTCCATTTACTTTTTTATCAGCCTCATTGCAGTCGCACCCATTTTTTTTTTACTACGTCGAATCAGCTGGACAAAAGTTATATATACTCTCCCCAAATCATATACGGAATGTGACGAAAGAGAAACATTTGAATTTTTTTTTTAAAACTTCAGCGAGTTCTTGTAGATCAGAGCGTGACGAGCTTGCTTGCCTACTATGGACATTTAGCGTTTTAGAAGAAAGTAATCATAATCATCGTCAAAGACATACAACAAACTTGAACCCCAACGGTATGGTCGTTTAGTTTTATCAATGCTTTTTATTTTGTATTGACGCTCTTTTATATCAATTACTATGTGCCTCTTTCAAATGCATCCTACATCTTATAATATGATGCGACAAAGTAAAAATACCACTCCCTCGTTTTTTCTCCCTAAAATCGATATCTGAAGTTAGTTACATTCTATAAAACTGTTTTTGCTTTTCATCAAATTTGATTTTTTCTTATCAACATATTTCAACGTGTTTATTTGATGCAAAATGAAGGACGCATTACTAACTGCAGTACGCTAATAAATGTTTGTGTCAGTTTTTTTAGGGTTTTCACGACAGAAGTAGATTTATAATTGGTGTGAATTGAGAATCAGTGCTTTGTTTATAAAGTGTTTATAACTATCGGGGTGTTAAAATTGAAAATGGATTTTTTGAAAAATAGAAAAATATGTAGAAACATGCACAATTTAAACTTTGAAATTAAAACATAAATGATCACATAGTAATATATTTGAGTATATGCAGGTTTTCAAGCTAAATGGGTGAAGTATCACGTTCATTATTCTTACAAACGAACGTTTCTTCGGGATAATTTTTGTGGGGGTGGGGTTATTTTTATTTTAAAAAATTGAGATTTTTTTCGTAACTATTTTGCGAAAAAAAAACAGCCTATACGGAGAAGATGTTAAAATATCAGCTAAATGTAAATAATTTTCTTTATACTCAGGATCAGAAGAATTAATAATGCTTTAATTAATATGCATCAAAATTATGATCAAACCTTGTTAAAGAAAAACTGGCCCAAGCAGAATTGTTCTTGATTAATATTTGTTTATTCTGGGAGTTAAAAAATTGCACTGAATTACTTGCAAAGTCATCTTGCTCAGGCTTCATTTTTCCTTACGTTTATACAGTTCTAAAAAAATAGTTTTGTTTGAACGATAACAGCAAACACATCAATATCTTTGTTAAGAGTAACTTTAAGAACATTTTTTTAGATATATTTTTGGAACTATCTCTTAATGGCTTGTTGTTAGCACTTTAAATTTAAGTTAAAAAGTTGTATTTTTAAAAATGCAAAATTTTGAACTATTACTGATACTTGAGCAAAATGAATGTTAAGGACTACAAAAAACAAATATGCAGGCGGAAAGAGATCTTTTAAAATATTTTTTATAGGTAGTAACAGTAAGCAATTTATTGTTATTGTTTTTTTTTTCAATTAAAACAAGAGTTTGGCAATTATTGTTTACCTAAGTTTAAATCTCTCGCCATTGAAAATACAGATTTTTATAATGATAAAACAGGATGATTTGTGTGAACTAGACACATTGTCAGATGTCATTGGACGTAAACCTCTTAGCAAGCGACTTTACGGGGACTAACCCAATAAATTATAATGTGTGTTCTCTGGCGAATGAGAGTTGAAATCTTGCAGATATTTTAACTGTTTCAATGTTGTGGCAGTAATTAATTTATGGTGAACGCCGCGTGTTTATCCCTGGTTTAGCTTTCAACTGTCCTCACTAACCAGGGGCAAGCTGATCCCTAGCTAGTTTTAAATGTACTATGGCTGCTAATGACAATGAGCATTAAAAAAAACAACAACCAGGAGAACGATGCTCTTCTAATTCTACGGGGCTTGCCATTTCTAAAGGGAAATCTATCAATAGAAATAGACAGTGTTTTTATGTGGCCAAATTTAGTAAAAATTAAGAAAAGAAACGAGTCAATATGTGAATCTATGTATATAAAAAGGAGGAATCTAATCAGCTATTTTTTCATTCTTCGTTAATTTAAAACAGCTTATTGTGCTTGAAAGGGGGCCGCGGTGGTCGAGTGGCAAGCGCGCTCGACTGTCATTCTGATGGTCACGAGTTCGAATCCATGGGAAGCCATGGACTTGCTCCCGGGGCCTAGGGCGTCCCCGAGTTCCACCCAGCTCCAAATGGGTGAAAAGCGGCGGGGCAATGTCTTTATGCAACCACCACCCCCCTTGTACTGGCCAGCGCCCAGATAAAGATGTCCCTGTGTATCAACGATATGAAGGCTTACAACAGTCTCACCGACCAAGTGTTGCACACAATTCTCTACTCGACAAAACAACAGAGCGACTTGGTCAAGACAAGGGAGATCAAAGACAGAATTTTCATCAGGGATCTGTTTGACTGAGTATGAGAGTTAGCCGATCATATCAGATAGTTTGACTGTAACAGTTCCCACTGAAAAGCATTGTTTGTTTATCCTGCGTCAAATCTTTCTTGATGTCATGTATATTTTATTACGACTCATGTGGAAGAATCAACGACAAGAAGTAACTTCTCAAGATAGGTTGGTTGAATGAGATAAAGAGGTGAGGATTAGAGGTTGGTGATTGATGGGGGATGGGGAGCTCTCAGGTTTTAATTATTACACGTTTGATAAAATACCATTAGAAAATAATTACAGAAACTTTAAACTTTGTAAAAAAAATGACTTTCGTCAAAAGTCGCAAAAAAAGTGGTTTAAAATAATTGTAATAGAAGATTTTTTTTTAATTTATAAAGGGAAATATATATTTAACTGCCGTCTGCTTTCATTTTAAATCTCTTTAATACATTGGATGCTCTTTTAAAGATTTTTCAGAAATTAAATATATATTTTGTAAAAGTCAGCTCTTGTCAAAAAATTTTAATATGAATTAATAAGTTGTTCATTCTAAATGAAATTAATCTATAGAACATTCCAGAAAAGCCACACATTATCGCTTCATAATACATTCTAATCAGAATAGAAGACATATTTAACTTCTCTTTAACACTGTGATTCTAGGGGGAAAAAAATCTGCTATATTTTTTTTTTAATTTAACGAAATATATAGAATCTACGTAGTTGTTATGTGCTGTTTTATCTAAATATAGTTTTTAAAACTTAGTTAAAAAACCATCAATTTTGCCATTGTTTCATGAATGCGTAATAAAATGCCCTGATAAAATAGTTTTAAATAGTTATCGGCTTGTGTCTAATTCATTATGAGAATCAAAACGGCTCACTAACGTTTCTAATGATCACACTTGCTATTATAGGCCTATGTTGTTATTTTTAATTTTTACCTTGTAATTATCGCTTATCTTCATATAAGAATTTCGAAATATTCAACAGAAAGGACTTTTATTATCGCATACCAGATTCTCGGAATCATGGTGAATTACTTCAACCATTTTTGTAATGAATACTTTTGTGTGATTGCTTGTTTGTTCTTGAGCCGGGTGTAGTGGCTTGTTTTGTTATATCCATCAATTATGCCAACAAGAAATTTTTAAACAATGCAAGAAATAAATAATATAACAGTAGATGAGATAGGTATACATTCAATAGTAAAAAAAAGTTTAAAATAAACAAAGCTAGTGGCCCAGAAGAATTGCCTGCCAGGCTACTAAAAGAATTAAGCGATGAACAGTCCCCAATCCTTGTGGTTCTTTTTAAGGCTCTCTAAACTCAGGTAAAGTGCCCCAGGATTAGAAATTACCCAATGAAACTCCACTTTCTAAGGCGATAAAACAGACCCAGGTAATTACAGAACTGTATCACTTACTTGTATCACCTCTAAATTACTAGAACACATAATATATAGTAGAATAATTCGCCACCTAGACAAGTATAGGGCTATATGCCCACATCAACATGGCTTTAGAAAAAAAAACAGATCATGTGAAACACAATTAATATTAATAGGTTCAATAGATAAACTATCAAAAGGATTACACAATAATGATCAAATAGATAAAATATTACTAGACTTCTCAAAGGCATTTGACAACGTTTATCACCTTAGTTTACTTAAAAAACTTAAATACTTTGGAATCTAAGGGCCCTTACTTTACTGGATCCCAGACTTCCTATTGGGTAAGGAGCAAACTGTTATAATTAAAGGATCTAAATCAGCACCAATAAAGGTTAACTCAGGAGTTCCACAAGGAACTGTGCTAGGTCACTTACTCTTTTTAATATATAAATGATTTACCCAACAATATCTCAACAGGAACAAAAGTTAGGTTATTTGCTGATGATTTTATAATCTAAAGAACAATCAAGTCAGAACACGATAGCAAAATTTTTCAAAAAGACTGAGATGAATTAATAAAATGGGAAACTAACTGGAGTATGTCTTTCCACCAAGAAAAAATGTCAACCGCTAAGAGTAACAAAGAAAAAGAAACAAAGAAATTCAAAATATTTCAATCATGGAATAGAACTAACCCAAACTAAAGATGCAAAATATTTAGGAGTCATAATAAATTAGAAACTATCATGGAATCCCCATGTCAATGAAGTTATTAAAAAAGCAAACAAAACCTTAGGTTTTATACAAAGAATATTTCACAAATGAATTAAATATATAAAACCAAAATGTAAACTTAACCTGGTGAGACCTTTACTAAAATATGCATCTTCTGTATATCCATCCATCAAAGAAAACATTGATAAACTAGAACAAATTTAAAAAAGAGTTGCAAGATTCATTACTGGAAAATATTAAAAACTGACAAGAGGAAAACCATTAGTTAAATTAATAAACCTTGAAACACTAGCGGATAGAAGAACCATAAGTAAATAAAAATTAGTAATTTATCATAAAGCAATTAATTCTAATATAGAAATGCAACACAGAGATAACTTAATAATTTAATAAAATCCTTAGAAAGACATAAGGATAAAAACACCTTTCTTATTCCAATTGCAAGAACTAACACATACAAGTTTTCTTACTTCTTATTCGGAATTCGGGCGTGGAATGGATTGCCTGAAGAAACCAGGAAAGCAAATACTTTATCATCATTTAAAACTCTAATAAAAATGCGGGACTAAACACAAACCTTAGATAAACGCAGGACGCAATAATCTTCTGTATAGAAGGAGCGTCTGTAACAGATAAGAAAATAAGAAAATTCACTCTATAAATGAACATTTCAGAGTATGGTCGAGTAAGCTTGTAGGAATGATTCGTCTGTAGGACGATGTAGCAGTGGTTGTAAGTGTAAGATAATACCAGAAATATGTTTCAGATACCAGCATGTGGAACTATAATGTAATAATGAAACTAAATCTAAGATAACATCAGATATAATTTTAAGTACGTACTAAAAAGTCCCTTATATACGAGACATAACTAAAAGAATGTACATTATAATACGCATAGCACGATAATCCAAAAATCAATAATTTTAGTTATGTCTCAAATATATAAATGATTTATAGTGAAAAAAAATTTCTACAGTCTGCCTTCTAAATTTCAGCTCTATTTAATCACGGGAAAAGGGTTATAAAAACATGTTTAACATAGTGCGCACCGCGAGAAAGGATTATCAATTGATAGCATCTACATTTACAGATCGGAAATATGTTACAAACGTATTGTCAATAAAATATGCACCGCAAAGCTCAGCAGGAAAGTATATAAAAAAAGGTCGTTCAATATAATACGCACCGCGACACTCTTGCACAAAAACTAACATGAAACAGAAAAAAAAATAGACCTGTGTAGTATGGCATTGCAACTTGGTGTTACGAGCTTTTGGAGTAAATTTAGTATTAAAAAACACGTCATTGTAGTTTAATGTTTCGTAGAGTGTAAGTTAGAAAGCAATATTTTTTAAAGGTTTTTTTTTAAAAACCTGTCTGATATTAAGTGTAGAAAAACTGTACAGGTAAGTGAATTCACACACGATTCCAATAAACGTGAGGCCATACACAAGACGTCGATCAGAGAGATTCAGCCGCTAGAGAAGTGGAAGATAAATTAACAGCATTCTAGCTACAATACGAACTAGAGATGTGATGGGCAGTTAGGAACATTCTGGTAACAATACCCATTTGAGATGTGATGGGCAGTTAGAAAAATTAGTTAGGACCCGGGTACCCGTTGCCATCTGATTACCCGGGTAGTAAAATTCCGCCCGGGTACCCGTTAAAATGTAACTTCAATGTCTCTATTAATTGAGGCCAAACTTCGGCTCCCATTCGGCTTTTTTTTTAAACATTGTGTTTCGCGAAATAATTTTTCAAATGAAAATGTTTGTTTAAATTAAATGCTGTAAATTACATCTGAGGAGAAATATCTGTCAACGGGAAATGTATTTTGATACATCTTTTTCTCTCAACGTGAAACAGAATACGAAAACACAAAAAGGTTTTGGCGCTTTAAAAGAATCCTATAGATAAGGAAAACAAAAGTCCTCTGCCAAAAATAATGATGTTAGAGAAAAAAAAAGCGGCTGTTTGTTGTTTTAAAAAAATCCCTTCTTTGACAGTAACTTCGCTTTGAAATACGCCGATTGATACTAGCTAATGTTGTTTATCTACCCCCTCTCATCCCTCCATTCGATTGTGTTTTGCGTGTTCGTTACCATGTTTGCCTTGTCCAAATTTAAAAAAAAATAATACACCAAAATTTGTATTTTTTAAAAAGTCAATAAATTAGTTACTAACAGTCTAAGATGGGTAAGAGGCCATCCATAAATGACGTTTGCACCTAGGGGAGGAGGCGGTCACACATTTGTGACGAAGGGTGTGTGTGTGTTTTAGAAATGTGACGTCACATCAAAACGTGCAACAAGGTTCCAAAAGAAACAAAACAGGCAGTGGTGTGCAGACTTCTCGAACTTAAAAAACAATCCAGTCAGCTGAACTCAACTCGCTCAAGGAAATGCTTTGATGTAAATATTGTTGAAAAGTCTCTTGAATACTTTGTTAGTGCTCGTACAATGTTCAGCATTCTTCAACTGGATAGTTCTTTTCTGTCTGAAGAAATAAGCAACTGGTCTCAACTAGAATCCTATCAGAAGTCATTAAAAACAGTCCAGGCTCTTAAAGTGGTTAATGATAGTGCTGAAAGAGCCATTGCACTGGCAGCAGATTTTAATACCTCTGCTACAAAGCAGGAAGAACAAAAGCAATTTCTGTTTCAAACTGTTGAAAATCACCGAAAACAATAACCGAACTGTGCAAAGTCAACCCTACTTGGAAAGTCTGTGCATGTGATGATGACTTGAACATCTGACTGACTGATTTCAGTAAAATATTCTGACTTTTAGTAATATTAATCTGTGGTTAATGTGTTTTACAGTTTGTTGATATATGACTTTTAGTTTAATAGGGCATCAATTGGATAAAAGCACGTTTTCAATATATTTTACATTTTTGACTAAATAGAAATGCATTGACGCAGCACTAAATATTGTTTTGATGCTGGAAATATTTTTCCCTTCTCATCTACTCACCAGAAGGAACATGAAAAGCAAAGAGCACTATGAATTTTAAAAGTTAATTTTTTTGCATCACCCTAATATATATATATNAATGTGTTTTACAGTTTGTTGGTATATGACTTTAAGTAATATTAATATGTGGTTAATGTGTTTTACAGTTTGTTGATATATGACTTTTAGTAATATTAATATGTGGTTAATGTGTTTTACAGTTTGTTGATATATGACTTTTAGTTTAATAGGGCATCAATTGGATAAAAACACGTTTTCAATATATTTTACATTTTTGACTAAATGCATTGAGGCAGCACTAAATATTGTTTGATGCTGGAAATATTTTTACCTCTTTATCTACTCACCAGAAGGAACATGAAAAGCAAAGAGCACTAGTGAATTTAAAAGTTAATTTTTTTGCATCACCCTAAATATATATATATATATATATATATTTATTTATTTATTTTTAACATACATATATACATTTATATTTAAATGACATTAAATGCGTTGTTTTAAATGTAGCATACTGCAATACATATTTAAATCAAAGGGATACACTATAGTTGTATATAATTGACACCTTTTTTCATGCACCTTATATCCACATGATATATCCAAAACAAACATAAAAATCAAGATGACAACAAATTTACATACAAGTGACACAATACTTATAAATCAAATTAGACAAAGTACTTATTTTTTACAAGATCTATATCTAATTTACGCAATGCTTCTTAAGACTATCTAACTGACACGGTGCATTTTATATTGAGAATTTATCTGATTAACACAAAACTTATTTAGACTCAATTTAATTGACACACCACTTACTTAGATTATATCCAAATCACACAATTCTTATCTAAACTTTATCACATTTACACAATAACTATTTAGAGTATATCTAATTGACGTAATATATTTCTAGTCTTTGTCTTATTGACACAATATCCATGTACACCAAGGTACTTATTAATCTCTGAATAGGACAACTTAAAAGGTCTCCAACGAAGCAGGTCAGATATGTTATTAAAAACTGCTTTCAAGTTATTCATTTTATAACAATGACGTCGACTATATTTTTCTTCTTCTCTTTTTGTAATTTAAAGCTTAATTATATTTGTTAAATTAAGCATTAAATTATTAATCTTATGTTCATTTTATTGAAATACTATTTTGGATATTTTTTAAATGCTTCAGCTAAATATATATGCTCTGATGTTAAGTTGGTCTAAAAATGCCTTAAGCCAGATGTGCCTGTCATTTGATTTTAAAATTGTTATCGGATATTCCCATTCTTTACATGTGTATATTTTTTTTAATGATGATATAAATTTTAAATTAAGAATTAAGTATTTAAGTAGCTTTAATATGTGATTTTTATTTTTTTTTAAATCAAGAAATATAATTAATGATTTGATGAATATCAAAGCGTTCATTTTAGTTATCTTCTCTATCTTATCTTATATGTTACAGACGCTCCTTCTGTACAGAAGATTATTGTTTTGATTATCTTCCCTGAAATTGCATTTTTCTTTTTCTTCAGATACTATTTATTATTATTTTTTAAAATTCATTTTAAACACAAAAGTATTAATGTTAATATTTTTGTTTGTTAACAGATTACCAAATACAATTTCATTCCGATAGCACAGTTCGGAGAATAAAATATATTAACCCTCCCCCTTACTAATTTGCTAAATCCCTGACTTTGGTACAGTCTATTTTTTTAGTTACGCGTCTACAGAGAATTGATAATATACAACACAATTGATTTCCTTTTCCTTTAACTTTTTCATATTAAAAATATGAAACAAATAGATCGTAAACTTCAGGGAGATCATTTTCAAAAAATCCATTTTATATTCGTCTAGTCTCTCTGTCACCTTCCTTTTTAAAATTTACTGTGGAAAATAAAAGAAAGAAACACTGACAAGAAATATTTAATGCAGAAATTGTTGCCGATGTCTTAAATATGTTATTTTTATTTGTCTATACTTTCAGGACTTGTGTGCTACAGCAGAACTGGTTCAAGGGATGAGTATTTTCCTACACTAGCGAATATTTAAAGCAGCATGGGTCTCACCGGAAATGCCATCGATGAACCACAAAGACCATTTATGTATTTGGGTGAAAATCAGGCGATCTCCAAGATGTACGTGTAAGGAGGGGAGCTGATGTTGCTTCAGGTCACCATCTTCTTGTGGCCAGGCTGAATCAAATTTAAAAAGACTTTACACCAAAGCAATCAGCATACAGGTCTCGCTATAACACCTCCTTCCCAAGGGGCTAGGCCAAACAGGAGGAGTTCAAGATCGCACTGTCAAATGGGCTCCAAGCCCTACACGAATTGCTTGGAGACGGAACCACCGAGGGAGAGTTGCAAAGAAGCAGTCCAATCAACGTGCCAAGTGTGTTGGGAAATAGGAAAAGGGGACACGGGGAATCGATAACAGCAGGTACAGAGAGGATAATTGAGGAAGGTAGAGGCAGGAGAAAGGAAATTGACAGCGGCCGTACACGAGCGCGGAGGACCAGGTCCTGGAAGGAGTAGACAGAAGCAAATAAAGTGAATAGGGCATCGGGAGGGACAAAAGGGATTATGTAAATAGTAAATACACTTGCTAAAGTGGCATAGGAAGCCGCTCACCAGGGGAATACCAGGGATTTTTTTGTACTACAATTGAGACGTTGTCTGGGAGGTTAAACAAATCGGAGGAAACGGAGAAGGATAAAGAGGGCAACTCCAAACGAAATGAAGAGCAACAGAGTGGAAGGTGGAGATAGTACTTTGAACAGGCCAGAACCAAGAAAACCACCAGATATACAACCAGCCGATGATGAATTGCTAAATGACTGCAATATTTGTACCAAAGAAGATATTACTAGGGCCATTAAAGAACATAGAAATGGAAATACTTCAACTTCCTCATTTTTTTCCTATATCCTGTGTCTTTGTTTGTTTTTGTTTTTCCGTTCTTTTCACTTTACATATTTATTATATGATATAATATGTTTTAAGACTTATGTAAGTACTTATTTCATGTTATTGTACTGATGAACGCATCAGCCGAAATTATTGTATTATTAGTTCATAAATAAAACTGAAATTTATTGTCTTCTTGCACAATTAGTTTGTGTTTTTTGTATTTTAGAAATGGAAAGGCTGCATGTCTGGGTGGCATCCAAGCAGAGGCACTGAAGGCGGACCTGGAAATTAGTGAGGAAATGCTACATCCTCTTCTCATCTATATATGGGAAGAAGATCCTTCTGATTTGCAAAGATGGATACCTCATCAAGATTCCAAAGAAGGGTGTATTAAATTCCTGCTCCACCCAGATAGCAACAATGTGCATCATTCTGGAGCAGTCAACACTGACTACGATAAAGCCTTCGACAGTGTTGACAGCCCAACTAAGACACTATGGGGTTCCACAGAATATTATTGATATAATTATGAACACGTATGAAGGGATGAACAGACGAGTTGTCCATTGTCAGCAGGTGACAGATGCTTTCCAGGTGAAAACTAGTGTGAGACAAGGTTGTTTGCTGTCACCCTTTCTGTTCCAGTTAGCCATTGGCTGGGTGATGAAAACTTCTAAACAGCAGAAAAGGAATGGCACCCAATTGGCCTTGTGGCATCAACTTGATGACAATAACTTTGCTGGTGATCTTGCCCTTCTTTCCCATACCCAACAGCAGGTGCAAGAGAAAACACACATTGTTGCAGCCACTTCTGCTTGTATGGGTCTCAATATACATGGATGAGAAGATAAAAAAACGACAACAAATATTGGCCTAGATTATATTTATTTCACTAAATCTTATTTGACTATCGAATGTTTTTTTTTAAATCATGAAATCATCATTTTAATAATGATTAAGTTGATTTTTTCCCCCAAAAGTAAATCATTGTTTCTAATTTTTAAAAAAATATCAATTTTTAAGTGTTTTTTTATGCTAAAAGATATTTTTTATAACATTGAATTAGAACTGATAATTTTTATAAAGTAATAAATGAAGTATTTTAATTACAAAGTTGGAAAATGCTCACACTTTTTAAATTATTTATTATGCTGCTGGAATTTTTTTTTTTTTAATTATTTTTAAAAAAAATTTCTGTTAAATTCGTTTATTTACTCGAGACTTTATTCCAACTTTTCAAAACAAATTTTCTCTCTGAACTAAAATTTAAACATTTTTCATCCCATGACAAAGAAACGATTGTGCGCTGATACAGTTCATTAAAAATAATATGAAATCATTATGACATGCTTTTCTGTCGAGAAAACCTATTTTAAGACAGTACCCTTCGACTTTGCTAATATTTAAGTATATGTTACATCTTCCCATTAGGGGACGTCACGCACCTAGGGGGGGGGAGGGGGTCACACTTTTGTGACGATGCGTGACGTGGGGGAGGGAGGGGGTT
>MUZC01001497.1:42020-55038 GCA_002072015.1 Radix auricularia
TAAACAGACCGATAGCGGTAGCCATGTATTTTTCATTAGTTTATAAATTCCCTAAGAGAATGTAACAATTTAAACACGCCTCGTCCATTGGTGACATTATATTTACAACTCTTGTGAGACGTACGTGAAATCCTGAAGAAAAAAGAATTCAAAAAAACAAAAAATCATGTTAAGCCTGGTTCCTATTGGAATTCAGGACGTGTTAGCGCATTTTCGTATTATGTATCAGTACTTATGTTAGATATCAGCATTATGTAGTTATCAGTAATTGTGTTTAGATTTTAGACATATTTTATGAATTTTCTTGTGTAATGAATATACCTGACATTTTTAAATTTAAAAGTCATTTCTTTACATTTTAAATTTTTTTATTTTCTCTTTAATCTAACTACAAGTCACCACAAATGATGACGTAAAAGTCTCTAAACCTTTACACATATTCTAATGACGTCAACTAAAAAAAACAACTAATTCTTTTGCACGCCTTCGCACCACTCTTGAATGCTTGAAAAATGCTCTATTCGACTTCCGGCAATGGCGGCCGTTCCTTGTGCCAGTGTCAACTCTCGATTCGCAAAGTTTTTTGGTAGTTTTAACGGGGTTTTTTAACGGATCGAGTAACTGAGTGTTGATGCACCAATGGCAGGTCAGGACATACAAAAAACATATATACATCATGGGTCTAGGACTTATGGATCCTGTGATCAGGGTGATGACAGAAGGACAAAACGGGTGCAATAGCGATTTCGACATCTCGAAAATGCGCTAAAAACAACACACACTCACAAAACGCACTTTATTTTTTATTTGAAAATAAGTATGATTCAAATCACTTTTTTTGAAATTTTAGTATTTACTAAGTGTAGTTCTACATTGTAATATTGGAACACGCTTGAAGCTATGTAAAAGGCATTAAATAAATTGTAAGCCAGTGATTCTCAAACTTTTCGTATCAGACGTTTGAGAAGCTATTTTACCAGGTACCATTGCATTCTTTTCCCGTTTTGACATGATTTTCTCTTTACTGATTTGATAGCAAAATGAGCCCCTACACAGCTTAAAGGCATATAAGATTAATTATGAATTCGGCTTGTTTTATATATTACATTTAAAAAAGAAAATATTTAGTTGCCAAGGCATAGCAAGACAGCTAACGAACAATGCAGCGGTAATGTAAAAAACCATTTGATGTGATTAACCTTCGCGATTAAGCTCGCGAATGTGACTATTGATATTACAAGGGTCGTTGCATTGTTGATAGCCCTAGAATATATAGATACAAGACAATTGATTTCGATCTTCTACTGACAGTTTTCCTGCTAAGTATATGCGCATCAAAGGCGTTTGAACTAAAATTATCACATTGATATCATCAGGCTTGTCCATGGGAATGGTTTTCCCATGTGATTCCATGGGAAACGTCCCATGGGATGGGGTGGGATGGGAGTTGATGGGACAGGCATAAATTGCCATGGGATTGGATGGGACACAAAAATATGTCCCATTGACAAGCCTGGATATCATATCTCATGTTTTCTAAAAATTATTAGGTATGCGCTGGAAGAGGAAAATGGCAAATACTGTACGAAACCCACATTTGTGCTGGAAAGTAGGGTGTCATCTTGTGCGCAAAATACAGTATTTCCTGCAAGTTAAGACTGAAAAAATACTATGACACTATTAAAATATCCAATATTATCAAAACTTTTTACTCCCAAGCTCACAAGTTTGTTTGTTTTTAGCGCATTTTCGAGAAGTCGAATGCGCTATTGCACCCGTTTTGTCTTTCCGTCCGTCATCACCCTTGATCTCAGCATCCATAAGTCCTAGACCCATGAGTTATATATGTTTTTTGTATGTCCTGACCTGCCATTTGTGCATCAACACTCAATTACTCGATCCGTTAAAAAACCCCGTTAAAACTACCAAAAAATATTTCGTTTCGAGAGGTAACACTAGCGCAGGGAACGGCCGCCATTGCCGGAAGTCGGATACATAGTTTTTCAAGCATTGAAGAGTGGTGCTAAAGCGTGCAAAATAATTAGTTTTTTTTTTAGTTGACGTCATTAGAATATGTGTAAAAGTTTAGAGAGTTTTACGTCATCATTTGTGGTTGACTTGTAGTTTGATTAAAGAGAAAATAATTTTTGTTTAAATGTAAAGAAATGACTTTTAAATAAAACAAATGTCAGGTATATTCATTACACAAGAAAATTCATAAAAATATGTCTAAAATCTAAACACAATTACTGATAACTACATAATGCTGATATCTAACATAAGTACTGATACATAATACGAAAATGCGCTAACACGTCCTGAGTTCCAAAAGGGACCAGGCTTAACATGATTTTTTTGTTTGTTTGTTTGTTTGTTTTTTTGGAAAAAGGGGGGGGTCAAAGTTTTGTGACGTACTTTTGGAGGGGGGGTCTACGATTTTGTGACGACGCGTGACGTAGGGGGTGAGGGGGTAAAAAATCGGCAAAAATCGCTTGACGTCATTTATGGACGGCGCCAAATGAATATTACTAATTAACATCAACAATTTACAACAAAAGAAAAAAAAATTGTTCTGGGGAAACTCTTACACGCTGTATAAAAAGTAGGTCTTATCTTAATAATGCAGCAGCAAGAGTTTGCTTCTATTATAGTTTTTTTTTTTTTAAATAAATGAAGAACAAAAATTCAAAAATAATTCATATCTATTTGGGGTTCATATTCTACATCGTATGATTATGTTAGGTTATCTCGGTAAAACAACCCACATAACGAATAAAATCAATATTGACATACGTTCTTTAAACAGTGCACAGCTATGACGAACTAAATATACAGTAACGTATGTTCTTTAAACAGCGCACAGCTATGACGAACTAAATATACAGTAACGTAAGTTCTTTAAACAGCGCACAGCTATGACAAACTAAATATACAGTAACGTAAGTTCTTTAAACAGCGCACAGCTATGACGAACAAAATATACAGTAACGTAAGTTCTTTAAACAGCGCACAGCTATGACGAACTAAATGTACAGTAACGTAAGTTCTTTAAACAGCGCACAGCTATGACGAACTAAATATACAGTAACGTAAGTTCTTTAAACAGCGCACAGCTATGACAAACTAAATATACAGTAACGTAAGTTTCTTTAAACAGCGCACAGCTATGACGAACTAAATATACAGTAACGTAAGTTCTTTAAACAGCGCACAGCTATGACGAACTAAATGTACAGTGACGTATGTTCTTTAGACAGGATGAAATAACATGTACATATTGTCACAACCGACAAGATCATTCAGACCGAAGGCCGCGGACAGATCAGGGTTTAGTGTATACGATTAGAATGTATTCACTAAATTTTACTCTGAGGCGCACTGAAGTGTGCCACAGTGTATTGAAAGATACACAAAAAAGTTGTGATTGTTCTATATAGGATGTTACTGAAGATTTTTAAAAATTACTTACGTATCTCGAGTTGTCTAGTCATCAAAGAAACCTTTACAGATTTATTGAAATACGTTTTTAATGTCTTTACACACGTTTTTTTTAATTTAGTGTTTTTGTTTTGTTTTGATTGTTTTTTAGTTGTGTTGTTCTTTTCAGAAGAAATTTCATTTTTTCTATATCTTCCTGTGGTCTTTTTCTTTAATTTGAAAATTTTTTAATGCTTATTACCTCATAATTTTTAAAAAGTAGGTTTCTCATCACTGTAATTTGTAGCTTAAATTTAACATGTGAAAAAAATATGCAAATAATTTTTATCTGAAGTATTATTTCATCTTTGATTTATTACACAAATGAGTATATTTATCATATTTTTATAATATTGTTACAACTGATATCAACTTGAAGAGGAGAATGGTATTATAACTTTTTAAGTAGAATTGATAATTACTTCAATATTACTTGAAATATATACCAATATCAGTGTGCTTGTCTATACAGCTCGCAAAGGTAAAACATGTAAGATATCACCCGCAAAGGGTAATAAAAAAAGATGCCTTTACTGTATCTCTTACCGAGACTCCTTCCATAAAAAAACTATTGTTGCGTCCTGCACGTATCTTTCTTTTATGTCTGTTCTTGCAATTTTAATAGTTCAAATGCTAATAGGGTGTTGGTTTTCCTGGTGTGATCAGAAGAGTCATTGCGAACTGGATTTCTAGGCGTGTAAATTTGTATCTGTGTCTGGTATTGTATAAGAAATAATAAAATCGTTTTTATTGCTCTGTCTATATCAGGGCTGTATTAAATTATATGTGCGTTGTATTTGTAAGTTTGAACTATTGGCCTTATGTATTTTTAATACATTGTTTTGAGTTCTTTTATCCCTTAGTGTTTATAGGCTCTATGATTAATCAAATGGTGTCAATTGTCGTTTGTTAAAGTTCATTATTAATGTATCAATAAAATTTTGAATTTTGTTTTCTTGTTTCTCTATGTTTTCTTTGGTCAATGGGCCCCGTATACACGATGCATACTAAAATACATGCAAAAATTAATGTACATTTAAGTTTTAAATTCGTTAAAATCTTTTTAAAGTTTTCTTGAAAATTTTAATTACCTCATTGACATGGGGAGTCTATGACGATTTCTCGAGGTCAAAAAAAAGCTCCTGCCCCTCCCCCTGCTCCCCCAACCCACCAAAAATGTACATCCCGAAAGGGGAGCTCTCAATAGTAGCACCCATAATAACATCACCCGAAGATGTGCCAAAAAAAGAATAGTCGCCCGAACAAAAGCGTGATGATAAGGTGCAGAAGCGGCGTTCCCTAGCAAAAAATATATTTTAGGGTCACGGAAAACGAAAATGTTTACAGTAATAAAAATGATTGTATGACTTTATTCGTCTTTTGTCGCCACAGAAGTAAATAAAAACATATTTGATAAGTTCTCTATTTAAATTATATTGCCGCCAGGGATCTAGGTTTACTATAATACTGTGGGAACTCTCAAAACGAGTGTAACTCTTTCGAGAGTTTTACACATTATGCCAAACACTCGTTAAACAAGACAATATTTCCCATACAAATTCATGTAAAATACAATAATGGGTTCCATGCTGAAAACAATTCGCATTTTTCAAAAGAGAAATTAATAATATTTATTCAAATAAAGTTATTTATGAATTGTTAAAGACTGTAATAACTTCGAATACAATTTAGATTTGAAACAAGAAACGTAAACAAAAACATGAATATACGATAAATAATTATTTCCCTTTTTAACAAGAAAACTGCGTAACGACATTTGTTTTTGACGACGTTTCAAGTTTTGACGAAAAGTTGTCGTTACTGTGTTATAGAAATTTTTGAGAGTCCCTTTGAAGTATCCATCACCTTAATTGATCTTGAGAATAGTTAAGATCGTTGATGTTGGCCGATTCTAAGTGTGGGCTCGTTTAGCCACTCTGGCACTTTGTTCTTTAGCCACTCGGACAACTTATTCTTTAGCCACTCGGGCAATTTTTTCTTTAGCCACTCGGGCAATTTGTTCTTTAGCCACTCTTGCACCTTGTTCTTTAGCCACTCTGGCACCTTGTTCTTTAGCCACTCTGGCATCTTGTTCTTTAGCCACTCTGGCACCTTATTCTCACTTTTCAATGGTTTTTCGTTTCATTTCAATAGTTTTTTTTTCTGTCTTATTATTGTCTTTTTTTTTTTTTTTTTTTTAATAATTTTTAGTTATTACATTTTAAACATACAAAAATTACCAATACTATCTGAATACAAAATTTGTAAATAAAGGTTGAGCACACAAGAAAACAATACGCCAAAAGACCGAGTGCTTAACACAGAATAATACTTAGGGGGGGGAGGTGCTGGCTCACAAATACATCTCCGGGAAAAGGGACTTTCCCTTTCAGCATCACTCGTTATGGGACATTTTTGCTCGTTTAGGGAGCAGCTTTTTCACAAATTTTTTTTTTACTCATTATGCCAATTACTCGCTATATTGATTTTCGTTTTGAGAGGTATCACTGTTGATTTATACAGTGTCAATGTGTTAGTTGTTTTTTAAATGTAAAAAAAATAATAATTTTCAATAAATTATATTGTAAACCTGTACAATTTTTCGTTTACTTCATAATGACATTATTTGTTCGTTTGTAAGTCTAAGTGTGGATGCTTAGTTTCTAACCAAATACAATGTGTTCTTATGTAAGCCACTCGCTATAAAATGTATCTATCTACCTATCTATCTATCTATCTATCTATCTATCTATCTATCTATCTATCTATCTATCTATCTATCTATCTATCTATCTATCCATCCATCTATCTATCTATCTATCTATCTATCTATCTATCTATCTATCTATTTATCTATCTATCTATCTATCTTGCTATCTATCTATCTATATATCCCTCCTCTCTCTCTTTCTCTCTCTCCTCTCTCTTTCTCTCTTCTTCTCTCTCAGACTCTTTCTTAGACCAAGTTAAATATCATGGTAAAAATTGGAAATACAAGGGACAAAATATTGCCGCGGTTGGCATTTTAAACTGTATTTGGCTTCATTTTAAACTTATGACGGTAATCATCATCAACACTGTATCTGACGTAAATGAAAGATGTTACCTGCTTGCAGCACGGTCTGGTCACCAAAAATCAGGTTGATGAGAAAGGTGGGAGGTGGTGGGGTCAAGTATAGGTAATTTTGTTACAAGAAACGTGCAGACTGGACAAAATACAAACCTACACTAGTAGGACACACTGGACCACTTGCACCCTCAAGGATAGAACACACTGGACCACTTGCAGCCTCAAGCATAGAACACACTGGACCACTTGCACCCTCAAGGATAGAACACACTGGACCACTTGCACCCTCAAGGATAGAACACACTGGACCACTTGCACCCTCAAGGATAGAACACACTGGACAATATAACACCACCAAGAGCTTATTTCAAAATAAATATATTTCAGTTTTTCTAATTGCTCCCTTTGTCTGAAAACCTTATAGTAAATAATCGGAAATTGTAGAGACAAAGACAGAAAAGTTATATATCATTTCCATATTGAACAATTGTAATCGGAGGCTCAAAAAGAGTTATTTGTGGTGCATAAATTATTTTTTCAAAGCTTTTAAGCGGCGCGTTTTCTAAAATCTAGCGTTGTGAAAGGACATACATAGCAAATTATATATTTTGATTATATATACAAATATATATGTAATGATAAACCTCGTAGGTTTAGGCTGCCTGCTATATAAGTTTGCATGAATAATAATGACATAATCATGATAATTGTAAATGCATAGTGAATTAGACACAACACAAAATGATAAAACAGCAAAAAAGTATGTAGTTTATTTAATTAATATATGTAGGGCTATTTTCACTTTATTCTCATAAAATATTAATTACAGCTTAAACAATGACGCCACTTCAAAATATTGTATGGCGAGAAATACTCTCTGAAACAAACATTTTAAAAATTATTTTACGTCAATATTTTTAATTATTTTTTTTTAATTTCGAGTTACCTCTCCTAGCGTCACAGACGGGACATACATTTTAATTTATATATATTGATGATCTGCATTATGTGTTACTTATTTTGAAATTTAAAAAAAAAATCATGTTAAGCCTGGTCCCATTTTGGACTCAGGACGTGTTAGCGCATTTTCGTATTATGTATCAGTACTTATGTTAGATATCAGCATTATGTAGTTATCAGTAATTGTGTTTAGATTTTAGACATATATTTATGAATTTTCTTGTGTAATGAATATACCTGAATTTTTTTTTATTTAAAAGTCATTTCTTTACATTTAAATTTTTTTTATTTTCTCTTTAATCTAAATACAAGTGGTTTGTGGTCACTGAAATAGGACTCATAAATGAAACATTCTAAATTGTAATCTGCTAATCGCCCAAATACTCCGTCAATTGTTGTTTTATAGATCGTGGTTGCCAATCTTGTTGAAAGTAGTTGAATGTTGAAGCTTGTTTCGAAAAAGTTTTCAATTTCTGCCCCTGAGCCGCTAAGATCCTGATTGAAGTCACCAAAAATGATGACGTAAAACTCTCTAAACTTTTACACATATTCTAATGACGTCAACAAAAGAAAATCATGTTAAGCCTGGTCCCTTTTGGAACTCAGGACGTGTTAGTGCATTTTCGTATTATGCATCATTACTTATGTTAGATATCAGCATTATGTAGTTATCAGTAATTGTGTTTAGATTTTAGACATATTTTTATGAATTTTCTTGTGTAATGAATATACCTGAAAAATTTTTAATTTAAAAGTCATTTCTTTACATTTTAATTTTTTTTTTTTCTCTTTAATCTAACTACAAGTGGTTTGTGGTCACTGAAATAGGACTCATAAATGAAACATTCTAAATTGTAATCAGCTAATCGCCCAAATACTCCGTCAATTGTTGTTTGATAGATCGTAGTTGCCAATCTTGGTGAAAGTAGTTGAATGTTGAAGCTTGTTTCGAAAAAGTTTTCAATTTCTGCCACTGGGCCGCTAAGATCTTGATTGAAGTCACCACAAATGATGAAGTAAAACTCTCTAAACTTTTACACATATTCTAATGACGTCAACAAAAAAAAACTAATACTTTTGATAATGCTAAGACTTCCGGCAATGGCGGCCGTTGCCTGNAAGCCCTGCACCAAGAAATACAAAAAAGAAAAAGAAGACCCCAGCTCTTCGAATCGCTAGCTGGAACGTGAGGACTATGTGTCCCGGCATCACTGATGATCTGCAGTCCATAAACGACACACGGAAGACAGGAATAATCGATAGAGAACTTAAAAGGCTAAAGATTGACATAGCATGCCTTCAGGAGACCAGGCTCCCAGACAACGGTTCACTCAAAGAGGCCAATTACACCTTCTTCTGGCAAGGCAGACCGAAAGACGAACCTAGACAGCATGGTGTGGGTTTCGCTGTTAAAAACACTCTTCTACCATCCATTGAACCACCGTCATCAGGCACGGAGAGGATCCTCACTCTAAGACTCAGAACAACTGCGGGCCCAGCAAACATTCTTAGTGTGTATGCCCCAACACTCTATTCAACTCCGGAAGAGAAGGACCAGTTCTATGGAGCGTTAGACCAGGCAATAGCCGGCATCCACAAAGACGAGGCAATCTATCTCCTAGGAGATTTCAATGCTAGAGTGGGGAGCGACCACGAAGCCTGGCCCACCTGCCTTGGACTATTTGGAAGAGGAAAGTTAAATGAAAATGGACAAAGGCTTCTGGAATTGTGCTGCTCACGAGGCTTGTGTGTGACCAACACTTTCTTCAAGTGCAAGGATATACATCAAGTATCTTGGAGACACCCTCGATCCCACCAATGGCACCAGCTGGACCTCATTATCACCAGGCGTGCACAACTAGCTAGCGTCCTACTCACTCGCAGCTATCACAGTGCCGACTGTGACACGGATCATTCCCTTGTCGCCAGCAAAGTACGAATAATGAGGAAAAACTCGTACCACACAAAGAAAAAGGGAAGTCCACGCATCAATACCTCCTGCATGAAAGACCCTGCGATAGCGCAGCTGTTCAAAGACAAGGTGAAGGAAAGTCTCTCAAAGATGTCCCCATGCGTCACCATTGACTCCAAATGGACGCAACTGAGAGACACAATCTATACATCCGCAATACAAGCCTTTGGCAAAAAATCTCACAAAAACACGGACTGGTTTGATGAACATTGGGACGAGATGAAACCCGTCACTGAAGCAAAAAGGAAAGCTCTTATGGCTTACAAGGAAAAGCCTACACCTGACAATTTGCATGCTTTAAAAACAGCTAAGTCACTTGCCCAAAAGGTTGCACGTAAATGTGTCAATACCTACTGGCTTAAGCTCTGTTCCAGTATACAATCAGCTGCAGACATGGGCAATGCAAAAGTCATGTACGAAAACATCAAAAAGGCAACGGGCCCCTTGACGTCAAAAGCTGCTCCCCTAAAGTCCAAAAATGGAGAAATTATTCAAGACCAGGCAGCACAGCTAAAACGGTGGGTTGAGCATTATCTGGAATTGTATTCAACAGTTACCACAGTCTCCAGCACCGCTCTAGATGACATCCCAGATATGCCACTCATGGAAGAACTTGATGTCGTGCCCACACAGGAAGAGCTGAGCAAAGCAATTGACAGTCTAGCTTGTGGAAAAGCGCCTGGGAATGATGGAATACCACCAGAGGTTCTAAAGAGTGGCAAGACAGCTTTACTCCAACCATTGCACGAGATTCTGTCCCTCTGCTGGGAACAGGGCTACATCCCCCAAGACCTAAAGGATGCAAATATAGTGACACTATATAAAAACAAAGGTGATAGGAGTGATTGCAATAATTATCGCGGCATTTCACTCCTTAGTATTGTAGGAAAGACCTTTGCCCGCGTTATACTAAAACGTTTACAAAGCCTAGCATCCCGCGTCTATCCAGAATCTCAGTGTGGTTTCCGGTCCGGTCGGTCTACCATAGACATGGTGTTCTCCATACGACAGCTCCAGGAAAAATGCAGAGAGCAGCAGATGCCACTATACATTGCATTTGTGGACCTTACAAAAGCCTTCGACTTAGTCAGTCGCAACGGGCTATTCCAAATACTGGCAAAAATTGGATGTCCCCCTCACCTACTTGCCATCATCAGACAGTTCCATGAAAATATGCTTGGCACAGTACAGTTCGATGGAGCTAAGTCAGAGGCCTTCCCTGTCAGCAGCGGAGTTAAACAAGGTTGTGTACTCGCACCAACACTCTTCGCAATATTCTTCTCTGTACTTCTTCGATACGCATTCAAGGATAGCAGTGAGGGAATCTGGTTACATACCAGAGCTGATGGAGGACTTTTCAACACTGCCCGCCTCCGAGCCAAGACCAAAACGACGGATGTCCTAATTCGAGAGCTACTATTTGCGGATGATGCGGCACTAACAGCACATACAGAATCTGGTTTGCAACAACTCGTGTCAAGCTTCTCCAATGCCTGCAAAGAATTTGGTCTGCAAATCAGCTTGAAAAAGACAAACATCATGGCCCAAGACACTCGACCTCCTCCTACCATAAATATCGATAATGAAAACTTGGAGGTTGTGGACAGCTTCACCTACTTGGGATCCAAGGTCTCCAATACACTGTCCATTGAAGAAGAAATAAACAGCAGAATTGGCAAGGCAGCCGCAACAATGGCTAAACTAAATAAGCGGGTCTGGCAAAACACCAAGGTAATGGAGAAAACCAAACTGTGCGTCTATCGAGCCTGTGTCATCAGTACACTACTATATGGGAGCGAGACATGGACCACTTATACATCACAAGAGCGTAAGCTTAACAGCTTCCATTTGAGATGCTTGCGCCGCATCCTTGGTATTAAATGGCAAGACAAAGTGCCTAATAGTGAGGTCCTAACGCGTGCCAATACTCAAAGCATGTTCTCAATTCTTAGTGAAAGACGCCTGAGGTGGCTAGGACATGTCAAAAGAATGAGCCCCGGCCGCATCCCGAAGGACCTCCTATATGGTGAACTTGCTTCAGGAAAGAGGAAAACAGGTCGCCCACGCTTGCGATTTAAAGATGTCTGTCAAAGGGACATGAAAGCAGCCAAAATACATACAAGTGACTGGGAGTGTAAGGCAGAAGACCGATCTACGTGGCGCACAGTTGTCAAAGAGGGCGTCATAATAGCCGAGGAGCGAAGAATGGAGGAGGCTGCAGACAGAAGAGCTAGGAGAAAGGCCAAAACATTTGGAAGCACAGAACTCGTGTGTAAAAACTGTGGCAAAGACTGTCACTCAAGGATAGGACTGCACAGCCACTCGAGAAAATGCAACCCAACCCAACGGTGATGCACCATCGTCTCGCGAGACGGAAGGATGCCGAATGCCGAATTTTGGATAAAACTGTATATTTATTAATTTTCTAATGCTGTTCTTTTCCATCCTTTCATATACGAATGCTTCATTTTTTTTAACAAACGCGTAAGTTAGATTTTATGTTGGTGCTGCTCAAACAGGTGTAAAAAAACACATTATGAAGTGAAGTCATACAGCCCCATTTATTTTAATTAGTAAAAGGTTAACTGAACTGTTGACTTTAAATTCCTATACAAGTGATCACCACTGTGCGTTTCGATAATCCTTTAGTACTTGCTGACATTTCATGCTTTATTTTGTTCCTGACAGACCGCATATCTAGACTTTGGAACGAAGTGTCAAAACGTTGTGTCGAAACTGAATGTGTACCCTTTGAACAGTGCTTCTCAATTATTTTTGTCATGCCCCCCCCCAGGAAAAAAAAACCTTTCGCGTCTCCCTCCCACGCTGGACTATAAATAGTATCATTTGTCAATAAATTGTTATAAGTACACCACTGCTGAGGTCAAATAAGCCCCCCTTGACGTAGCCTCGCGCACCACTGTATGAGAATCACTGCCTTAGAATAACATGATCATGAAGCAAGCGATAATATTAAAGCCAGAGGAGGTCAACATGCCATGTCCGTTTCTCTGTCTACTTCAAGTTGTTTGTTTGTTTCATTTTATTAATTTTTGCTTGTTTTTTTCCGGATGTGCATGTGTCTAGCAGGTTTAGATTTGACTATCAAGTCAAAGCAATGTCACATAATGCCACAGTATTAATCAATGTTTTATAATCACAGGCAATTTAATATTTCTAGATATGCAATCTTAATAAGACACATTATGACAAGGATTTTCTTGTTCGGCTTTAATATCAGATCAGTTGAATTCTAGAGCATACAGGATCCCTTGAATTGTATCTAAAGAATTCGCGATTCCAAGAAAAAAATACACAAATAAAAAAAATGCTTTATTTCAGGAAAATGAGAGTTCGGGAACATATGCTAACACATGGAACAAGAGATGACTGTGATGTGAAGTGGGGAACATGCTACTAGCACATGTAACAAGAGATGACTGTGATGAGAAGTTGGGAACATGCTACTAGCAAATCTGACAAGAGATGACTGTGATGTGAAGTTGGGAACATGCTACTAGCACATGTAACAAGAGATG
>MUZC01001497.1:55523-65582 GCA_002072015.1 Radix auricularia
CTACTAGCACATGTAACAAGAGATGACTGTGATGTGAAGTTGGGAACATGCTACTAGCACATGTAACAAGAGATGGCTGTGATGTGAAGTTGAGAACATTCTACTAGCACATATAACAAGAGATGACTGTGATGTGAAGTTGGGAACATGCTACTAGCACATGTAACAAGAGATGACTGTGACGCTAGGAACATTTTGGTAGCGTATATTGCTAGAGATGTGATGAGAAGCAGGGAACATTCACCTCGCATGTAGCAAGAAATCTGTGTGGGAAAGTGGGAGTATTCTGCAAGTAATAAAAGAGATGTGAGGAATTTTTCTGGTTTTAATGTGATTTGGTTCATAATATTAAGAGTGTATTGCGTGATACTAATAAACATTTATCCTAACTCTGACTAGCTGAGTGATTGAACTCCTGATTCTGTAACACTATATTTTATTTAAGCACGTTTTATGCTTAGTTGTATATAGATAACACACATTCTCTTATACATGTAGACACAATTCCACAAGTGTAATTACTAAAAATAGATTATCATACAAATAAAACAACTGATTATATTATATATTTCTCTTTATTTTCCTATTAATTTTTTTACAAGTATTTTATTTAATATTGCTTCAAGAAATGTTTATTAAGTTGATAACATGTTGCTTCTATTTTACAGAAATTCAATAAAAGACGAATAATTGTGTTGTGTAAAAGGATTTTTCGGACGTTAAAATAATAATTTAAAAAATGCAAATGTACTTTGTGTCGTACATTGTAAAGCAATGGGATGGACAGATTGAGAGAATAATTATTTCTTTAATGAATACTTAAATAGTTTCAGCAAATGGTAACTTCTTGTATCCGTTAGGGGGCAAACAAATGGACTCTGTAGTTTGCCACAAGTCTCTAGAGTTAGCATAGTGAGCTTGATTAAGAAACATGTGTATAGATATAGAGACAATAAATGAATTAAAACTATTTAGTTTTAACGTGGATTACAACAATACCAGCAATGATAAGACGTAATGACACGCCAAAAAATAAACATGTGCTTTGGTTTACAAGTGACGGACTAAACAAATGTTTTCATATGCAAACACCTTGCACCAGCTGCCATTTAAAGAATGTTCCTGATCACAAGTTCTATAAATAAATGAATAGAAGTCTGCGGCTCGAATCTTACAAGTGTTACTAATTTGGGATCCCATATATGGTTTAAACTGAGAGTTAAAAGTATACGATTGGTTTTGATTGCAATTCTTTTGATGTCAACTTATTTCCCGCTTGATGTCTCATTTTGTCCCGTTCGATATGAAATTTCGTCCAGATTGGGGTCGACTTTTTTCTTATTTGGTGGTGAATTTAGTTCCTTATGGTGTAGACGTGTCTAGTTGAAAGATTTTATCAGTCCCTATTTGCGTCAGTTATTCAGTTATGATTTATCACCACCTGAAACGCCTAATGCAAAAGACTTTAAGGGGTAGTAAAAATCAAAGTATGGTGGTTTTTCCTGACTACATATAGAAATCAACAGCAAGATGGGATATTGCCTTCATTAATTATACATTGAGCACACTATAAGAATATATTTTGTATGTTGTATAAGAAATAATTAATGATATAAGCGAAGATTTAGCCACACAGCCAACACAGGCCGCTCGTTTTAACGCCATGGTTTCATCCTCTGAGCACTGCCCCCCGCTCTTTATACAATCCCTCGCCGAGTAAACGTCTTCGTCGTTGACGTCAATCAGCACGCAGTAGCGTCCTTTCACCAGCATCACGAACACGTCATCAGCTCCAGATAATAAGCATTTGTCCAGCCTTATCTGACAGGCCAAAGAACTTGCGTGGACGGCCTCAGACAACCGGTGGTCCTGCCCATCGGTCAGCAGAGAGCTGGATGCGTTGGTTTCATTGCATGCTGATCGACTTAAATTACCCACCTCGTTTTGAGTACAGCTTCCGTATCGAATCATACACTCAGCGGTTGAAGTCGAGTTACCGCCCATGAGGTAACAGAACGACCTCTGCTGTTTGTATAGAGTGGCTATGGGGTTTGTTTTTATGCATCTAATCAAGTTCTCCAGACATGGTCTTGACGTAGCATTTAAACCTCCATAAAATTGTGAATGTGTTTCTGAGATTATCCGATTCGAACCAGTGTTGCCACTTTCACAAGCTCGTCTCTCCAAAAAGTTAAACTCCTCCACGGTGCAGAACCCTAAATTCACCAAACAGTGCCTGGCTGACACGCCGCTGAATTCAAGTCTCATGGCAAAGCAATACTTTTCATTGGATAAAAGCATCTGGACTTCTTGCGACAGAGCGATGCAATAATCTATTGTCGTCTGGCAGGCCACAGTTGTTGAGTTGACGGCAGCCATTATATCTGTCCTAAATACAGCTGTCATTTGCGTACGAGAGTAGGGGAGCAGGCAGGTCGATATAGTTATTATTGTAACGATCCTCAACACAAATGCCATCTCCATCAGAGCTCAGTATGTTTAATCTGAAAATATAGGGGAACAAAAAAAATAAACATTATTTATGATGAATAAGTAATGACAATGGAAGAAGACAAAGGAAGAATCTAAAAACAAAGGTGAATTTTTATGTTGGCTCTGCTAGTCAGAGATGTCGAACGAAATAAAATATTCAATCTTTTTTTTTAATATAAATTCTTTCCATCATGCACTCAATGACTGTTGGGTCGCTTTAACACAAATTTTTATAAGGTAAGATCAAAGTGAGTATGTCACTTTATAACATATAATATAGTATTCCTTATCAAGGAAGGTGAGCAATGACTTTAAATTATTTAACGCCTTAGAGTCAGACCACACGTCAAATGCTCGCAAACATTCGTGGCTCCATCAAACAAATGCACTATTTTTGTATTATTACAATACCTCCATGTTACATGGTAAATTATTACAAATTACAGTTCAAAGTTCATCAATAGAGAAATGTTTATATTGACAACGATAATAAAATTTCTCGTAATCAAACAATATTTCAACATATTGTTATAAACCTGCATTTTAAACATTTTTAAAAAAATAGTATAAATTAGGATTTAAAAGAGGATTTTAAAAATAAAACTAAAAGTAATAAAATATGGTTAAATAAATTTAAAGTAAAGAGTTAAATTTTAAGTTAAATATTAGATTGCAATGAAAGAGAATGTGTAGCAAAAGTATGGATATAATTTATGTTTAGATTTTAAAACTAAATTAATCTGAATCATTATCGTGGAAAAATACATTGAAAAGATTCACTGCTTAAATATACATTTTATATATTATAGTGGCTATGAAGTCTTATCATAAATTCATATCTTTACAGACGCTTTTCCAAAGCAGAAGATATTGCTTCAACAGACCATGACGAATGATCTGTTGCCAAGTGATGCAGCATTCACAGGCCACGGCTATGAGGGTTCCACGCATTACCCAACCGCCTAACTACTGTTAGCTACCCATTCGGAGCTAGGTGACTCAGGGACACACTAGGCCACGGGAATAAACTATTGCCTTCACATGGATTCGAACCAGAAACCATAGGTACGCCAGCGCGCTGCCGCTCGACCACCGTGACCCATGCCCACGTGTCATCGTTGGTAGAAATTAATCGAAAAATCTCGTTATTCCGAATCAATGTAGAACCAGGGCCGGCCTAAGTGAATTGGAGGCCCTAGGCGAAGTGAATTGGAGGCCCTAGGCGAAGTGAATTGGAGGCCTTAGGCGAAGTGAATGAGAGACGATATGAATTAAGTGGCCCTAAATGTAAAATAAAAAATAAAAACGAATATGGAAAGATTCTTGAGACTAATCAGAGGTATTAGGCGGCTGCCTAGTTTGCCTATGCCTAAAGCCGGCCCTGGTAGAACTATTAATAATGATCGTATAAAATAGATGAGGGTAGGTTTTAATATTTTTGCACCTCCTTGATCGTAAACACAGGATAGGTAAATAAAAACCTTGCCAAGAGTCTAGATCTAACTATATTTATAATTTATATTTGAAAACTTGGTTTATCAAATTTACGCAGACTTAGATTATTGTATATTAGCTAAAATAAATTTGCATTACTTTTTTCTCCATACATAAATACTTATGGAACATCCAGAATTTTACAGATAGAGTAAACCTTTGTGATGATTCACATGGTGTGGTCCGCACCCAAACCCTCCTCCCTTTCACGAGGGTCGTCTCTGATTACATTATGTCAGGCCAATACATTCAACTTACTGTTTATAGTAATTTATAGTATTGCTATGATTAATGTATAAAATAACATTTCTGTTTCTAGTTGGTGCATGTACAAGAAAAATAACAATCCAAATAAAACTAAAACCTAGAGCTACTTTGAATCATCTTTTTTAATGGCTCTTACCAAGTAAACCATTTTTTTTTCACTTTTTAAAACCTAAAGAGGAAAAAAAAATAATAAAAAGAAAACTTCTACTTTTATTAGTATTAGACATATAACTATCACTTGAAATGTTATACAAAGAATAAAAAAATGTTTTTTAAAAATTTAACTAAAACTGTAAGATAATGTAACTGTCCTAATTACTAATTCTATAAAACTGCAATTCATGTGTTATTGTACTAGTATTATAAGCATATATTGAAAAATACTGTGACCAATATGATTCATATGCACTTAAAATTTTATTTCATATGAATGATGTTTAAAGTAACATTTGTCGCTCTGCCTATACTGCCATTCGTCAGATCAGTTCAATCCGTCGTTATTTAACAGATAGTGCAACAAAAACTCTAGTCTGTTCTCTTGTTCTGGCTCGTATGGATTACTGCAATTCTCTTCTGTCAGGTGTGCCAAAACAATGCATTGAAAAACTACAGAGAGTTCAAAATTCAGCTGCCAGATTAGTTCTAAAGGCAAAAAAACATGACCATGTTACTCCGCTACTTTATTCACTTCATTGGCTACCCATACAAGCCAGAATTGATTACAAACTGGCCGTGCTGTGTCACAACTTCTTTTCTGACTCATGCCCTTCATATCTTACTGAACTTTTGTCAGTCTACTCACCAAGTCGTCAGCTACGCTCCTCTGCAGATACACGCATTCTCTGTGTTCCTAAGACAAGAACTAAAACATTTGGCGAAAGGTCATTCTCCTTTTGTGCAGCCAAACAATGGAATTCTCTTCCATTACATATCCGTAGCATTTCAACTGCTAAGTCATTTAAGACTGCACTTAAGACACATATTTTTAAAATTTATTTTCAAAATTAATAAAACAACATTTCTTTAAATGATTAACGTAGCTGATGTATTGAGTATAGCGTATTGTCATTTATGTAGTTAATATGATAAGAATGTTTCTTTTTATTGTGATTTGTATTTTTATTTCCATGTAAAGCGCTGTGAGCCTGGCTCCTTGCTGGGATACAGCGTTATATAAATTACCATTTTATTATTATTATTATTATTATGTGTACAGAACTGAATACAAATATTTTAATTAAAAAAAACAAAAAACAAAAAAACAAAAAACAAAAAAAAAGAAATGTATTATTTAATAATTGAAATAACAAATAGTAATTTATTACAGTTTAAAGTAACATGGCTAAATCATAATTCATTTTATTTACTTATAAAAATATTATTTGTAATAAAAACACATCAAACATTAAAATTTAATCTTAAGATGTATTCATATAACTTATAAAAAAACGTATTATTTTTATTTGAAAAGAAAATGCATGATATTACTATTTAAATGAAAGACACATTACAATAACTTTATTTTTGAATACATTTTACAACTGCATTTGTGTATAGATAAAGATTCTCAATTTAAGTAATTATGATTATGTATATCTATTTAAATATTATATAAAAATATTTAAAATGTATACAGAATTTACAGGTGAGCAAGTATTGTAAAAATTTAATTATTATTTATAACTTTTATAAACAGCAAAAAAATCATGTTGAAATCTGCAAATTTTCAACAATACTTTAAATTATTGATTACAGGTTTTTCTTTCAAACTGCTTAGATTTTGTTAAAATGCTTATTTATTAGATATTAATCTTTTATTTGGTATCATTAATTCACTACAATTTGGAGAAAAAACATTAATTGATATAAATTTAATATGGTTGGTAACTAGTTGCTAGTCACGGTAACTACTATAAGAATCTCGTGATGTTTCATGATTTAAAAATAGTTTATTTATTTTACCAATCTTGTGGTAGTATTGTAGCTAAAATATATTGAAGTCTCTTAGATATGTAATATTAGAAAGAGGGACAAAAATGAGTAAGAATAGTAGTAAGGAATTTTTTTCTTTATAAATAACAAGATTGTGCCGGGGCGCCGTGGCGCCCCCTTTTTTTGGGCGCCTACGGCGCCAACCTTTTTTTTTAAAGACCAACTAACTTGTCCTTTTTTGATAAATACGAATTATTAAACTTTATGAAATGTACTCAAAGTATTTAATAATAATAGGGGTTGTATTTTGCGCACCGATGCACACCAAACAATGACGTCACCATATTAAATATTTTTACAGCGCTCATCAACACACAGATTTTTCAACTAAACTAACTGCTGTAGACTGTCGTACATCGCTGCTCAGCGTTACAGATCCAGTGACTTGGACTATTATATTATTTATGTAATTAATTTTAAAAAATCTCTTGCTCCGATAATTTAGTAGAGTGACTTGTTATCAAATAGGACCATGCTGTCATCATCTAAATGACAGCCAGTGCGCTTTGATGTATTATTTTCTTTCTGAAAAGCAATTTGCATATTGTTAACTATCTTTAAGAAAAAAAATATTAAATACTAAGTACTAAAAAAGGACAAGTTGCTACTAATTTAAAAATATGTGGAAATTTACACATTGTTTTAGTAATTTATATTATATTTTACTATTTTATTGCTGTTCTCACTTAGATTAAGGTGACCAGATTTTTCATGGGGTGAAGCGGGATGGGAACTGGGAGTCCCCCCTCCAAAAGTTTCTGGAGCAAAAAATCAGGACGTCTGGTCACTTAAGCGAGACATGAAGTCTGGTCCCTTTAGGGCAACATGAAGTCTGGTCACTTTAGCGGGACAAGAAGTCTGGTCACTTTAGTGGGACATGAAGTCTGGTCACTTTAGCGGGACAAGAAGTCTGGTCACTTTAGTGGGACATGAAGTCTGGTCACTTTAGCTGGACATGAAGTCTCGAATCGGGACATCCCGTCACATTACCTATAGCTCTCGCTAAGTCACCTGAAAGCCGTATCAAGGAGGAAAATGTAAATAACCACAGAAATGGATGCACCAACCGGCTTAGCTAACAATTAAGTAGGGTTGCGGAAATTACCAATTAATTTCTCGATTAATCGGTAAATTATTTTATCGATTAAAATTATTTTAATCGATAAAATATCTATTAAAATTTTAAAAATATTTTAACTTTTTTTTCGATTTTTTAATAAATAAATAATAATAATTTTTATTTCAATTTTTTTTTCATACAAACTTCTCCGTTAAAGAAAGTTGGAAAGTGTAAACTTTAAAGTAATCTGTTTTATAAGGTCAATTCTATAGAAAAACACATTGCTTTTAATTATTTAACAATAACAAAATTTAAATTCATAGACATTATATTGAACTACTTATATTTAAATATATTTCCTAATGTAATTATATCTTTTAAATTAAATTAAATACATAAGTTATGGGCATTTTAAAAAAAGCCATAAAATGACACAAAATGTGAAGGAATACAACATAGACATAGTGAATAAAAGTGATTATGAGGTCTTAGAAAAAAATCCATAACTTTAAAACCACTTGGGATAAAAAAAAAAGAGTAATTTTTATCTTTTAATTAATCATCAAACAATTTCTATATGGCTGTATTACTTTTATATTTTAAAATTAATTAGAAATTTTCATTCAAGTGCCTAAACATTAATCCGTTATCTAACTTATTTTCATTGTTAACTATATTTTTAAAATATTTTATTACTTCCCTTGAAATTTTCAGTTTAATGACGTCTTACATCTTTAATTCTAGTTTGAACAAAATTATTGATTAATTAATCAGTAATTTTTCAAAAGTTAACGATTAAATTTAATTTAATCGATAACAGCCCTACAATAAAGCAATTAAAATTTATATAAAACTTTCACTATTTTGAATATTTAATTGAGTTTAAAAATATTAAGCCATTCTTACCCAAATCAAATCACAATAAAATGAATTGTATTTATTTTAGTAAATAAAGTATTGACAAAAAGAGGGACAAACGGGCATCCGCCTGGATTAGCGAGGGTCCACAGGACATGAGGTCTGAAATCGGGACTGTCCCGCCTAAATTGGAACGTCTGGTCACCTTACTTAAATTATTATTGACCCCTCAATTTATTTACTGACTATTAAGGGATATTATACACTAACAATTATATTAGTACATTGCAAAAGCATTGTGTTAAATATTTACCATATTTTAGAGATTAAATTATGTATTGTTATTAAATTACATTACATACTTACCAGGGTATTAAGAATTTCTTTTGCCCAAGCCACAGTACAACATTCACAGATGGAAGGTTTCAACCTTATTCTATTCTGTCAAAGAACCACCACTTTGAAAAAAGAACACCTTCCATTTCCACTCCTCTATACCTAAATATAATTTTTAAAATTCATTTTTCTTGTTGTTAACAAAGTAAGTTATAATAAAAAATCATGTTAAGTATGGTCCCTTTTGGAACTCAGGACGTGTTAGCGCATTTTCGTATTATGTATCAGTACTTATGTTGATATCAGCATTATGTAGTTATAAGTAATTGTGTTTAGATTTTAGACATATTTTTATGAATTTTCTTGTGTAATGAATATACCTGACATTTTTAAATTTAAAAGTCATTTCTTTACATTTTAAAATTTTTTATTTTCTCTTTAATCTAACTACAAGTCACCACAAATGATGACGTAAAAGTCTCTAAACCTTTACACATATTCTAATGACGTCAACTAAAAAAAACAACTAATTCTTTTGCACGCCTTCGCACCACTCTTGAATGCTTGAAAAATGCTCTATTCGACTTCCGGCAATGGCGGCCGTTCCCTGTGCCAGTGTTAACTCTCGATTCGCAAAGTTTTTTGGTAGTTTTAACGGGTTTTTTTAACGGATGGAGTAACTGAGTGTTGATGCACCAATGGCAGGTCAGGACATACAAAAAACATATATACATCATGGGTCTAGGACTTATGGATCCTGTGATCAGGGTGATGACAGACGGACAAAACGGGTGCAATAGCGATTTCGACATCTTGAAAATGCGCTAAAAATACTGTATGTGTTTCATCTTTAAAAAAAACAGTAATTCAGCTCTAATGCAATAATTCAAAATATTGGAACATTGTTATATTAACATCATTTTTAATTAGGACAGGTTCTAATTTTTAAAAAATTTGTTTCGATTAATTGCGGGAAAATTAATCAATGAATATATTACTTTCTAGTAATAATATCTGATAAGGCACATATAGATAACACTAAGTTCCAATTCTTTTTTTTTTTTGTTGCAAAATCTGTGAAGTTGTGCTTATTCTATGGCTCCCAAATTTTGTGGAGTAAAACAAAAAATTTGTTTTGCTATGCAAGAAATGTTAAAAATACCTTTAAGTTTATGTATGCACATTTAAATAAACAATAATAATACAAGGGAAAAGTATGCTAGTTACAAATAATATAAATTATTAATAAATTGGACAAAAACAATTTATATATTTTCTTTAATTTAAATTAAATTTTATTTGATCAACTTTTTAAATGATTAATCAATTTATTTATTGTTAAGTTCCGCAGCCTTATTATTGACATTAATATATAACAGCTATTTGTATTTTAATATAAATCACCATATAAATTTCAGTTTTAATATTAATAATAAGACAATTATTTTTTGTTATTATTATTAATTCATACATTCCATATTGATAATATTTTATTTAAATATTAATAATATGTTAATCTTGCATTTTCTGCATGAATGTATATTATTTCATAACAAAGT
>MUZC01001498.1:0-13297 GCA_002072015.1 Radix auricularia
TTAAATTGCAAAACATTTTACTTTATATATGTATTACACATAGTCACATAGTGTACCAAAAATTTTTGTACACTTTTTTACGACACCAAAATGTATTTATAAACACCTCCAGTTGATTTTGTATTGTCTTTCTGTACAAAAAACGTCAACGGCTTATCACGTCACTGCCTTTTCTTGATTTTTAAAACTTCATTCTGGGGTAAGCACAGTTCGTTTTTCAAGCATTATCACAAGCAAAAGAAAACAAAATGTCACTATTTTGAAAGTCACTGTCATAATCCGGTCGCCATTAGCTGGTATGACAGTGGCTGTTTTGAAACAATCGCCATTGGAAGTCGCCCTTAATCCTATAATGTTAATAATTTTTTCCTTGTGAGCTATTTAGCAATCACAATTTTTTATACATTTTTATGTAAATTAAGTTTCGCAGCACACAAGTAAATTATTGGTTATCGGATTATTTTAATTAAACTTGCAATCCAATTAAATAATTTAAAAACCTTTCTATGTCCAGTTTATGTTTGAGTATTTTTATGAATGACATTACTTTGAAGCACTATTTGATTTTGTTCATCGAATTATGTCTTATTAAAATTTTTTGTTAAATACATAAGAGATACAGTTTGCCTAGATTTTAATAAATATCTGTAATACTTTTGACAAAATACATTTTTTTCACATCTGTCATAGTTTCATGTACAACAAAATCACACACCACAGTACATCACAGCTGTCACCGAGTTCAACAGAGGGAGAACTCTTCGTGACGGACAGCTGTGACAGTTACCCTGAATTCAGGTAGGTGGAAACTGACCTGTTCTGTTAATTAACTTGGTTCATTCTTATCTTATCTTAGATATACAGTTACCCTGAATTCAGGTAGGTGGAAACTGACCTGTTCTGTTAATTAACTTGGTTCATTCTTATCTTATCTTAGATATACAGACGCTCCTTCTATGCAGAAGATATTTGCGTCCACAGACCATGAGAGATGATCTGTTGGCAAGTGATGCAGCGGTCACAGGCCACGGCTATAGGGGTTCCACGCATTACCCCAACCTCAGGCCCCGAGAACAAATCCTCACTTTCGTGTGGATTCGAACTCGTGACCATCAGTATGAAAGTCGAGAGCGCTACCTCTCGACCACCACGTCCCACATTCAATGAACAATGAAGCACTATTAAAGTTCTTCTTTTCAGGACCGTATCAAGTATGGGACAGAAATAAAAAGGTTGGATTGGTCATCGGCTCAGTGTGAAAGCCAGGTGGAATCATAAGCCTTTTAAGTCTTTTATTTTAGGATTAAATCTGATGAAATAGCCCTTAAATTATAAAAAAATCTAGGGTATTTAAAACACTTTATCTACTCTGTGTCTTATTTCTAGATTCCCGTCGTGCGTTGCAACGATCTCAGTAATAAGGAATAAATTTAAGAAACAAACGAGTGATGTTTTCAAAACAATTATACAGGTGTTCAAAAATAAGTCCAAGTTTCATAGCCAACGATAACGAACAGATCAATAAATAAATATAAATATATTAAAATCTTTTTTAAAATTTAAAATAAAAAAAAAAAAAAAAAATTAAAAAATTAATAAAAAAAACGATGTTAAGGGGACTTGCTCAAAAATGAAAGATAATTTTACTTGTTATTAACATTCTCATGGACTCAAGCTATATTTCTCAATAGTGTGTAAAATTAAAAGGGAGTTAAATTATTAAGGTGTATTAAAAAAAAACTTGCTCTGATGGTATGAACATTAGAGGTTCAGTGCCCTATAGTAAATTAATATAGACTCTTGAGATTTATGCACTAAGATTGGCAAGATCAATAATTATCTCAGTCACTTACCCTTACACTAATTTTAATACAGCTAATATAAGAAAAAAGACATATCGGGACCCCTAGGCCCCATCGGTGCAAGTTGTCTATTTATAAAACCTGTTTATTTTACTTTCGTTTCATCATAGATATATTCCTTAAGATTGTTAAAAAATTGAATGGGGATAACGTCTTAAACTTATACGAATAAAGAAATTTAGGGACATCGGCCCAAAGGAATAGATATAAGAAAATTATGCTCTATAGCAAAATGGTTAAATGAAAATTGATGATTATTTTTTTTAAATTTCCTCAGCCCTATTTTTAATATTAATATTTTAATAAAAGTTATTATTAGTATATTAAAATAAATCACACATTTCATTTCCATAATGATTTTAATGATATGACAGTTATTTGTTGTTTTTTATTATTAATTAATTAATTGATACAATTCAAAATTGATATTATAAAATCAATATACATCATTTGCTATGTATGTCCGTCCGTCCCGTCCGTTCATTTGTAACGCTAAAAATTTTAGAAAGCAGCGCACCAAATTGTGCACCAAAAATAATTTTTTTTGAACGTCCGCATAAAATTGTTAAATTGGAAAGCAATGAATAAAAAAAATAAAATAAATGAAACATCTGCATGACGTTATTTTTTAACTAGATTGTGCCGGGGCGCAGTGGCGCCTGCGGCACCCACTTTTTTTAGGGCGCCTACGACGCCAACCTATTTCAAAAGCCCAACTAACTTGTCCTTTTTTGATAAATACGAAATATTAAACTTTCTGAAATATACGCAAAGTATTTACTAATAGGCGTTGTATTTTGCGCACCGATGCACACCAAACAATGACGTCTTCATATGAAATATTTTTACAGTGCTATCACCACACAGATTTTTCAACTAACTGCTGTAGACTGTCGTACATCGTTCCTCAGCGTTCCACATCCAGTGAGTGAGTGACCTGGGCATTTATATTATTTATTCTTGTGGGTATTTTTCAAAATTATTAGATTTCAGCTGAAATTTATTTAGTTTGAAAACTTCCGTAAGTTTTGACGGGTGATACAATAGTATTAATACATTGTATCATAATTATTAATAAAATAATATAATCTATATATTGTTATTCGTCTTCTTGTTTTTAAACTTTCGATTATTGTAAATGTAATATATTTGGGCTTTCCTTAAAAAATTAAGCTCTAATAATAATAAAAGATATACTAACTAAATTTACCATTATGATTTAGCAGCAGGGGTGTCATTAGGAATGCGCTGGGGGCGGGCCACCCGGTTGACACAATCACAAGGTAGACCCCAAAATGCAAAAAAAAATATATATTCACGTTATTAGGCACTGGAAGACTTTGAGGAGTTCTATGGGGTAATTCGTGAGGTGCTGACACCATGAGCTACCACCCGGGTGACACCATGAGCTACCGCCGGGGTGACACCATAAGCTACCGCCCGGGTGACACCATGAGCTACCGCCCGGGTGACACCATGAGCTACCGCCCGGTTGACACCATGAGCTACCACCCGGGTGACACCATGAGCTACCGCCCGGGTGACTCCATGAGCTACCGCCCGGGTGACACCAATGTCTATATTACTTAATATCAGCGATCAGTAACAGCAGAGTATTGCTATTTCTAGTAATAAGTTGTAATAGTAGGACTAGCACTAGCACTAAGCATAATGATCAGAGTATTCAGAGTATCTGTCCGATTTAAATTTTGTCCTTTTACTTGAATAAGTTGCTTTGATATCGTTTAATTTTTAAGATCGTTTGGTGGGCTGAGGATTTGTTTTCATTGTAAATTCATTGTAAATTTACTTATATTTCCCGTTTCCACTACGCTTTAATGGAGCTGATAAAGAATATTTACTCTAGGCCAGAAGCAAATAGTAGTCATTAAAATCACATCAGCTGTGAAGTCAAATCACGTGAGTAGTTTTTACTCTTTTTAAATCTGCAATAAAATAGTGCGTTTGAGTCATGCTTGCGCGAATGTTTGCGAGCAAATGTTACCTGTGGCCCAACCTTAATTAAAGGGATTGATTTAAAGTTTGAAGTGATTTGTTGCTTGGTTTTTGGCTGTGGGGATAATTTCTATACTATTTGCATGTGTCATCGGCGCATGTGTGTTCTAGCGGCTGATCACATAGAAAAACAAAATATTAGCAGATTTCACTCGATTTATGCTCATATGTGTTGTATATTTTTAAATATTTCTAATATTTATATATTTATAGTACTAATACAAATTAAAATTTCATGATTACAGGTATTTTAAAGTAGCGCTGCCATAAAAATTTATCGCTGTCCAATAAATAATAATTGCATATATAATTTTTAAATCACACATGTTTACATCAGCTCCTCCTTTGTATGGCATCTGTTCGTCTACGAAAGACGATCGATTTATCTTTATTATTTGCAGCTCTTGGTGTGACTGATGAGACCAACCCTTGAGTGGCCGTCTCTTCTGCATGTCACACACACGAATACAGTTGGGCAGTGTAACCAGGCCTTTCTTCTTGCTCTTTTTCCAACTGCTTCTTCCATAGTATGCTCCTCTGCTCTTAGTGATCTTCCTTTTACTATTGCCCACCACTTGGTCCGATTCTCAGCCAAGTTTTCGAGTTTTGTATGTCAATGTTGGCTACTTTCATGTCTCTCCTGCATGTGTCCATGTAGGCTATCTGAGACATGGCCGACCCACCGACTTTTTACCAGTCGCCGGCTCGCTGTAAAGAACATCCTTGAGTATGCGAAAGGTTTGCATTCTCTTGACGTGTCCAAGATAACGGAGATGTCTTTGGCTTAGTATGCCTGGAATTCTGATCATGCATGCTAGGATCTCTGTGTTGGGGACTTTCTCTTGCCATTTGATGCCCAGGATGCAGTGCAGGCATCTTGAGATGGAAGCTATTGAGCCTTATTTCATGCCTGGCTTAGAGTAGGTCCAAGACTCGCATCCATAGAGGAGCGTGCTAAGTACGCAGGCCTGGTATACCTGCAGCTTATTCCTTGCTGTGAGTTTGTATAGTCTAGCCATAACAGTTGCTGCCTTTACTATCCTACAGCTTCCTGCATTTGTCAGGCACCTGGCGCAGAGAGAAGATCATGTCTATGGTTGATTTTTCGGCTTGAAAGCCAAACTACGATTCTGGGTGTGCACGCGATGCTAGGGTCTGCAGGCGTGTTAATACAATTCAGGCGAAGGCCTTTGCAACTACACTGAGTAGCATATGTACTTTTTTGTTAAATTTAAATAAAACTAAAAGTACGTCTAACGTGTTCTGTAAAGAAAAGATCTATTTATAAATTTTTCGATTCGTCTTGAAAAAGCTGTGATAAGCTTCTCTCTTAATCAGATAGTAAATTCGACTAATTGGGTTTCATTTATTAAAAAATTTTTTTTTTGTAATATGCCTTGATTTGTACACATAGAAATAATCGTTGGTACATGACGCATATTGATAAAGTTAAATTTCTCACTACCTTTGAATTATTAACACAAGTTCCTTATGGGGAAAAATGCGTTTATATTTGAAATGCCTGTCCAGTCTGTTTGAGTCTGATCATGAAACTCCTCTTGAACCATACCAGATAGAGGGTTGGGGGGGGGGGTCTTTTGCAAGTATATTAAGGAGGTAAGTCCAAACAATGTGCACGAGCAACCCAAAAAAAAAATACCGACATTTTTTAATTGATTTTCTATTAAAATAAAAAAAGAAACGAAACAATCTTAGTACTTTGTCCATGCCTGGCCAAACATTGCATCTATTGGGTCAAAATAAACGTCAAACCATAGCTAATAATTTTTAGAACAATGTTTGAGAAGCAATTTTTGATAAATCTCTTTACGTTCAACTCACAGCCTTAGGATTATTGATTTGAAATAAATTTAATGTAATCTAGAAACATTTGCCTTGAATAAAAAAAAGTCGGAAATTCCTTTTTTAGAAATTTCGTTTAAATACTCATTTGAGTTTTTATAACTTATTTAGTTTCTAATTAAGCGGATGTTTGACGTGTGATCAATAATAACTTCTACTAACAAAACAAACTATAATTTTCTTATATAGCTGTTTGCATTTGATTCCAAATTGATATTCTTTACATGGACTAACGTAATTGTGATAAAAATGTTCAGAAATTGCCATATTATGTTTCAATTTTAACATGTTATTAATATTTGCCTAAATCACTATACATTATCATGAAAACAAAGATAAATAGGAAACTACAAAAAAAATAATAATAATAATAAAAATTATAATAATAAAATAAATAGCATAGTTACATACAGCAATAATTAGTCTGGTGTAATGTTGGGAGAAAAAATTGAGATAATATAAGTAAGGTGAAAGATGAATCTCGTTCACATAAATTAAATTTTCAAAGATATTTAATGCATTATGTTTGTAAGCAATAAAATAAAAACCATACACAGACACAACAATATTGTCATGTAAAATATAAACTATCCTTTAACTAATCCAATTTTAGACCCATTCTATTCTCTTGCATTTGACATATAGCTATTGAATAATGTGTATATTTTATTTATTTTTTAAAAAAATAATCAGTAGATCTAGAGCGCAATTTTTTTTACTATAGTCTATAATAAATAGTCTATATGATCCAGATGTTTAAAAATATTTTTATTCACTCTTATCACTTAAGATAGATTTAATGGTATTTTTGTCAATATCATTTTTTTTTTAACTTAAAAAATTTAATTTAAAAAAAAAATACTAAAAATGATAAAGCAAAAAATACATTTAACTTAAGTGTTTGACTTCAATGTTTTAATAAAATAATATAAATAAATATCCCTTAGAGACCATGAAGGTCAAACTGGTGGTCGAGAGGTAGCGCTCTCGACTGTCATACCGATGGTCACGAGTTCGAATCCACACGAAGGTGAGGATTTGTTCTCGGGTCCTGAGGAGTCCCCGAGTCACCCAGCTCCGAATGGGTACCTAACTAGACAATAGTTAGGCGGCGTAGAACCCCTATAGCCGTGGCCTGTGTTCGCTACATCACTTGCCAACAGATCATCTCTCATGGTCTGTGGACGCAAGTATCTCTGCATAGAAGGAGCGTCTGTATATCTAACATAAGATAATGTCCATGGGAGCACAAGTTTCATTGACCACTAACGATTTTGTGGTTAGCACAATGCCCCGGGGGCCTTGCCAGATCCGCGGTTTTGAACCCGCGACACGGGTTCTTGCTGTGGTTTGGTAGTCCAGCTCGCTACAACGTAGATCACCGCGCCCCTAATGTTTTAATAGTAATCGCTTTTTTACAAGAGGATATCGATCTCTTACCTCATAAATATTTTAACAATGCTTTCGCTATTTTAAAACACAAAATCAAATCTCTTCCTGTTCAATTCCGCGAATTAAAACTGATTCCAAACTACTATAATATCATCGGCTGCGTCCTATCTTGGAGGTTATTTAAAGGGAATATCTCTTTGTAAACTGTTAACTTCATCTTAAACAAAGCTATGATAAGCTTCACTCTTATTCAGAGAGCCATCTTCAGAAATTAGACAATGCTTTGTAGTATGTCTTATCTCTAACCGTTATAATAATCTTAGCCGGTAAAGCTTATTGATAAGTTTAAATTCTGACAACTTTCGAATTATTTAATAAGTAATTAGTCATTTGTTTAACATGTTATTAACAATATCTCCTTAAAACAGTTCTCATACATTTTTAACAATGTTTTCACAAAAATAAACAAACTCAAATCGCTTCCCGCTCATTTCTCCCAATAGCTCGTGAGAACTGATTCCAAAATTCGTCAATTATTTCCTCTGTTACGTCATCTCTTGGCGGGTATTCAATGTAGTTGTTTTGTTTCATGGCAGTAAGTAGGTCATGTGATAAATCCTCGTCATCGGTTGGTTCACACACACACAAGAAGAGGACAGAACGGCGCATAAAGATTTCTTCCATCAGCGCCATCTTGACACTATACTCGGAATATTCCCCTTCGTAAAACTCCGGTGTTACCATGACAACAGTCTTGTTACTGTTCTGAACGCTACTGACGATTTGGGACACGTTGTAGATACCTGGTAGAAAATCTCTGTCCTCGATACACAGTCGGTGACCTCTTTTCTCTTCCAGCTCGCGAATACAGTCACGTAACACAAATCTCCGGGTATCGTCTGTGTATAGGATGTAAGCATCGAATCGATACCCGTTCATATTTATAGCAGCGGGTCTATTGCCAAGTAGCTTAACTAATGCTATGCTCCGTAAATATCTCAGCTTCCAACGGTAGCGATACATCAATGAAGCGATCAACAAAATACCGAATACAATAATAGAAAAGACGCAGATGAGAATTATGACAGTTTTTGAAGCACATTGACGATGTAGTGTTTCCACGCGTTGGACGATATTTCCTATTTCATTTACTTCGTTGAACTCATTTCTGCACACTAGAAAATCTTGGTTCAAAAGATAAACATTGGTAAAAGCCATCCATTTCATCAACTCTAGTCCTTCGCACGTACAAGGTAAAGGATTAGAGGTCAAATTTACGTAAACCCGATGGTCTGTAGCAATAAGGTCAAGGTCGTCTCGGGACTGTTTACTTATTGACGTTATAAAATTGCTACTAAAGTCTAGAAATCTTATATCAGTCATGTGTGAAAAGCTGATGTTTACCATCTGAAGTTTATTATCGGAAATGTCTAAAAATTGAATTTTGATTAAGTTTCTAAAATAATCATTTGCAATTACTGTTATAAAATTTCTTGAAATGTCAAGCGCAATAAGTTTCCTTGTGTTTGCAAACAAATTTCTTGTACTGTCTTCTAAAGCACCTCCCAATAAATTTTTTGATATCGAGAAATATTTTAAGGAATTGTCTTCAGGGAAAAAATTTTCGTCTAAATATTCCACGTTGTTCTTGCTAAAATCAGCCTTTTCTATGGAAGGAAAAAATTTCCCAACATCCAAAAAATCAAATTGATTGTTGGCCTGATTTAACTCTTTTAATGAGTAATTACAATCAGTGTAAATGCGGTGCCACATGGTATGGCTAAACCGTCTAAAAAGGTCTGCCCTTAAAATCAGTAAGTTAGGTGGAAGACTACATTGTGGAAATTCGATCGTTTCCCTAGTTTGATCATGGACAGAATGTGCCGTTGCTTTTGAAGTCGAGGTATGAGAATTTTTGGATATGAGTTTATTTTTAACATTAAATTTAAATGGATGACTAATGTCTTCATCATTCTCATGGTTATGATAGAGAGTGTCTTGATAGTTGAGATTTAATTCTATGAGTCCCAGGGGCAAATAAGCGAAAACGTAAAAACAATCATCAGATAACCTATTTCTACTTAAATCAATCTTCTTTAAAGTTTTTGGTAGCAATGCTATAAACTCTCTACTCAGGAACGCAAGGTAGTTGTCTGACAGGTCAAGTTCAATTAAATATAATGCTGTGAGGTAAACTGCTTCTTGAGCGTTTAGTTCCTTACATCCAAGGAAACGGTTATTTATAGAACTAAATGTTAAGTATTTTAAAGATGTTTTCAGTAAATATTTAATGTCTCTCAAAGCCTTACATAAGTCGTCAACAAAGTAAAGGTATGAAAAATAATACTTACAATTAACTAACTTTGTTAGCTTCTCAAATGCTTTTGGGGGAATATATTTATAAAACATTTGTAACTCGAGTGTCTTAAGGGAAGGAACGTTATCAAAATACGATTCATCACTATTGATAGTTGTTCCTGGGGACGTTATAATCAAATGTCTCAGCTGTACGAGACTTTTAATTTCTGGTCCTAGGCCACGGTTGTCTGCTCTGTCAATTCTGAGCAGTCTCAGATTTTTTAAAACCTGGAGAGCTTTATTGGGGTACGATCCACACAGGTATGTGCCGTGTTGGCACACTCTATCTATATACAATTCTTCTAGATTCTTCAATGGAATAAAAATTCGAGAAGACAGTAAGTCGTAATCTTTATATATTATTTTGTTATCACTGATGTTAAGAGTGACCAGGTTTCCCATGTCATCAAATGTGTCGTTGGCAATGAAGTTGATATAATTCGTAGCGACTGAGAGGTATCGTAAATTACGGAGTCCTGTGAACATCTCTCTAGTTAAGTTTTCTAAATGGTTCATTCCGAGCGATAAATTAAGCAAATTAGGGAAATCCAAAAACAATCTTCTTCGACTGTTGATATCATATTATATTCAAGATCTAAAATAGTCACCGTGGAAGAAACATTTAAGCGACTCCTGCTAAAAACCTTTGCCAAACTAGTATAAATTATTTTCATACTTGTCATATTAGTGTACATCAACAGAGTACTTAAATCTAACACCTTAAGACTATCACAACTTTCAATGATTATTTTATCTATTTCAACCGGCCAATTTTGAGGGATGCTTGTAAATGAGCAATGTTTACAAGAAACTGAAATTAAATTTGAGCTGATATTCTTACAAACACAGGGTGCGCATTTAAAGACATTATGTGGGTAGAAATTTGGATTAAAACAATCGTGATATTGATTGTCAATTTTCGCCAGCATCCTCCTTGTTATCTTGTCATCTTCTAATTTAGTCCTGATTTTTATGTTGCTTCTTGTGTCCCATGATGTATCTCTCTCTATTAATGTAGAAGAGTTGTTGGACTTTGGTGTAGTGTCCCATGATGTAAGTCTCTCTATTAATGTAGAAGAATTGTTGGACTTTGGTGTAGTGTCCCATGATGTAACACTTGTAACCGTTTTCACAATAGACAGTAATGCAGTGGTCCTCAACAAGATCGTTAATGACGACATTCTTTGAAAGTATGCCTTAAATAGAAGATAAAGAAATTTAATTATGTTTTTTGAATTCCTTGAAGTCTTTTAATTGAATTTTTACCTCTTGTTCTAACATAATTCAAAATGCTTTGAGATATAGATGTTGTGGGTGCTATAAAAATATTAAAACATATTTATGTGTAATTTTTTTTTCAAGTGTGAGCGTGCGTGTATTTTGTGTGTGTCTTTGTTTGTGTGTGTGTGCTTGTGTGTTTTATAGAACTCCAAAATAAATTTTATAAAACATAAATTAAGTTATTCTTGAAAATAAGTTTTTACAACTTCAGAATATAAAATACAAAAGAAACAATATGACAAATTGTGGTTGTAAAATTGACATGGAAGTTCAAGTTCAAATAAAGGACGGGTAAATATTACTCAAAGGGAACAAAGAAAATGATGTACACAACTATGGTACGGCTGGTAGTAACGTTCGCTAGTGAGACTTGGACCCTGACTAAAAAGGCAGAGAACCTGCTTAACACTTGGGAGAGGAAATTAAATGGGCCTGTGATAGAAAATGATATCTGGAGAATCCACACAAACCAAGAACTATACCATCTGTACAAATATCCACCTATAGTCACAAGTATTATAAAAGTTGGACTACACTGGGCATGGCATGGTGAAAGGATGCCATAATTATAGCAGTAAAAATAATTTACAGACAGAAACCAGGGGGCAGAAGACTCACTGGTCGCCCAAGACTGAGGTGGATCGATGATGTGGAAACGGACTTACGAGCTGAAGGTTCGAGCTTGGAAAAGGAAAGTCATCGATCGATCCGAATGGAAGAGTGTGGTGGAGCAGGCCAGGGCCCTACATGGGCTTTAGCGCCATTGATGATGATGAAATATTAATTTCAATTAATCGTGAACTTTTGAAAAATTAACGATAAATTACATGAATTATTCGTTAATTTTGATAAAACTAAAACATATCAAGGGAAGTAACAAACACAGGTAATTGACAATTTGTTTTGTTTTATTGAGCTATGTCACATGTCTCAAAAGGTATAAAAATAATATTTAAATTTTTAAAAACTTCTATGGAATGTTCTAATGTGTTCCTTGGCAATACAGATCCTGTGATCTGGATTACTACATTGTTTATTAACTATTTTAAATAAATTGAAGAAAAATATTAAAACTCGATGCTTAAATTTTAAGTGAATTTTTATCCATTAAAATATTTTTATAAACAATAAATTGATACAAATGTTAACGATTAATCGAGAAAATAATCGTTAACTTTCACAGTCCTACTTTATTTATATTACATGAGATTTATATTACATGAGATACAGAGTTAGGAATAAAACTCCGATAAAGCTTTCAGATAAGATACCAGATACACAAAAGTATGGTGTGCTAAATTTTTAAAAATTAAAACCTTATTACTTGACTAATAAAAAAGACATTTCGGCTAATGAATGCCTTCATTAGTACAAATAACCTTAGCAAGTATTGAAATAAAATGGGCATGCATTAATACATACAATATGATTGTAAATAATTAAGTAAATATTTTTAAACACAGAAACTTCTTAGTATTTTTTGGAATTTTAAAAATTTTCTTTCTCATGTTATCGGCAAAATTTTGCCTTTGATTACCAACTAGTTACATATTGAAAAGCTGATGATACGTTTTTAACAATAACTTTTGAATTTTATTTTGCATTTTTAAAGTGGTTTTTTAAATGTTTTTTTTCCTCTAATTACTTTTTTTGAGAGTGTTAATTGTAATACATGATGAATTTAATTTAAAAAATTGTGTTTATTTAGTTGCACTGATAAAGGTATTAGTTGTAACGTTTTCTTGTGTAATTATACAATTATATAATGTTTCATTATATTGTTTTATCCCACTTTCGTTTGTATTTCTTAATTTTCTTTAATTGACCCGTGTCCACTAACGTATTTGTGTTGAAAGACAAAATTTTATAAAGCTTGACCATTCTCGAACAACCATTATGTCAAGGTGTACAGGAAATAATCTGAAATTTAATGACGCCAAGACGCAAGTTCTTGTGAGTTAAAAGAAAAGGTAGAAGTAGAAGTAATTGAAATCGATTGCTTACTGTTTACCGGTGGAGCAACGCACACCATGAGTAACACCTTATTGCTGCCGTCTGGTGGTGAAATTTTAGGACTTTTAACAATCGAAATGAACTTGTGGTCCACATTTGGGACAATAGGACAGCATATAAAAATAGGTCACGAGAGGCACTCGAAGTACTTTGTAAAATGGATCTGAGAGGCAATGCATTCTCTGAACTCCAAGCAACGATACTTTGACAGCGGTGGACCATAACAATAGGAGTAGGACTCGTGAATTAGGTTCTGACTGAAAATTGTCTTCAGATCTGTTTAGGTTAATAGTAGTTAGTACATTTTGAAATTTAACAATTGTATGTTTTAGTTATGTTAATTGATGCGTGTATCTTAATAGTTAGATAATTTATGTCTCATTATTGTTTATTCTAGCCAGTAAATTGTAGCCAGGAAGAAAAGTAAATTGTAGCCAGGAAGAAAAGTAAATTGTAGCCAGGAAGAAAAGTAAATTGTAGCCAGGAAGAAAAGTAAATTATATCTGGAGAAT
>MUZC01001498.1:14466-69100 GCA_002072015.1 Radix auricularia
AAAAAAAAAAAAAGGTCCTAGTTTCGTAGCAAATAGATGTATAAATTAATAATTTAAAAGCTTAGAAAAAAAAACGTTATTAAAGGGCCGGGCTCTAATATGAGTGATAATTTATTATTTTTTATTGCCATTATACTCTAGCTTTATCTCTCAATATCGAGTAAAATTGATTGTGGAATTAAATTATTAACGTGTATTACAAAAGCATGTGGGGACGCCTGTCTCGAGGGTATGAACATAAAGAGTTCAGTTCCCCATAGTAATTAATTATAGACCTGAGTTTTTATGCACAAAGATTGTCAAGATCCGGTATTTTCTCAGTAACACTAACTTTTATAAAGGTAATAATTGGGAAAAAACGACATTTAGGGTCACCTGCCAATTCTGCGCACGCACGCATGCTCGCACTCACGCACGCACGCTCGCACTCACGCACGCACGCTCGCACTCACGCACGCACACACACACACACACACACACACACACACTATTTACCAAAATATGACACAACTGAAGTTTAAGTAATGTAAAGTAATACCTATTTCTATTATATTTGCTAAATTAATATACTTTAATTAAAGACTACCAAACTAATGGATAGATCACAACCAATCTTGTTATTTGATCTTAGATATACAGACGCTCTTTCTATGCAGAAGATAATTGCGTACACAGACCATGACAGATGATCTGTTGGCAAGTGATGTAGCGGTCACAGGCCACGGCTATAAGGGTTCCACGCGCTACCACTCGACCACCGCGTCCCATACAACCCCTATAAAAATTATATATATAATTGAACTCACAAAGCCTCCTTCGTGTCCGGGGTACCAAATGCGTTTTTTTTTTCTTAAAAATATTATTTCCCGTTTTAATTTCAGGTTTTAATAATATTTTTTTTTAAACAACTTAATTTGTGAATCATAAATTAAACTTGACAAATAAAAAATTCAATATCCAGTACCTAATAATAGTAAAAAAAGAGGGGCAAGGAATGAAAAACAAGAACGTCGCAGGTTATCGAATTTGTAAAATCGAAACGTCTCTTCGGAAAAGAGAAATAAACAATGAGTTTCATCCCTTAGTGAAACAGAAACATTTTAGATATGGAAATTCTATCAATTAAATAGGACGTTTCATAAAGCATGTAAACTATTTATGAAAATAGTCTTAGTTTATTTTGAACTGGGATTTCTTAAATATTATCTTATTTGTTGTGTTTTGTTGTGTTTATGGATAAAACAGCCGTTATTCTTTAAATTCTTTTAGCGTGTGAAACACTTTATGGATTTTTATTCCAAATACCATTCTTAGCTAAGCCTTCTCTATAGTTATGAGTTATATTGTTATACAAGTTTTTAAATTAAATTTGTACCTTATTGAATTTTTAGTTGATTTCCTCTGTGCTATTTATCGTATGTAGAATTGTCACCATATTATAGAATAAAATTGTAAAATGTATATAATCATATTTTGAATTCTCAATATTAAATTCTGGACAAAATTTATATTTTACAAATAGAATTCCTAACTTGAATCATCGTACACAGAGAGATACCTAACAAACAATAAGTGATATATTTTAAATTTCGCAATAGAACGTTTAAAGAAAAACATTTCCGCAGCAAACTGCGGGTATATTTCTAGTGAATTATATATGTGAGATTCGATGCTAATCTTTGTAGAGCTTCCACAGCATCGATACAAGTTTGGGCATTTCTGAGATTCCGTTGTCCAACTACGTCAGAGAACTTGGCTTCAACATTGACTCAATTGCCCAAATTATAATTTGTAAACAGAGCACAGCATAAATGAGTTAAACTGTACAACTTTGAGTTTCCTTTTGATACTTTTTTCTGTTAAATTTGGTACGAGGTATTAAATCGTGTCAAACATATAAATAAAATTTAAAAATATGATATTCACAACATTGTTGATGCTAGTAAAGGCATGAAAAATAGATAAAGATAACCAAAAAAAAAAAAAAAAGACCTAAATATTGACTTGGTTGGAGACTAAGACTTTATAATGAATATCAAGATGAGCCGTAAACAATGCATATAAAATATACGATATTGAATTTGTTACCAATTGGTTGACACTTCAATCATTTCTAAAGAACAAATATTTTCTCAGCAGCCATATCACAAAAGTTTCTTATTTTGTTTTGGTTTTATTTATTTATGTTTTAAAAATTTTCTTTTAATCAAATAAATAAACTAAAAGATGTTAGTTCTTCTGTAAATTTGGCTAATTGCAAACATTTGGAAACAAGTTTAACAGATGAAGAATCATCGGGTATAAACAGACGGGAACTTCATGATGAAATATCAGTGATATGATCTCTATTCAAAAAAGATTTATTACCTTTGAATGATTTGAAATTATTCTTTTTAAATGAATTTTGCTTCAAATTTAAGCATTTTTCTAAGAATTTTCTATATTATTTCTACAAACCAAGATGACCAATAACTTATGAAACAAGTTTATAATACCTCGTTGTATTAGTATACACTCAATGACAGCTTATGTCTTTATAAGTTAATTAGATAATTCTCTAAATCAAAAGTTCTTTCAAAATATTTTATGAATTATACATTCAAACAGTGGCGTAGCTAGGGGGGGTGGTGGAGGGGGCGGTCCGCCCCGGGCGGCACTCATCTAAAGGGCGGCATTTTTGGGCATTAATTTGAAAAATAAAGCCATTTCCGACAACATCCCTTTTTCTTTTGAAGGGGGAAAAAAAAGTGAAACAAGAAGACTCTTAATTTCGAATCTTAATTAGCGGATTCACGCAACATCTGTATAATTACATAGTGGTAGTTATAAATAACGCAAACCCGTTAAAAAATTAAAAATCGTTAAAAAAAGGAATCGGTTTATTTGGAAAATTAAGCGGTATGAGTCACAAAGGGCGCTATTATCAGAAAACTGAAAAAAAAAAAAAAAAAAAAAAAAAACACATCACCGCTGGGCCTAATAATATGTACTATTAATATCACCACGACGGTTTTTGTGTGGTATTGTCGACATTGGCAGAATGATGCGCTAACAAGTACCTACATGACATGGTGGTGCAAATATTGTGTTAAATTGCAAGTAGTAATTTACATTACTGTTTCAGTTTTAGAAAATTATTTTAAGGTAACTTACTAAAAAATTTATGTATTTTGTTTTTATTGCGTTAAAGTAGAACACATAATTTGTGTTTTTCATTAAAATATTGTTATTCATTAAAAATGCTACGTCTATCCAATTAAAGCAATGCGTAAATAATTTTAATTTTTAAAATTTTATGGAAAATTATTAAGAATTAGTGCAAGAACATATAAATATTCAAATTTATCTGCTAATAAACATCACTATAACATACATAATTTCGAAAACGACATATTTCAAAAATTTCATACGTGTTGGAAAAAATTCACATCTGAAGAAGTAATTAGTAAAACGAGATCAGATGCTGGAACTTTACACAGTTCAATGCATATTTTTCTTTTCTATAGTATCTCAATTGTGGGAACACATTTTCTTTAAAATAAATAATGCCAACCCATTTCATGGAACAAAGTTATGTGCTGTTACAGATTATAGGGAGTTGGAGATATCAACTGAACGCCGTGCTGGAAAGAGAATAAGTATTAGTGGAGAAAATTCAGGGGTTCTATCTTTAGAGCAATTCGTACAACGAGAGATGTTTTCATCCATAGATGCAATTATAAAAGAAAGTAATAGAACCCACTAATGAGTTGCATGTCCTTGCAAGAAAATAAACGCGTATAATACTATCATGTAATCTACTAATTGAAAATTTTTACCATCAAATAAATGTGTTTATTACCATTGACAAAGAACAGTTCAAATTGAACGAAAAAGGGCCCAGGTTTTTCATTGCTGTCCACAGGGTCAGTCTTTGCAATAGCGGCGCCATATGCAGCTTAGTATGCGAAAATGGATGCGCGGGGCCCAGTTTGGGTAGGGATAAGGTATTAATAAGGATAATAAGGGAAAATTAAGATAGATGGGGCCTATGAAAGCCTGAAACCACAACGGCCGCATAGATGCATGGCAGTGGCCTAAGACCAGCCAACGCTTTACCTACACTACAAGAAGAGGCATTATGTTAGAAAAACAGGGGGGGGGGTGGATGTCCCCTTGATCTATTAACATATATTAAATAGTATAGATTCTTTACCCAACATTATAATTTTGCTAAGAATATTTTCAACAATTACTATCTTTGTAACTAGTTGTGAAAGGAGCTTATCCAAACTGCAATTAATAAAAAAAAAAAATTAGACGCTATCTTCTTTCCACATTGAATTATTTAAGAATACAAAATCTTGCAATATTGACTAAAGAAAGAACAAGATATTACAAATAATTTAAATTTTGATAATATAATACACGACGTCTCTATTATGAATTTTAAGTCACTAAATGTATAAATATGTTTACATACTAATGTATACAATTTCTATGTTTATAAAAGAAATCATATATCTATAAATTCAAAATAAAAGCATATTAATTGTTAATAATTTTCCGTGTAAATTTGGAATATGTTTTTGTCTCATTTGGGGGTTTGGGGGGCCTGCGACCTCAATAAATGCTTGTGGCCTTTAATAAAAGCATCTTATATTTTCAAAATTGTGTACTTATAGGTATATCATCTTATTCGGCCTATTTTATTAATGCTTACATAAATATGGCATGGAATGGCTAACATTCTCCACACCTTTTACTTTTACAATGTACTTCCTTTCAATTACAATTATTTATTAATGTTTATTAATTTATAAAAACCACCATACGATTGACTTAAGTGGCCGTCCTCAAATGACGTGTCGCGATTTTGGCTGAAAATTTACCCCCTGCTCCCCCTGATCACACACCGTCACAAAAACTTAGACCCCTTTCTTCAATGTGACATCACAAAGCCCCCCCCCCATAAAAGCCGTATTTTCTATTTTGAAAATCAGCATGTTTCCAATTTATTTATTTTTTGTCAGTTAAATACTTTTTAGTGTAAGGCTGCACTCTAATATCGTAACACGTGTAAAACCCTGTAAAACTTTATTAAATTAAGTTTCGCTAATCATATATTTAAGTGGAACTTTTATTTAAATTTACGCGTTTTGATGTGACTTCAAATGTGTGACACCCTCTCCCCCCCCACATATGTGACGTCATATATGGACACCCTAAAAGGGCGGCAAAATGGAGACCGCCCCGGGAGGCAAAAGCTCTAGCTACGCCACTGCATTCAAATGTCTCATAACGAGAAATGCGCATAACTTTTAAAAAAGTGCTCCATTAACTAGCCAGAAAAAAATAGTGATTGATTGATGAAAGATTATTACCTTTGTCATTGGCAAGGTTTAGGAAGAGCTTATTTAAGTGTTCGAATCATTTGTTTGTGGACGTTGCTGGATCACAACAGGAACCCCAACTGCCGCCATTGCAGCCAAGCCTCTGAGACGATCACACACTTGTTGACGTCATGTACCGCGCTTGACATAGCCGGGGAGGTTAGGGGGGCAGGGGAGTCCTACGTTCAGACAATGTTGTATGGCACTGCCCAACAGATGGAGCAGATTGCCCAAGTAATAGCCAAGGCCTTAAGAGATTAGATGTCAGGTCCAAAGAATATGTGCTTAGTTTAGTTTGTGGACGGTAGTCCAGGATCCGACACAAGTCGGTGATAAGTTTCAAACTTCTAGATCACACTGTTGAAAATCAATTTCCGAAATTCTCGTCAATGGTCCATAGGCGAAAAAAAAAGGAATGTAGCTGTTATGTATATATTTCCCGTTGATTATTCGTGGCAGTGACCTGCAAAATCTATTACAAATAAGATAAAAAAAATATAATGCAAGAAAATCGTATGTTTGTTATTAGAAATCTATTGAGTTTACACTTTGTCCACTAGTAGAGAAAACGACATATATGACTGTTTTAATGTAATTGTTTCATTAGATTAGGATGTAGCTTACTTAATGATAAGTAGGCCTAATATAAGAATATTATATGTCTAAGGATAAAAAAAAATATCAAATATACTTTGAAAATGACTTTTTAAATGTATTATATCTTTGATCTTCAACCAAATTTCAAGAGTTGTATTAAAAATGATAACACACAACAGTAACACTTTTGTAGAAATATTGACAAACGATATGCGAAATGGTTGTTCGATATTTGTAGATTTATAATAAAAGATTTTGAGGAGTCTCGATTATATTTCGGCATACATTTGTTGTAATTAAGAATACAAATATCATTATATTTGATTATTTTTCAATGTAAATTAATGAGGTATTTTCTGTTTCATTCAAATACTTTTTCAAAATTCTTCCAAATTCGAACTAAACTTCACAATAAAATTTACTTATCCATACCTGTACTTTAAAAAGAAAATTCATTGACAAACAACAAATTCGTTGGTTTGAAATAAAGATATTAAACAAGGCTTATTCAATTACTTATACAATGATACAAATTTGAGCTCGAGTGGTATTGGCCATTGCCGCATTGACGATATCTAATATATAAAGATGAAAGTTTGTTTGTTTGTTTGTTACCAATACAATTCCACACCAAGGGTGCTGAATTTTTCATGGGACCCCAATTGGACCCGGAAAAGGTCATAGGCTATGTTTCAACCCCAGGTGACCACTTCTAGGTAAGGGGGCCATTATTTTGCTTTTTTCCTAATATGAGCTATTTAAAAAAATGAAAGTCACTAATTCTCCTATCTCGCGTATAGGTGAAAGCATAAAACTTTGGTTAATTGTTAAGTACACTTCCACGATGGTAATAGTCGAAAACAATATTTAAATTTTCACTTACTGGAGTCCGGGGGCCAAAATGAAGTTTTTTCTTATATTAAAAACTGACTCATCAATAATTCTTTATATATATATATATATGCTGGTTTTAAATTATTATTTTTTTACCTCTATTTATGTTTATACCAAACACCTCATAAGCCCCCGCCTAACGTTTAATACTTCGACGATGTGGTCAAGGGGTGAACTCGTTCGCATGTAAATGACAACAGCAGACGAACGCAATGCTATATAGTGACAAACTTTTTAAAATGCATTAATTTTATTACCATACATTCGATCGATCTGAAATTTGAAACAATGCATCGTCATCCAAGATCTATCTGTGGTAATAGTTTGAAATCTCTTGGACCATCAGAAGTGGTTTTATTTTACTTTGTAAAATAAGAAATTTTGCGGACAGACAAAAAGACAGGAACGAGAGCAAGTTAATAAAAACGTGACATAATGCTTTTTTAAAAAAGTAATCGAGATCGAAAGCTGACACCTTGATCAATCTGACATCAATTTTAATTTATTTTATTAAAAATAAAATGCCCTGGTTAGTATTGTATCTGCTGTCATCGATGAGAAATTTAATAAACTAAATTTATTACATTACATGTACCACTTAAATCTACCGTCGGGTGAGGAGCATCTTATTGAAAAGGGTAGGTACCTTGCTTTTTGCTTAAATTATTATATATTTGAATTTACTTTTGTGCATAACCGATGAACTCGATCTGTTTATTAAATAGTGTAGATACTTTGCAGAGGTAATTGAAGAATTAAATATAACTAACCTTATTTTAATGTTCACAATTAATCATCCAGTCATGCAATCCATGTCTTTTACTTGTGTGTACATGTATTTATAAATTAATATCCAACGACCATAGCTGTATATTTCGCTTCAATGTTTATTCACATTGTAAAATGTGGATATAACTAAACAATTAAGAACGGGAAAAACAATTTAAAATATTAAAATCATCAAATCGTTTGATCAGCTTTGCTGATGGAAACAGATAGTCTATACACTATAAGATCGTTTTGATTTTGGTTTTATCTACATTCAAAACATGCAGAAATCACTTAGAGCTACATCCTTTCACCACACAATAATTATAGAATGTGTCATCAGTATGTTTTGTCTACAATCGAATGTATTTTAAAGATAGTGTTAGTCATACGATTGAGAGTGTTTTATTTTATTTAAATATTGTATTTTTAAAAATAAATTATACTTCTCAGCTATATATAAGTATTTTGCTGGACAGATATGATTCAGCTTCCCAGCAGGTTTTTTTTCGAATTTAATAATGCTTGAAACTTTCCATACATACATTTCTTCAAAATTAAGAAATTTGACAGAAAATGGAAAAAAATGTAATTTTTTTTAAACGACATGTTTTACTATGTATAAGATCAGGCCTTGCAGAATCATTGCAAAGAGTTCTATTTTTCACAAGTTATTTATGCACAACGCAAAGATTTACAGTTTTTGTTTACACAGATGCCAAGAAGTCGTGCTGCTGCTGTGCAGGCAGTTTAAAATCTGTTGTCTTGTTTGGAAATCATGGATGGTATCAAACGGATTAAAATTAAAAGGATGACAAGACTGAATTTATTGCTTTCGGTGATGACATTAATATTTGTAAGGCAGTCTTAAGACTTTCAGTTGTTAACAGAATATCTAATAATAGATTATATTTATAACATATGTCACTTCCAGAGGTGACGAGAAGACAACTAACTATTCGTTTATCACCAATACAGGCATTGGCGTCGCTAGGAATTTTTCCAGGGGGGGGGGCAAAAAAAATCACTTTTTTTTAAATTTCCAAAAATGACATCACGCTCCTATGATGAGGGGGAGGCGAGTTTAAGAATTGTGACGTTACGTCAAAACACGCTACTATAAGCAAAAGTTCCTTTTTAATATTCGATTTCTTAAATCTATTTTATTACGTTTTGCACGTATTTCCGCGTGTTACGATATCAGAATGTAGCCTTACACTAAATACATTCTAAAATAACAATACAGTGTTTTGAAACATGCTTATTTTCAAATAAAAAACGCCACCTTAAGTTGGGGTCTCACAGATTTTTGACGTCATATCGTGGGGTTTAAAGTCCTTTGTAACGTAGTGTGACTAGGAGGAGGGGGTGGGTTAATAATCGGCAAAAATCACGTGATGTCAATTATGGACTGCCCCTAACTGACAATGCTATACAGGTTTAATTTTAAATTAAATTTGAGTTTAAGTATAACATAAGTGTCGCAAAAAGTCTAAGAAATTAGGAAGACTCACAAAATAGCTAAATATAACATATATTAAAGCATTTAATAAATCAAAAACGTAAGTTCTCATAAGAAAATTAAATTTTGCTGTGAAATAATATATGTGTAGAAACTGCAGGATTGCCATAGATGGATAGAAAATTAATTACAGGCTTAAAAAAACAAACAACGAAAAGTAATGCAATCGAGGGATTCCGAAATGCCGTTATTAGAAGATTTTGGGGCCTCTTCAGCATCTGATTTATCATTGACATTGAGGACATCAGTACATGTCAACAGCAAAAAACTGTTTCTAATTTGATTGTCGCTGACACTTATTCATTTTCTAAATTGGATATTGGAAGGTATTTAAGGACCCACGACCTTTCAAATGAGTTGAAATTGCAGTTGATTCGTGATTATGCTCGCAATTGTTAAAAGGGGCCTTTTGCAATTATTTTGTGTTGTTTCCGAAAAAAGTAAATCGAGGAATTCACTTGGCATTTAACATCAAACCATGCAAAAAGTATATATATTTTAACGAAGATCAAGCTAGCCACATGCAAAGCACATGACACAAAGGCTATCATGAAGATGCAACTTCAGCAATTTTGTTGCATTATTGAAAGCCAAAGCAGTTTCTATACATGGTCAGTTGGACTCATCATTTAGAAGACAAATTTTCAAGAAAATCGCAACAAACTGGGTTCCATCACTTCTACATTCTTATTTTGCGGCATGCATGATTTAGTACTTCGAGGAAAAGAATTACATTCTGGTAATTTTTTATGACCTGTTAAAGTTTCGTGCAATCTGGAGATGAAGTTCTTGGTAAGAATTTGTCAAAAGTTGCTCGTAGTGCCAAATATATCTCGGCAACGGCACGGGTTTAAAATAGCGACTGTCAAAACAGCGACCGTCAAAATGGCGACTTCAAAATAGCGACTGTATCAAAACAGCGACCGTCAAAACAGCGACCGTCATAATAGCGACTTCGACGCAGAGCTATTCTTGTCCAACCGTTCACCTAACAGTTGGTTCTAAACTTTTTTCAGTGTATATACTTTTTAGGGGCAAATTAAACATTTAAAATAACTATTTCATGCCATTGTTTAATTTTTAATAGATAATAATATTAAAATATATTATTTTTTATTATTTTAAATCAGTGTAAAAAAACAACAACAATTTTACGAGGGTAAAAACGAGGGTCGAAACATCCGAGGATCAAAATATCCTGTAGTCGACCTGTCTCTAGTTTAAAAAAGCAGCCACACGCCACCTCTGCCCCTACCACTGCAATCCCTCTCAATTAAACGATTGCATCTATGTTAGCTAATCTCTATCGAGCTTTCTGCAAAATATATTTGACTGAAGTAATAGCAATTATATTTTTAATTTTTTACATATTTTTTTTAATGCATCCCGAAAATGTGTATACACTCTTTAAAATACCAACATTTATTTAAACACACCTCCAGTTGCTTGTATTTAATTTTGTATTGTACCTTCTCTACAAAAATCCTACATGGCTTATGTCATCCTTTTCTTGCTTTTATAAACTCCATTATAGGCTAGGTACAGTAAGTTTTTCAAACATTTTCACAAGCAAAAGAAAAAAGTCGCTATTTTGATACAGTCTCTGTTATGATGCAGTCGCTATTATGACGGTCGCTGTTTTGACGCTCGCTATTTTGAAGACGCTGTTTTGACAGTCGCTATTCTGCCCGGATGCGCTCGGCAACCATGCTAATCACTATAATTTAACGAAATTTGTTGGTCTCTCTAGCGTGAAGACATTGTTCGTGAAGGAAATAATTCAGTTGCATTTTCTATACTTGCCGACGAGACAAATGACATTTAGTTAGTGCATTGAGTTGACGTAACTTGGTTTTAGATTTGTCAAAGAACAAAATGGAAAAAAATGATGGTCACAGAAGAATTCTTGGGATATATTCCAATAGTCTATAGAACAGCAGAAGGTTTAGCCAACACCATCATTAAAATTCATTAGAATTTGGATTAGATATGACAAAGCTTGTTGGTCAAGGGTACTGCTTTTGTTCTAAAATGGAATGTAAAGAAGGAGGAATCCAAGCAATAATTAGAAGAAAAATACCCAAAAGCAGCATTTGTACATTGCAGCTCAAATAAACTTATTCTTGTCGTGAATGATTTAAATAATTTGAATGCTAAACAAAACACAACAGGAACAATTAAATCAATTAAAGTATTTTCCGTGAAAGTAATCAGCGAAAAAAAACTAAATCAAAATGTTCGTTTGTTATGTGAAACTACATGGACATAAATAAATATAAATGCTGGCGTATTTTTGCTAAAAATGTGACAGAAATTTTATTTACAAAAAATCAGTAATGTAATCTTGAAATTTCGCGTTATAATTGCAGATATAATTCTTTTTCTATGTTATAAATGTGGACATTGTATTAAATGTATATAACTTACAGGGAATTTAGTTCAGTTTTATTGTAAAAAAATGTGTGACATTTTTCTCAAATGTACGAGGGGGAAATGCCCCCTGCCCCCCTGTATACGCCCATGAGTACAGGGAATAGACTTTACAAAATTAGAATCCGATACACCCTTATTGTTTATGCACATAGACGAAATAAATATGTGAATTGTTTTAATTCTTATGAGCAAGTTTTAATTAAAATATGTTATGTCTCATTTCCGGCTTAACATTTTTAGTGTTTTTTTCAACTCAATCCACTGTCACAGTTAGGACTTGGTGTAAAACAAGTAATAAAAACTAGAATGAGTATTTAAATACAAGTTCCAACAAAGAATTTCCGTATTTTTTATTCAAGGGAAATTATTATAGATTACATTTGAAGTCATTTCAAATCAATAATTCTGAAACTAAACAAAACAATGGCTATCTATAAATTGTTGCTAAAATTACTGGAGTCAAGCGAAAAGAAATTTTTCAAAAATTCTTTGTCCAGCATTAATCTTAATATTATTAGCTACCGTTTGGTGTTATTGTTAGCGAGAAATTGACAAAGTAATGATATTTATTCATGCAAGATATGCTATGCAAATTATTAAGATGATATTTTTCTTATTTAGCCTAAAGGATTTTTTTTTAATTTCAAAAACATTAAAAAGTAAATATTGTTTAACGCGAAATTTCAAGATGCGTTGAGCTTTCTCGTCCATGAGGGCAGGGCCGCCGAAAGGGTGTGAATCCAGGAATTTAAGCAGGTGTGCAAACGGAAGAGGGGGCCAAGTCATCCACGCTTGAAATTTTTAGTGCTGATGCTGTGCGCGTATATATATATTATGCAGGCAATTATTCAAGAGACATGTCAGAAAAAAAGTTTTAAAATTTAGCTTACAACGAAAATCGACGGAAAAACTTTTCGCTAAAGTTCTTCTTCGGAATTTCGTGTTTTACGTCACAGTTTTCTAAAAATAATATATTTTAGTCATCAAATACGTCACATATATTTCTTCAGGTGACCGTTTCACTTATTTGAGTAGATGTAAATATTGGATTATTTAGCTTCTTTTTCATGATCCGGTAAGCTGTGAATGTTTTATTCTAAACCAAACTTAGTGCTTAAGTCAAGTATTAATTGAAAGTTTCATAATTATATACTTTCTTCAATCTTAGCTGCAGTCCTCTTCTTTATTTCAACTTTACTATTTACTCAATAGAAATATCTTCAAATAAAAAAATAAAACTATTAATCATAAACAATCTATTTAACTTATGTCATTAAATTGGTCTATTAGAGTATTATTTGTGAAAACTATATAATATATATATATATATACATATATATACATATATATATTTATATGTAATATATCATGTGTATATGTTTTACAATGTATATATAATGTATACTTAGCCAATAGCAACATAAAGGTTACCAAAATTTATTGCTTCACGCATTCAATTTAATTTTTTTAAAAAAAAAAATCTTACTTACCTGTAATACATTTAAGTGTTGATTTAACATTTCACTTCAACATATTTAATTAAAATCCAATAAACATATTATTTTATTTAATTTTTTTATTTGGCGTGAGAAAAAAAATTGTTTTTCAACTTCTTACAATGATTTTTAACAACACGACCATACTTTTTCTTAAATAAATATTTTTGTAAAGAATTAAGTTATTTTCAATTTTGTCGATAAGAATGTGATTGTCTTCTAAAATTTTGATTTGCTATTATCTTTAAAATGAAAAAGTAATTGACAAAAACGGATAAAAAGTTTTAAAAATTGGTCATCACTTTTTAAAGCAAAATACATATTATATTATTATGTAAGGGGCTTAAAAATTCATTTGAAAAATAACTCGACTTCTGTTCAAGATGAAATTATTGTTTTTAGAAAGCTTAGAGCTAACCCTTCAAAAGGATTTAAGTTTTAGAGTTTTATGACAATATTTGAATTAGTTGTCAAAGTTCCTACAATGTAGTGTGGCAGCGTGCTCCAAATATTAGTTCTATTATGATATACAAATAATTGCATTGGTAATGTTAAGGTATTAGGAAATGTACAAAGTATTATTATGCGTTAAGATCATGTACTTTTGAGCAGTCTTTGTATACACGCTATTGTCATTACGGTTTTAGAATCTTAAAAATTTTACAACAGTTGGGGTGAGTGGCCAGTAACAGGTGTAATACGAGACGCTACAACCGAGATTCATCTTGTCGGCATCCTTCCGTCTCGCATCACCGTTGGTCTGAGGTGCATTTCCTCGTGTGGCTGTGCATTCCTACTCTTAAGTGACAGTCTTTACAACAGATTTTGTTCACAAATTCTGTGCTTCCCAATGTTTTGACCTTTACTAAAGTTATTTATTCTGCAGCCTTCACATTCCTTTTCTCTTTGGCTACTTTGATGCTTTCCTTTACAACTATGCGCCACTTAATCGATCTTCTGCCTTACACTCGTATTCTGGCTGCTTTCATTAGCAAACATTTTTAAATTGCAGACGTGTAGACCTGTCTTCCTCTTTCACGATGTAAGTTGTGGATTCGGTCAGAGTTCATTCTTTTTTACATGTCCTAGCCATCTCAGGCGTCTTTCACTATTGAGAACATCCTTTGGCAATTTATCCTGTCATGCGCCGCAGGCACGTCAAAAGGAAGCTATTAAGTTTGCGCTCATTGGGATTTTAAGTAGTCCATGTATCACTTGGGTATAGCAGTGTACTGATGACGCTGGCTCGATAGACATACAGTTTGGTTTTCTCTGTTAAAAACACTTTTTCAGTGCATTGGGGACTCTAGGGCAAGTAAAGTAGCGTTCAAAAGTTTAATAAGCCACTACTAACTAACAAGGGATTGTGTTGCTAGAGCAATGCCTCGGGGGCCTTGCCAGTACCAAGACTCTAACATGTGACTCGAATGAATTCTTGCCACGTTTCAGCAGTCAAGCGCGCTACAACTTAGACCACCGCGGTCCTCATTTAATAAATGTCAACAACACGTAGTTTTCCCAAGCGGTCATCCATCTAAGTACTAACTACGCCCGACGTTGCTTGACTTCAGTGATCGGATGAGAACCGGTTTTTTCAAAGTGGTATTTCTCCGTTAGCTTGGTGTTTTATAAGACCCGTTTATTTGGTTTAGCCATTGTGACAGATGCCTTTGTAATTCTACGGGTCATTTTGTCCTCATTTGATTGTGTGTTGGACACTTTGGACCCGAAGTAGGTGAAGATGTCCACACTCTCCAAATGTTTATTGACGAGATTGATTTAAGGAGTAGAATTTGTGTCTTTGGCCATGTTGTTTGTCTTTTCAAGCTGATTTGCAGGCCAAATTCTTTGCATGCGTTGGAGAAGATTGACACGAGTTTTTGCAAACCAGTTTCTGTGTGTGCTGTTAATGCCGCATCATCTGCAAAGAGTAGCTGACGAATTAGGACAAATGTAATTTTGGCTTTGCCTTGGAGGCGGGCCATGTTGATAGTCCTCCATCAGCTCTAGTGTATAACCAAATTCCATAACTGATATCCTTGAATGCGTATTCGAAGCTGTACAGAGAAGAATATTGCGAACAGTGTTGGTGCGAGTACACAACCTTGTTTAACTCCGCTGCTGACTGCAGAGGATTCTGACTTAGATCCATCGAATTGCACTGTGGCATCTGCTGCTCTCTGCATTTTTCCTGGAGCTGCTGTGTGGAGAACACCATGTCTAGGGTTGACCGACTAGCCCGGAAACCGCACTGAGATTCTGGATAAACTTGTACTGCTAAACTCTGTAATCGAGTTAGTACGACACGGGCAAAGGCCTTTCCTAGAATACCAATGAGTGAGAAGCCGCGATAGTTATTGAAGTCATTTTAATCGACCTTGTTCATATAAATATCACTATATTGCATCTTTTAGATCCTGGGGGATGTAGCGCTGTATTGCAACTCTTTAAGGCTTCTGGCGCTATTTGATAATTCCCAGGTTTTTTTTTACACAAGCTAGGCAGTCTATTGCTTTGCTAAGCTCTTCCTGTGTAGACACGACATCAAGTTATACCATGGGCGGCACTGCGGGGATGTCATCTAGTGCGGTGTTGAAGAATATGGTAACAGTTGAATTCAGTTCCAGATAATGCTCAACCCAACATTTTGGCAGAGTTTCCTTGTCTTGAATAATTTCTCCACTCTTGGCCTTTAGGGGGGGGGGAACTTTACATTTAAATGTTTTAATTAAAATGCTTATTAAACTAAAGACCATTTCTTTTTATAAGGTATTCTGTTTTTTAAAATAAAGTTTTAAATTGCCCCTGAAACTCGCTGTATATTATTTTCTAAACTCACGTCACACATATAGTATTGAGTAACTTAATTTGAGAAGCATTGTAATGGACACTGAAAAGCATTTAACAGACCGTAATGTAAACATAGTCATTGATTGCAAAAACATCCAGCACAAATTTAATTTTTAAAAGTATATATTGTGTGTGTGTGTGTGTATTTATAAAATAAGGCCAAAGAATTATTCGATCTGAAATGATTCTAAGCTAGTTGATTATCGTTAACAGAAGAAAAGATCAAAATAATATATTTAACGGATAAAATTTGGTTTTCGTAAATTCAAAGCTTGGAAATACACTTTGCCTTGATAATATTGAACAAGGATGCTGCTGCTTACATTGTTATTAGCAACACTTAGTAAGTAATGAAATCATCTTATATTAGTTACTTTATTTTAACGTCGGCGTGTTGTATAATTTGCATCCAGACAAAATAGAGATTGTCAAAATAGCGACCGTCATAATAGCGACTTCAAAATAACGACTGTATCAAAACAGTGACTGTCAAAACAGCGACCGTCAAAATAGCCACTGCATCATAACATCAACTCTAACAAAATAGCGACTTTTTTGTGATAATGTTTGAAAAACTTACTCTGTCTAGCCTACAATGGAGTTTATAAAATATATAAAAGGATGACATGATAAGCCATGAGGTGTGTATAAATTAATGTTCGTGTTTTAATCCACATTTTCGGGATGCATTTAAACAAAAAATTCTGTGCAAAATTAAAATTGTAACTCCTATTACTCCGGTCAAAAATGTTTTGCAGAAAGCTCGATAGAGATTAGCAAACATAGATTCTGTCGATTAATTGAGAGGGGTTGCGGATGTAGAGGGAGAGGTTGAGTGTGGCTGCTTTTTTATGCTAGAGACAGTTCGACTACAGGACTTTTTGATCACCGAATGTTTCGACCCTCGTTTTTACCCTCGTAAAAATGTTTTTGTTTTCTTCTAATTTTAAAAATAAAAGTAATATCGTTTAACATTAGATCCTTCCAAACCTGTCCAGCTCCACCACCACTCCAATCTGAATGTTTGTATATGTAGCCTAAAGGAATTGATTAGAATTTTATTTTAATCACAATTTTAAATTTGAATAAATACTTAAATATCAAAGTGGGATAAATATCACTTAATTTAAGTAGCCTTGATCCTTTCTATTCTGTTTTAAATCTTCCTTTTAATTCATTTATATATTATGTAGTTAAGACACATTAATTGTTATTTTTAATTATTTGTATATACAAATTTATTTTACTGAGCAGCTGTTTGTATATGAATGAGGGCGTGTGTATGTAGCATAAGTTAATCCACGTGTTATTAATGGCTTTAAATTGTATCTTAATCAAAATTTATATTTTAAATGAACCAAAATGCTGCTATATTTTGCAGATTTTATTTTTTACTTTGCATTTTTGTATTTTTTTTTCATTTGTGGTCCTTGACTAAGTTTAGACAATTAAAAAAGGTCAGTGTGTCAAAAAGATTGAAATCTCTGTGTTAGGTAAACGGTTTGGCAAGAATAGCCATGAGGTGAAGTCGCCTATTTTGACGGTCGCTATTTTGACAGTCGCTATTTTGAAGTCGCTATTATAACGGTGGCTATTTTACAGTCGCTATTTTGAACCCGTGCCGTATAATTATTAGGTTCTTAGATGTGCCAATATATTACTATTTAATCGTCAAAGAAAGGATTCATTGATTTATTTGTAGAGGTAAGTAATTTCAAGGTGTCTGGAATAATCGTTTGAAAACATTCATTAAAGAATGGTGTAATGTTTTATTCTAGGGCTGTGGAAATTATCGATTAATTTCATCGATTAATCGGTAAAATGTTTTATCGATTAAAATTATTTTCATCGATAAAATAGCGATTAAATTTAAAGGGAATGTTTTAGACAATTTTTACGATTTATTTATAAATAATTAGTTAGATCTATTAATAATTGACAATAGTTTGCTTTATTTACGTACAAACTTTTCCATTGAAAAAAGAGATTTAAAGTAGACTTTTAACTTTAAAACAAGTTGTTTTTATAAGGAAATTAATATAAAAAATTGAACATTGTTTTTACTTAATTAACAATAAAAAAATTAAACTCATTGACATTATACTTAATAACTAATATTTAAATTTTTAAAAAAAGTCAATTGCCTGATTTTGTTACTTCCCTTAAAATTTTCAGTTTGATGACGTCATACATCTTAATTTGAGCTTTAATCAAATTTATCTATTAATTAATCGGTAATTTTTCAAGTTAGCTATTAAATTTAAATTAATCGATAACAGCCCTATTTTATTCAAAATTCTTTTTAAAAAAATATTTTAGTTTATGCAGCATACATTTCCCTCCAGTGGCATTGCTACAACTTTTGACGCCCGGGAAGTCTCCTATTCGCCGTAGGTCAATCACAATATAGTTTTTATAAATTAATAAATATGAATAAATAAGTTTAATTGAAACGAAGTAAAGGTGTAGAACATTTGTACCATTGCACGCCCTATTTATGTAAGCCAGGGGTCTCAAACACGCGGCTCGTGTGCGGCCCGCGACACGTTTACATATTTATAAAAATTTACATTACATTTTTCAATTGTTCTATTGCCGGTGTTTGAACTTTTGTGAAAGCGCCATCTTAACCAGGAGAAAAATCTTACCTACTTATCTATTCGTAGTCTTTCGATTGATTTCGTGTAGTGCTCAAAGCGGATATCCGGTTTATTATCTTTCACTGTTGACTGCATTGTATAAATTTGATTTGATTATATTTTTTGAAAACCAAGTGCCCATGTCTTCTGTTTCGAAAAAGAGAAAACTCGCAGACGAAAAAAGAGTTTTTCAAGTCAGATGGGAGGATTTATATTTTGTGACTGAAGTCAGCGATAAAACTCAATGTCTCGTTTGTCAGCAAACGAAAGCGGTTCCGAAGGATTTCAACGTGCGTCGACACTACGAAACAATGCAGCGTGTCAAATATGACGCATACACCGGCAAAGTCAGAGAGGATAAATTTATTAAACTTAAATCAGTATTATGCAAACAAAGAAGTTTTTTCACCAAAATTAACCAGTCCAACGAGTATTCTGTGTGAGCAAGTTTTGCAATAAGTGAGATGATAGCAAAGGCATTAGTCTCATAACCTCGTGATTATTTAGGGCTCTAATGTTACTATTCAACTTTCTCGGTGCTTGGTAGAACTTGGCGGTGCCCATCTCCTCCCCAGGTCAACGGATGACTTTTTAGCAATAGCCGTCCATCAACATTTTTATTTGGGATTTTATGTGGGCTAAATCCCAGGCCTATCAGCTTGTGGGGAGAGCGCTCAATTTACTTCGCTATTCAGCTCCCATCTCAGTATATAAAAACTCAAGAGTCTTTATGTCATTACAATCGGGCAATGAACTCTTAATGTTTATTCCCTCGGGGCAGGGGGCCCCAAGTGACATTTTTTTAAACTGCACGTTAGTAATTTAAATCCCCAATCAATTTTAAACCTTATGGCGCAATATGGCATGAGTATAATGGTAGTAAAAAATTTAATTGTCACTCATATTAGAGTCGGGACCCTTAATATCGTTTGTTCTTTTCTAAGCTTTTTAATTATAAATTTATGTATCCATTTGCTATGAAACTTGGACTTTTTTGCTCATTGCCGCGTAGGTTTCTGACAAAATACTTTTAAAACTCATCATTCATTGGTTTCTTAAAATTTATTCATTGTTACTCAGATCAAAGCAACGCACGACAGGTCTGCTAGAGTAATATAAAACTTCTTTTTATTGTATTATTTTTGTTTCATTCATTTATTTCCGAATTTAACAATTTTATGCGGACGTTCGAAAAGAATCATTTTTGGTGCGCTGGTTTCTAAAATTAGTAGCGTCATCGGGACATAAATTGCAAATTATATATAATTATTGAGTATTTATTTAGTAGCGTGATTGACAGACAGACAGACGTGACAGACAAAACATACATTGCAAATTATATATATTGATTTGTTTAAATTCGAATTTATCAATAATCTATATTTTTTACTTTCATACTTTTCCCTTGTATTATTATTATTTATTTAAACGTACATATGTAAACAAAAAGTTTTTTTTTATTTCATAGTAGAATAAATTTGTTTTGTTATGCCACAAAATTTGGTAGCCATGTAATTACCGTGACTTAACCGATTTAATAAAATAATGAATCGCAACTTAACGTGGTCTATAAAAGCGTTGTGGGATATAATTAATCAAAATTAATCGATTAATTGGTCACTTTTCCGATTAATCGAACAATTACAAAAACAGTATAGATATATTTATACATTTACTATAATAACTTTTATAGTAGTAAAATTTATGTAATACATATATACTGTCTTATGGATAATATTACAACATTTTGTAGTCATAAATTGCTCAAAGAGGAGCGAAAATAGTTGTTTATCAATTTCAGTTTGGAGAGGCTCCTTGCACTTTTAACGACACTAATAGCAATTCATTAAAAAATTCTCAGCGAAATTACAATTTCTGGTACAGAATTTTCCAATATATACTGTTTAATAAATTTTAAAGGATCAAAGGGGGACTTTCCCCCCTTTTTCTAACGTACTGCCTCTACTTGTAAATTAAAAACATCCATAAAAACCCGAACCTTTTTTTCTTCCAATATTGAACTGTTCTTTATCAATGTCAATAACGTCATTTTTGTACATTCATATTCTCTGTTTAGTGGGTTACATGGTATTATACATGATTATTTTCTTGCAAGGGGATGAACGAGATCAAAACTTCTTTTTTTTTTTTCTTAAATAAATCAACCCATGGATAAAAAAACATTTCTCGCTGTACTTCTTGTTATCTTGATAGACCTAAGTTTTGTGAATTTTCTCCCAATCATATTTTTCTCCTTCGTGCTCTGTTTTATTTATAGGCAAATCTCTTTGTTACACGAAATGTGTTTGCGTTAATTTCCAAAAAAGACTGGTTAAAAGAAACTTTGTGCCACTCGTATTGATCGCATCCACCCCCACTTAGCTACGCCACTGTTTCCATCCATTTTATAAACAAACTATTCTTTCTCTAATTCGTTTTATTTTGAAGGTTTCGTGTATGTACAAGTACAAGCTACCTCAAACTTTCTCTCTAAAGATTTCATGAAAAAGCTCCCCACTACATTTGGGCCAGAAAGGTTAGCTCCAGGTTGGAAGGAATCGTCAGATATAACATGTGCTATCAGTTGTTCAATGAGGTAATATCAAACAAGATGTGAGGAAGTTCTTAAACATTAGGTTATGTATTAAATGTAAAATATAGTGATATTAGTTCATCTCCACGAGGTAATATTATAGATGTCACATATAAAATATGATGTTAGTTCTACTATCCGAAGTAACATAGATGTCACTTATAATTAGCTCTGAATTTAAGCGAAGCTAAATTAATTTGGCTAATATAATATTGGGCTGAACCGATACTTGGTTCGGCTACTCAGCATCGGTGGATTTTCATATACTCGGTGATACTCTGCAACCGGTCGCGTAAGTGATGCCGAGGCCGAGTATTACAATAGCAAAGATGCACGCAGAATTGCACACCTAAAACATTTCGTTTGTTAGAGAATAACATAATGTACCATGTGCCGACTTGTGGTCATTGGCAACCATTGATCCTTCAACCTAATTTTCAGTCTATTACTGTTGTACTGATTGTTTCATTCATAAAAAAGTGACCGTGTGCAAAAACCATTTAACAATTGGTTAGAATTAATTATGAGTCAAAGTTAAAGGTCCATTGGAATTCCTAATTTTATATTTACATTTTCTAGAACAGTGGTTCTCAACCTTTTAAGATTCACATACCCCCTGAAGAAAGTGTGTCTTAGCCGCGGACTACTACTGAAAATTTCGCTACTGCCATGCTTTAGTTGTATATATATATAAAAGAATTTATATTTAAATAGTTACTAGCATACATGTTAGTAAAACTATGATAAAATGCTACGATTTGAGTGCTCTAAAAAAACTATATTGAATGGAATACACATCCTAAAATTCACTTCTCGAACGAGCAATTGTCACTTATACTAGCCTTTAGAAGCGTAACTGGGTTTTCCTCGTCCTTGGCTAATTCAATTTTGGCGCCCTTGAGAAATAGGGAAAAATATACAGAATAAACTGATTAACGAAGGATTAGCCGTCAGCGCCCTTGGCACCTACCCCGATAACAAGTCATTGTTACACATTTGCTAACCTTTATACTCAAAATAGTGTTTAATTCTTATCGGTCACTAAATAATAATAATAATAATAATAATAATAATAATTTCTAAAAAAATTAAAGTCTTAAACAGTAGTTAGCATTAGTAACACTGCTACATAATTTTATTTAGTGGAAGTCTTGAGCTTGTACAATTGAGCACAGCTTATAAAAACAATGTGTACTACTTGAAAGACTCAATCAGAATCTTAACTTTAAGTTTGGAACGATGTTTTGTTTTGATTGTAACTAATGCAGAAAATCCACAATCACAAAGATATGATGTTTCAAAAAGTAAAAGTATTTTAAAAGCTTTCTGAAACAGTTCTGACTAATCCAAAAATTCAACATGCTCACTTTCTGATGCAACATATTCAAAGTAGTATCGCTAGTCAGTTTAATGAATTCGCTTAAATTCGAAGAAGGAAAATTTAAGGAGTCAATTGTTTTAGAAATTGACTGGAAACACACGAAAAACTCTGAACGTAAAAACATCAAAGTACAAGCTAAATTGATCCTGTGGTGATTTGATATGGTCAGAAACAGTGGCGTAGCAAAAGGGGGAGCAAGGGGGGCCGATGTCCTGGGCAGCACTTTGCAAGGGGCGGTAAATTCCAAGTTGTTAATGAGTGTCTAAGAAAGAATTTAAAAGGAAGTCGAGCTTTTTATCGAAATAAAAGAAAATAAATAAGAAATCAATAACAGAAATAAATGATCTATCCTAAGCCGTGTGAACTTTTCAAACATCAAAACTTCAAATTCCTTATTGGAAATAAATTCTTCTGATACTCATGCTACTGCCCTGAAAAGTACTTAAATAGTATGATAATGTAACACTGAAGTAGTGCTAGCTTAAATGATTCTTAAAATTTGATAGCCGCTCCTGTTGTAAAATCAAAACATATTGTACATGAAACTTGAACCAAGCTCGGGGCGGCACATTGTGTGTAAAGGTTGCAGGGTGGGGGCAAATTCCTCGCTAATTAGCTTTTCAAAAATGAAAGGCGTTAAAATAATGTTTATTAAAATAAAATAAAAGTAAAGATAACAACTTCAAAGAAATAAAAGAACTATATTACATACGTGAACATTTCAAATGCCAGAACTTCAAACTGCCTTATGAATCTTAAGTCTTATGATATTAATACTATTGGAGTGGAAAACAAAGGGGTTGAATTAGTGTACGAATATGACAATATGGTTCTGGTCTATTTAATTGATTCAAGTTTGATTTTAACTTAAATAATCTACTGGAAAATTTTGTTGGCGTATATGCATGTTTACTCTACCAAAACATTATTATTTTTGTAATTGTTTAATGTCTTTTGATTTCAAGCATCAACGAAAATAATGAACACAATTTTTTATTTAATGAAATTAAAACTTTGAAAGCATATATCCAAATATAGCCACCCATGAAGAAGTGCTCAACGTTTCAAAAGTTTTTTTTTTAATTGAAAAGCATCAGAAATCGGAAAAAAAAAAGAATTGACTTAGAATAACAATAAGTTGTGAAAGAAAAAATAAAAAGCGGCAGGATGTTTTTGTTCACAATTTTGACATTCGGTCACAGAGAGGACAATACTTTTGCAAAAAAGACAATATTCCGAAACCAATGCATTTGTTTGCGCACTCCCAGAACATTGAATTAAAAAATAGGTTTTAAAAAGTGTCATCTAAAATTCAAACTGAGCTCAGCAATTTTAAGAGAATTAGATCGCGAAAAAACATCCTTTTCCGGGAACAAGTTAGCCCATATTGTTCTTTTGTATTCGATTGCTCTTCATATATTTCATATAATCAACAAAGAAGTCCAGTCATGGGATATGTAATGATTGATTGAAAATAAAGAAGTAGACATTGTAGAATTTTAAAAATAGTTCATTGAAGTGAAATGAATCTGCTTACATTTCTGAAATGATTTTTAATAAATGACGATCTTAAGCTAATGGATTGCAGCGGATCTTCATGTGTTAATACTTCTTCTTTAGAGCTGGAAGGTACACGGGCGTTTAAGAAAGACGCAGTAACATAAACTCTCACTGTCAAATTTTGCTCAAATAGTTCATTAAATCTATTCTGTTTACATGATAATCCAACGAAACGAATAATCTATTTTAGTACACTAGAAAGTTGTTACGCATTCTTATTCATGCACAGTTTGGAATATGTAATTACTTTACAAGCAAGCCTTCAGAATACAAAATAGTGAATATACCTTTGAGCCATTTTGAGATTATTTTGAAAGCTATAGAAAAACTGACAGAGGCAGAAATAAAAAGTTTATCAGACCAAAAGACGCAGGAACTTTGATAGTAACAATAAAATCCTTTTATTTTCGAATCTATGTCAAAGATGCACAAAATAATTTATAAATGTTTAGCGCTAGAAAAAATATGCTAAGTATAAAATGCTCACAAACAAATTAATGGGATACTTTGAGGATGCTTTTAAATTTGATACAATTTTATGTGGAGACCCATACTTTAAATCGAATGTTCAAGTCAAAGTACCAGACATCAAACTTTTGGTGATCCAAAATATATAGCCATGTTATATGAAAAAAGGGAGCAGAAAGTTCTATTATACATAAGATGAGATTACTGTAGAAATGCATGTGAGATTTTGGGAGCTATGTAGAATTTAGAAAATGTTACAATTTTCATACCCCATGCGATTTGCTGTACTTTGAAATGTTGCATTTAAATTAGATTATTCAAATGGCATTGTCAAGCAAAGACTATTTTACCTTACGGATAAAAAAGAGGTTATGAATTAAATACCACTTGATTTATAAAAGTTTATTAAGATAATAAGGCTCCAAATTACCTTGCCTAAAAGAATATAATTAATTTGAACATTGCTTACAATAGTCTTAAGTGATGCAAGGTCTTAAAATAACTTCTCTAAAATTAAGTTAATGAAAAATTAATTACAAGCAATACTGATTATGCCAAAATCGTCTAATCTTTTGCTATTCAATATCGGCTACTGGGGATGGATAGGCTGAAACATTGATACACGAAATCAGGAAATACAGACAATTTTAATTTTTTAAAAGAAATTAAAGAAATAGAGGTTTTTTTTAAAAAATCTCTATCAGAGTGTCATTATTACTTTCTAGTAAAAACTATCTTTAATTTACAGCCATAACATATTTTTCGGTTGGGGGGGGGGGGACAAATTTTGCTTCTGCCCCGGGCGGAACATACCCACGACACGCCGCTTGTCACAAATCATATTTACCAACACTTGTTTATTGTTTTCAGCATTTTTAAAAATTTATCAGTTAATTCGTAAAATTGATTGAACATGTGAAAATTACAATTAAATAATCTTGTTGTACAAAGATCAACATTTTTCGTAAAAGCAGACACCTTATCACTGATATCAATTAAATGTGTCTGCTTTCCTTGCAATGTGATTACGTTTATTCAGCTCTTAAAAAACAAAATACACGAGCTAATTGTGTAAGAAGACAATAACTCTGAGCTTTATTTATGAACTAATACTAATAACAGTAGACGTTTAGGATGCCTTCATCAGATTTATTAAAGATTTATGTAAGTACTTATTTCATGTTATAACTTAATAACTTACAGTAATAACTTTTTGATTATATAATATAACAAAACAAACGGAATTTTCATTACATCTTTTTAATACATTTGACTCACAATTTTAGCTATTTATTTGTCATTTAATGAAGGTGAGACAGATAATAAGTTGTAGTTAAAATAAAACAAATTGATAAAGAATTTTTCCTTCATAGTCGTTTAGTAATCACTCAATCTTTTTGGGGTTTTCAAATTGAATTTCTTTACCAAACCTTAAAATTTGTTTTTAAAATTAAACTTGCAATCCTAAAAATATATTTCAAAAACTCTTTTATTTTTAGCCAATTTTTGAAAAATGTTTCCCATCCTAAGTGACATTACATTGGTGTGTAATTCTGAAGTTAATATATGTTGTTAATTGAACAATTTTTTTAGATATTTAATTTTGACTAAGTAATTGGACATTATTACAATTTGTACAGAACATTTTAATTTTATCTTATCTCCCCAGGTACCCACAGACGTGCCATAGTTTTATGTACAACAAAATCACACACCTATGTACACCAGGATTTGGTGTCAGTACATCACAGCTGTCACCGAGCTCAACCGAGGGAGATCTCTATGTGACAGACAGCTGTGACAGTTATCCTGAATTCAGGTACGATTTTAACTCACCTATTTTGTTAATTTTATTGAATACGACAGACAACCAATGTAGGAAATCTATTAAAAGAACGAAGTTCCCTCGAGGACTAATAATGCACTAATGATGTACTGATTTCCTAGGGCCAAATAAATTGTGGGACAAATACAAAATGGTTTTAATGGGTCATTAAACCCGGTAGGAAATTCGTGAGAAATCATGGACTCTTTAAGATATTACATAAGAAGTAAAAATGACGAAATATGTCTTTTAATTCCAACAAAATTAGCATCTTTATCTACTCTTCAGAAATTTAATTCATTCAACTTTAGACATAAAAAGGTTTAGGACAAAGTCTTTACCTTTACACAAAGACAGAAATGTTAGCATTAATATGCTATAATACATTCACAATCATTCATGTTCAAAGACATTTACTACTCTAAGGCTATGCTCATGTTTTTAAGGTTAAATAAACATGCGCATATAAAATGAGTAACGACAATAAATGGTGTCCACATTTTTTACAGCGTCCATTCCTACAACCTGACCAGAACTTTCGCTGCATATTTTCCCGTCTATGTCAACTACTCACAAGCGACTGCCACATGCCACAGTCTTGATTCGCACCTATACGTGCCCAAAACACAGGAAAAATATGCCATCTTCTTAAGCAAAAGCCTTTATTGCTCGTGGTTGGGGCTGGACGACATTGAAGTGGAGGGTCAGTTTGTGTGGGCAGATGACCACCGGCCGATTGACCAACTGACCATGCAGATGTTAAATTTTCAGCCAGACAACAACGAGGGCCGACAGAATTGTGTCAAGGGATGTGGTGATTGGTTTGACGACGATTACTGTGAATCTGAATATACATTTATTTGTGAGAAGTCGAGCATTACCTGCTGAGATGAGAATTCCATTATGTTTTAAAAAAAACCAACTATTTTAAGTTGTGTAATTTTTAAAAGAATAATCATTTACTCACCAATAGCTTTTTTTAATGAATTAGTACAACTCACTTTTTTATTTTAATGTTTTACCACTTTTCTCAGTAATATGTTTACTTAAGGCGTTGATGTTTATCTATTGAGTGATATTTTAATAAATTATATATAAATGATATATTTTATTTATTTCGATTCTTCTGGATAGAACGTTTTTATTATTATTTATTAATTTAAGAATTGAAATTTTAAAAGTGACGCTTGTTGAAATACACTTTATCTTGGCAGTTGTGTAAAATAAAATAGTGCATAATAAATAAAAATGTAAAACCAAATTTTTTACCATAAATCCTTATATACTAGACATAACTAAAAGTATGTCCATTTTAAAAGGCTTTGCATGTCAATAATAAAATCCAAAATTTTCGTTATGGCTCTTTAAGTAAAACAACTACTAACCTCTGCCTGCTAAACTAAAGCTCGATTTGACCACGGAAAAGGAGTTATAAAAACATTTTTAACAAAGTGCACAATGCAAGACAGATTAGCAATTAACAGCATTTACAATTACACATCGGGAATATATTTTGCAAAAGTATCGTCAACATAATGCGCACCGCAAAGTGAAACAGGAATGTATAAGAAAAGGTCGTTCAATACAATACGCACCGTGAAACACTAGCACAAAATTTAACATGTTGCATAAAAATAAATAAGGATAATCTAAAAATTCATAAATTTAATTACAGTACAATAGTTCGATCTGAAAATTTAAAATATTTTTATCATCGGCATGAGTCTGCCTGGGAAATTTCAGCTCACTAGCTTACGAGAAAGTGGGTTAAAAATCGATCCAAAGTTTTTTCGGCAAGCATCCAAAGTTAATAGAAGGGATTTAATTAAACAATCCGTAAAAACAAACTTTTTAACTATAAAGCCCTTATATATGTCACAGAACTAGAAATATAGATTATATTCAAAAAAATATACAACTCACGACACACATTTACAGACTGAATGTAACTGAATTCCCCTTGCAGTAAAACGGGTGTGGGGGTTGTGGTCACCGATGGCTGGACTGAACTCCAACAACAATTGGAGGTTAGCAATAGCAGACACTGACTTTGAGTTTCATGGAGATAAACTAAAAGTGCAATAATTTTAATACGGTGCATTCGATCGATCTGAAAAAAATGAGACAATGTATACACAAGGCTATGTGTGAAATTTCAGCTCGATAGTATTATGGGATAGGGGTAATTTTTTTAACCTTTTTTTAGCCCACACACGACGAGACGGTGAAGTTAATATAAGGAATTTTAAAGTTTGTAAGATGTAAGCTTTTAAAGAAATTTATAAAACTCAGTTGGTGTTTTAATGTTTGTATGTTTCCTTTTTCGACTGTAAGTTCGGCAATCACGAAAAACCAAAAAACGGTCGAGCACCAAATTTGTCAGAACGGTTCTTTTTAACCTGCAGATGGTTTTTAGCATATTTGTTTTATTTACCCTTTAGGTAAAACAAAATTTTACATAAGCTATACACTAATACAATTTAAACATTGGCTACCAGACTTTTTAACAGAAGTAGATTAAACTAAATGAAGTATTCCTGGATACGCTTAATTATTTTTAATTTGCGAATTGCATATGCTAGGATCGTTTCTCTGTAGTTGGAATAACACATATAAATTATTTTTAAAATCATTTTTTATTGTTTCACATGCGTTCAGTAACAGACAGGTGATTTCTATTTTTATTATATATATATATTTTTTTGCTTTGTTATTTCTTTTTAAATTTGTCATATAATTTCTTTATTTTGTAGAAACAAAATCTGGTGAGGGGGTATGGAATATCTATACTAATAAAAGGGAAAGCCCTGACTGACTGACTCACTCACTCATTCATCCCTAATTCTCCATCTTCCCGTGTAGGTAGAAGCATGAAACTTTGGGAAGTTGTTGGTTGCCCCCTCACAACGAAAATTGGCGAAAAAGAATTTTAAAAATCTCTCTCATGTGGGGCCGGGGGCCCAAAAACTTTTTTCCTTATATGGGCTCTATAAAAATTGAAAATCACGAATTTTCCTATTTCCCGAGTAGCTAGAAGCATGGAAATTTGTTAAGTACATGCTCCCAATTATAATTGGAAAAAAAGCGTTAAATTTCACACTCATGGGAGCCGGGGCCCAAAAAACGTTTTTTTCCTATATGAGCTATATAAAAATTGAAAATCACTAATTCTCCTATTTCCGTATAGGTAGAAGAATGAAACTTTGGAATTTTTTGAGTACACGCTCCCGACAAAAAAATGGCAAAAAGAATGTTAAAATTCACTCTCATGGGGGATCGGCGGCCCAAATACAGTTTTTCTTATATTAGAAAACTGACTCATCACTAACTCTCTAAATTCCCGTGTAGGTAGAAGCATGAAACTTTGGGAAGTTGTTGGGTACCCTCTCACTACGAAAATTGGCGAAAAGAATTTTTAAAATCTCGCTCATGTCCGGCCGGGGGCTCAAAAACATTTTTTTCCTTAAATGGGCTCTATTAAAATTGAAAATCACCAATTTTCCTATTTCCCTTGTAGGTAGAAGCATGAAACTTTGGAAATTTGTTAAGTACATGCTCCCAATTATAATTGGAAAAATTTCCCACTCATAAGGGCCGGGGCCCCAAAAACTATTTTTTTCCTAATATGAGCTATATAAAATTGAAAATACTAATTCTCCCTAATCACTAATCACTACACGCTCCCGACGAAAATTGGCAAAAAAGAATGTTAAATTCCCTCTCATGGGGGACCGGGGGCCCAAATATAGTTTTTCTTATATTAAAAACCGACTCATCCCTAATTCTCTAATTTTCCGTGTAGTTAGGAGCATGAAACTTTGGGAAATTGTTAAGTACCCTCTCATGACGAAATTTGGTGTACAATAATTTTTAAATACACACTCATGGGGGCCGGGGCCCCAAAAACTTATTTTTTTCTGATATGAGATTTATAAAAATTCAAAATCTATAATTCACTTATTGCCCGTGTAGGTAGACACATAAAACGTTGGAGAGTTGCTAAATTCACATTCGCGATGGTAGCAGGTTGAAAATATTTAAAATATCCTTTACTAGTGACCGGGGGCCCAAATGTAGTTTTTTTTACAAATATATAATATATAAAAACTGAAAATCACTAATTTGTCAATTTCCCGTGTATGTAGAAGCATGAAACTTTTGTAAATTGTTGAGTACAATCTCGCGTCAAAAATTGGCAAAAAAGAATGTTAAAATTCCCACTAATGGGGGACCGGGGGCCAAAATATATTTTTTCTTATATTATAAACCGACTCATCACTAATTCTCCAATTTTCAATGTAGCATGAAACTTTGGGAAATTGTTAATTACCCTCACTCGACGAAAGTCGGTGTAAAAGAATTTAGAAATACACACTTATGGGGGCCAGGGCCCCCAAAACTTTTTTTTTTCTTATATGAGATTTTTAAAAAAATGAAAATCTTATTTCCCGTGTAGGTAGACAAGGAAAAATAATTATAAAAATTTTAAAAATGTCCTCTCATGGGTCGCCAGGGGCCCAAAACTTTTTTTCATCTAAAATGAGCTATATAAAACTGAATCAACACTAATTCTCCAAGTTTCCGTGCAGGTAGAAACTTTAAACTTTTGGAAGTTGTTGAGTACCCTCTCCCCCCGCGATGGTAAGAGGCAAAAAATATTAAATCACCTCTCACTAGGGGGATGATTGCCGAAATAAAGTTTTTTTCCCCAGTATAAAAAAGACGCATCCTTAAATCTCCAGGTTCTTGTGTACTTAGGAGCCTGAACGGTTGAAGTTAATATATTTAGTATATCTGTTACCGGCAAAGTGTGAAATCCCGATATTCTATAGAATGCCTAGGTAATGTATAGAATGCCTGATGGTTTCGGGCAAACTGTGAAATAGAAGTCGTTTATGAAGATGTTACATACTTTTCCTAGGCATTCTATACAATTCCTAGGCATTATATAGAATGACCAGTACCGTTTAGGCAAAGTGTTAAAACGGCACAAGATGAGAAACCTTTATTAATTAATACGCATTTGAAAAGGAAAAACAAAAATACGAAATAAAATACAGAATATTCTTACCGGAAAACAATGAAAGTAGAACTGAGATTGGAATGACACTTTTTACTTAACTTTCTTCTTCACACAAAACACTCCATATTTTAGCACTTTGATGTTGCACATACATCTCGCGAATTAAAGAAGAATGCTGATAGAATATTGTTACCGGTAAAACACAAAGCACAATTGGCAAGGCCTACTTGTTGCAGCAGGGAAGGCTAGAATGACATTTTGAGTTGCACTTAACTTTCTTTTTCACGCAAAGGCACTTCATATTTTGGCATTTTGTCTTGCACATACATCTGACGAATCCTTGTCCGCTTCCTGTGGACTGAGAAGTAGCTGCAGATCGGAGAGGTATTTCGTGGTCAGGGACGTCTTCAATTCTCATTAAGTTCTTTGGACATACGGTGAATTCTGATCTGGCGTAGAGTTATATACTTTGCCGGCAGGTAATCCGGCATTCTATAGAATGCCTAGGCAATGTATAAAATATCAAATCATTTCACAGTTTGCCTAAAACCATCAGGCATTCTATACATTACCTAGGCATTCTATAGAATGACTGATTTCACACTTTGCCGGTAACATATCCATCTTGATTTAGATGAAAATCAATGTGTTTTGAATTGGTGTTACGCGGGTTCTCAACGCTAACTGAAATCCTAATTTCCGCAGAAAGCGCGGGTAAATTGCTAGTAATTTATAAAATGTGATGTCGTATTGGTAATAGGGACTAAAAATAATCATTTCATTCCTTTAAAAAATTATACCAATTCCATAAAGCCGTAAGTTTAAATCGTAAAATGTAGATACAAATTTACAACTTTTAAAATTATTTTTCCATATTAAAACAACTATTGACATATATTGTGTAACAAATGTAATGATGTTATTTTGGTCAAGTATGTTTTAAGAAGACTTTATTTTAAGCCGGAAAATTTATTTAACCTTTTATTACTTAGGTACCGTCCATGCCATTCTTGAATTCTTTTTTAAATCACTAATTTAGTTAATTTTAAGTATTTTTGAAAGAGTATTTCATATATAACATTTATAATTTAGTTTATTGGTGCTATATATTATGTGACTTTTACTTTTTTGAGGGAGGCGGGGTGGGTAGTTCCATATGTTCTTTATTTCATAGACACAGTTACAATATTGTATTACTTGAAATTGTCTTATGCTGCAGTGTCGTAAATATTTATGAGCTTATGATTTCGTTTTTATGTTCGTGAAAATTAATAATTTAATTTAACCTACCTTTTTATAACTAAAGGAGTCTTATAAGGCGCTGCTTTAAGTAAATAAATGTAAGTGATATAAATGGTAAAAATAAATAATTTTGATTGATGCTTAGTTTGTTTATTTTTGCACTTTTTTGTTTTTGTTTTGTTTTTTTGTTTTTGTTTTTTTTGACGTGGGTACAAATATTCCTATATATTTTTAGCATGTGGGCATGTCATACTATTAACCTTTACACAGTTATTAATATTAACTTGTCCTATAAGTTCACTGGATAGTAAGACCAACCACCGTCTAAAAAAATATAGATTGATAAAATGAATTTGATTGCGCAAGTATAGATTGAGCGTCTGTAACAGATAAGATAAGGCTAATAAATTCAAGACGTTAATTTTTTTATTTTCATTCTGATGACTTACAACTTCAATGCATTTACACGTACAAATTATTATTCATTAGTTTTGGGAACTGGCTGAATTCCCCCCCCCCAAACTTTTTCGTACGGAAGAAGTTTTAATTAATTTTAGGGCTATTAACGATTAATTTAAAATTAATCGTTAATTTTTGTGAAATTAGCGATTAAATAATCATTAATTTCAATTAAAGCCAAAAATTATAATTTATGGTGTGATACGCAACATTTATTGAACTTTCTTGTTCAAAATCGAAATAACACTGTATTGTCTTCTTAATATCAGATCTTTTAACTAACAATGAAGGCGGACAAGTGTATTGAAATTAGTTGGTTCAAGTGTTGAGCGGATTGTATTGACACTATAACCAGCCGAGCTGAACAATCTTTTACATAGCTTTAGGTTGTCTTAGCTGAAATTTCTGATACTGTAATGCAGGGGTCGTGATTTTTTTTGTCTTAGAGAGCCATAAACAATAAATATTTTGAAAAGTTATTCTATGAAAGCCTTACATTATGTTTCGAAGTAATGCGTGCATTTTGTGTAATTTTAACTCTAAAAGTAATATATATATATCTCTGAACTCTTTTTTATAACATTGTTATGCTTTTTTATATGCAGTTAATATAAAGATCAAAGGCATCTGAAGAAGTTTGTTATCCCCTTTATAATCAAACATTTGTCTGAAAGCCAGATGCCATATTAAATAGAGCCACATCTGGCTCGCGAGCCATGCTTTCTGACCCCTGCAGTAGTGGATATTTGGATTGCAGGTGATGTGTAAGTGAAGAGTTAAACCATGGTAGCGCGGCTGCGCAGATATGTGACCAACGCCACCCAGGGGTTTAGAATCAACGCTCAGCAAAGCTTAGAATTAGATGGAACATTACCTGGTTGGAAAGCGATTTCTCTCAATGGACACAATAACCTTTATCAACATTTTAAACATTCACGCCAGTCAATAGTTTAAAACCGAATTTTTCTTGTAATCGTCCGGAAATTAGTTTATGTTTTTCGGACGAATTATTTTACATTTTGAATTCCAGTATATGTGGTTGATAATAATAATAATAATGATAACACTTATATAGCGCCATTTAACAAACATAATGTAGGCTCAATGCGCTTCAAACAAATGGCTGAGGTAATAACACGTATGAAAAATCAGACTATTTACAAGATAAACAATTTCTACAATTTCTAGAGGTAGGTATTAAAATAGTGAGTTTTTAGGTTCTTTTTAAAATTGTCATAGCAGGCGGTCTGTCTAAGCCCGAGGGGAAGTGAGTTCCACACTTTCGGGCCAAATGATGAGAAAGCTCTCATTCCGCACATCTGGAGGGAAGAACGCGGCACAGCAAGTAATGAGGAATCCGCTGAACGCAGGTCTCTTTGTGGCACATATGGTGAAATGAGCTCACTCAGGTACAATGGCATTCTTTTGTTGTTTAAACACTGGTGGCAAATTGATGCGATCTTGTATTCGATTCTTGCCTTAACAGGTAGCCAGTGTAAGGAGCGAAGAAGGGCGGTTGCTGAGACCCGCTTCGATTTGCACATAACCAGGCGTGCGGCACTGTTCTGAATACGCTGGAGCCTGGCAATTTTGTCTTCGGGCAGACCGGCGAGTAGTGCGTTGCAGTAGTCCATTCTCGATAGTATTAGGGCAACTGCCAATGTTTTTGCAGAGTCAGTGGACAGGTAAGGTCTTATTTGGCCTAATCTACGTAATTGAAGGTATAGACCTCTGCATAGATTGGATATGTGGTAGTCAAATGACAGTGTACAGTCAAGGATCACACCGAGGTTCCTCACCTTGTCGGCTAAAGGGACCTGACAATTCATGATATTTAGCGAGTTGGTACCCCCAACATTTAACAATTTGTGTCTGGTTCCGATGAGGATTACCTCTGTCTTTTCTTCATTCATTTTCAGTTTGTTTTCAGCCATCCATGTGTAGACACTGGTAATAGCACCACTGACTTTCACTGCAAGACGAGGAACCTCTGCGGGAACTGCAGAGTCGTACAATTGCGAGTCATCAGCGAAAAAGTGGTAGGAGACGCCAAACGGTTTGATAATGTCACTGAGTGGGTATGTATACATGATAAAAAGCACGGGGCCTAAGACTGATCCCTGTGGTACTCCATACTTTAAGACCGAGCGTGCTGAGACAGCTCCATTTACCACGACACTTTGGGTACGTTCGGTCAAGTAAGACCTGAGCCAACTGAGGACAGTACCCAGGCATCCAAAGGTGGTGGAGAATCTGGTAAGCAGGATCTCATGGTCGAGTGTGTCAAAAGCTGCTGACAGGTCAAGCATTGAAAGCAAAGATACCTGACCGGAATCGGACGCACGTAGTAGATCGTTCAATACCCTGATCAGTGCTGTCTCCGTGCTACGACACTTCCTGTATGCAGACTGAAACGGCTCCAAGAGGTTGTGTTGCTCAAAGTGGGCTAGCAACTGTGCCAGTACAACACGCTCAAGAACTTTTGACAGGAAGGGCAAGTTTGAGACTGGTCGGTAGTTCTTCAGGCACTCAGGGTCAAGATTTGACTTTTTCAGTAGGGGCTTGACAAGAGCATGTTTGAATGACTGGGGTACTACACCTGTAGTCAGCGAGATGTTTATGATCTGTGTAATGGCTGGGACAAGCGCATCAAGACAGTCCATGAACAAGGAGGCAGGAATCGGGTCAAGATCACATGATTTTTTAGGCATTTTCACAATAACGTCCTTGATGTGATTTTCAGACACACATTGGAACTCACTGAGGGGGGAATTCCGAAAGGTGGGGTCGGTGCCAACCTGTGGTGTACAGTGCGGCATGTTTTGCCTAATCAGCTCAATCTTGTCTATAAAGAAACGATTAAAATAGTCAGGAAGATCAGCGAATGGAATTGAGGATGGTAACTCAGTCTTACTGGCTCCGCCCATCAGCTCAGAGGTCACTCTAAACAATTCTCTGGGAGAAACCGCGCCATCAATCTTCTCACAAAGGTGAGAGGTCTTTGCGTCCCTGATTACGCGGTTGACCTTGTTTTTCTCATTTAAATAGACTTGTCGATGCACTGTCAGTCCGGTTTTCCTGTACTTTCTCTCAGCACGACGGCGCAGCTGCTTTGCTGTCTTGATGGCGTCCGTCATCCAGGGTGCCGATGGCCGGTCAGAAACTGAACGAGTGACAAGAGGGGCGTATTTGTCGAGCAGCGTTCTTAAGCAGGTTAATCGATTAATCGTTAAAAAATTAATTGTTAAAATTTTCAATGATTAATCAAGAAATTAATCGTTAATTTCCGCAGCCCTAATTAATTTCAGTTCCTTATCTTGAAGCTGAAGTTTGATTTCATTTATGGAACACGTCTTTTGAAGTGATGTCACTTTTGGATGGAATCAAATTGGATCGAAAAACAGTTCATAAAAACTTTCTAAACGAACTTCACTAGGAAGCAGCAAATGATTAAATTCTTCATCGTTTTCAATCTTATCTTATCTGTTACAGAGGCACCATCTATGCAGAATATTATTGCGTCCTACGCTTAGCATTGGTTTGTGTTTAGTCCTGCATTCTTATTAGAGTTTTAAAATAAAATGTTGGCTTTTCTGGTTTCTTGAGGCAACTCATTCCAAGAATCCCGAATTCCGACTATGAAGAAAGGAAACTTGTATGTGTACTTGTATTCTAAATTTTATTATTATGCCTATCTGACGTTTGTATTAAGTTATCTTTGTGTTGTATTACTAAATTCAAATTAATTTCTTTATGTATAATGATTAATTTACTCTTGGTTCTTCTATCCTCTAGTGTTTCAAGGTTTAATGATTTAACTAATGATGTTACTCTTGTGAGTTTTGAATATGAATCTGGAAGATCTTTTTTGATTTTGATATAGTTTATCAATGTTTCTTTGGTGGATGTGTCCCATGCAGAAGATACATATTCTAGTATAGGTGTCACCAGGGCTAGGTAGCATTTTAGTTTTATATCTGTATTACATTTGTAAAAGTTTCTTCTTATAAAATATAAGGTTTTGTTTGATATCTTCATAACTACATTGACATGGAGGTTCCATGATATTCGTTCATTTAATATGACTCCTAAGTATTGTAGAGAACCTGGGTGTTCTCGTGGTTATTGTCTATCTACTCTCACTCTAATATACTGTGCTAGACACACTCTGTGGTTACTTCTTGCTTCAAACATCAAAGACTGAATGTACATATAAATTATGTTTAATTCTCTACTTCTTTAACTATCTTTACTCTAACTAACTCTCGTCCTTAACTCAGTTTGTCCCTATCCCTATCTCCGTCAGTCCGTGTGAGTCTGTCTCATCAGTGCGTCGCCTCTAATACCCGTAAGTCTCCTCCCGAACTGCCCATTGTCCGAAAGTCAACTGTCAATCATTTGTACAGCCCTTCATAAGAAATGGTGGGGCTGGTTTGAAGTAACGAATTGCTGGCGAGACCCCTACCCCCAGGCCAGATGGCCCGTACGTCCATCTACCTTGTTACAGCCTGAGTTCACACCTCAGCCAATCCCTCGACGATGTCTGGTCAGTTTGTCTAGATTAAGGGACTCCGGCCACTTCCGTGCCTCGCCCTCACCCCTTGATTTCCCCGAGATAACATTCCGCAACAAAGAGTCACATCTGGTCTACTGACCCTCTGTACACGCCGTCTCTCTGAGCGCCGACCATTCGCTCTCAAGGCTTCCACAGTATTTTGCATCTTTAGTTTGTGTTAGTTCTAATCCATGAATGAATGAAATATTTTAAATATATGTGTTGCTTTTTTTTGGTTACTTTTAGCAGTTGACATTTTTCTGGCTGGAATGACATAATCCAGTTACTTTCCCATGTTATCAATTGAAAGCTGTTGAAATAATCTGTCTTTCGGTGATTTTTTTCTCATTGTGTTGTTAGCTTCAACTACATGGTGAACTGCATTATGTAGGTGCAACGTTAAATTTTTGGCAACTAGATGTTGACGATGAATGATATAGTGTACTCTAAATGCATTCGACAACTACTTTTTCAAATATACAAGAAATATCCTAGGTCGCTCTGCACTGGGTGAAGCATACAACTGTTGCTACTGAAAATATGACGTGTTTTTTTATTCTTTAAATAAACTTATCCAATGCATGAAATATTGATTCCCCTTTCGGATCAATATGCAAATATTTAACAAATAATAATGCTCGGCAAATATGTTCTAACTTAGTTAACCGGACGAATATTAAAAGTAAAGTTTTATGTCCTAGCAAAGTTGACTCGTCAATTTGAATAGAAAACAGAGTTTTTTTTAGGCCACACAATGAATTCTTAACAACTTGAGCCATTTCATCAACTCTCCTTAAAACTGTATTATTTTTCAAGGAATTTTTTTTATGCTTGCATCGTGTAAAATATATTTCACTTACAGCCAGTGTAATTAGCGTTTAACCCATAGTATTACGTTTTCCAGATTTGGAAATCATTAAAGAAATAATGTAAGCAGCAAACAATCGCTGGGCCGCCCTGAGTGACACCATTAGGGGGATGACACAAAAGGCTAAAATTCTACTGTGTTCGATTTTATGTCAGAAAAAAAGAAGGCACATTGTTTCTTCAAGAAATAAATTAAGAAATACAATGAAATACGTTAAACGAAAAAACTATTAATAAAAAAATAAATGCTAATTTGCAATAATAAAACAGTGCCAACACGCAAACAATATGAAACAAACTGAGGAAAAAAATGAAATTAAACATCAGCACTAGAGAGATTTTAAAAAGGTTTGACGTAAAGGAGGTGGTGTCTCCTGTTTTAAAAGATATAAAGCCAACTGGGCTTTTTAATATTCCCTCCACCTCAAAGGGTTTGGGAGGGGGAAGAATATGAGTTTTCTCCTAAATAAGCAAAAGATGGTGTTTTTTTTTTTTTTTTAATAGGGAAAAATTATGAAATCAGCTTTTAATTAATATTTTGTTTTATTTATGTTTATTAAATGCTCGAAAGCATAGATTTGCATGTTTAAATATATGTAGTCCTACGGTTACGACTGTCCCATCCTGACTTTTGTGGTTACGAACGCGCCTCCATAGAGAATAATATTACGTGTTATTCAGTATTTTTATTTTTTTTATTAAAACTTTTGTTTTTTATGGATAAAAATTGTTTTCTCTATTTGAAATACTTTTTAAGTCGTTAACTGCTTTTATGTTTCTAGCGCGTGGCGGAAAGAATAGGCTTTGTTGTGTTGTCGGACGAGGAAGATGCTTAGTCTGGATACATACGCTATTTTGGTTGTTTACACCCAACTTATCTTAGATATACAGACGCTCCTTCTATGCAGAAGATAATTGCGTCCACAGACCATGAGAGATGATCTGTTGGCAAGTGATGCAGCGGTCACAGGCCACGGCTATAGGGGTTCCACGCATTACCCCAGCCGCCTAACTATTGTCTAGTTAGGTACCCATTCAGAGCTGGGTGACTAGGGGACTCCTCAGGCCCCGGGAACGAATCCTCACCTTCGTGTGGATTCGAACTCGTGACCATCGGTATGACAGTCGAGAGCGCTACCTCTCGACCACCACGTCCCAACCTCTGTATCTATCTATCTCTCTTTCTCTTTATTTCTGTCTCTCTCTCTCTCTGTCTCTTTTTCTTTCCTGTTTTTTCTTTTATATTAAAAGAAAACAACTTTTATTTTCATGTGGTAGGACAGGGGCGTCCAGATTTTTTGCATGGCGGGCCATATTCTTTAAAGTAAGTATATTCGCGGGCAGGATTTAAATAGCATTATAGAAGACATAGGTTGAGAATTTTTTAATGCAAAATTTTCAATTCAAGTGTGAAACTGAGATCTTGAATGCAGTAAAAAGGTAAGGTCAGGTTCAATGTCATTAGTTTTGATATGCATGATATCACATTGGTGACAGTCACTTATTCTCGTCCTCACACGGTTCTTGTTAAAATTCTTGACTTTAAATGTCTGCTCACACAAGTAGGTCGAACCAAACAAGCTGAGAATTTTCTTAGCAAACGTTTGAATATCTTTGGGTCTTTCTTTATTCACCTGACTGTAAAATTTGTAATATGTTGCGACATTCAGCATCACTTTAAAACTCAATGAGTTCCAGCTGCAGATTGACATGAGCATTATCAAGGTCAACAGAGAAAAGTGAAAAAAAAAGTCATGATTTCCTTTTCAATACCTGAAAATTCCTGAAAGCGACTTTGAAATTCATCAATTATTGGTTTGGCATCTATAACATACGTCTTTATTTGTTAATAGAAGCTTCTTTCTGTAAACATGTCATGATTTTCTGTGCTGAGGGGAAATATGTGTGTGGAGGGGATGTGTGGTATTAGGCAGTTAAGAAAGTTGCCTTGGACAAATTTGAAGTCTGTTCCAAGGGTCCTTGAAATGTGAATATAATTTGCTTACCACTGTACTGTGCCCTTTAAGATTTTTGTTAAGAACTTTTAGATGTCTTGTCACATTAATTAAAAATACAAAATCTTCGTGCCAAGCAGTATCCGATAGTTCAGGAATTAGTTGTTTCTTATTTTCTATGAAATTCCCAAAGTGAAGTGTGTAGAAGTCCAGAAGTCTTGTTCTCCGACTGAGCCACCTTGCATCATTTTAACATACAACATCTTCGTATTCTCCTTCGATGCCGAGAAGAGACTGCTAAAACTCGCGGGGAAACAGGGCTTTATAGCGAACAGAGATATAGCTAATATCACTGGCTGAAGGACACGATCACATCTAAGGTGTTGAGCACAAAAAGCTTGTTATTGAATAATACAATGAAGTTTAAAATCTTGCCAGCCTCTTCGTCGACTTTGTTACAGAGATACTTGTTAGTGAACCGTGCTCACCAGTCATGGCAGGGGCACCATAGGTGATAAGGAAGATATTTTTTTTTTGTAATTTAACGTCATTAACAGCAGAAAAAACAAAACCAACTAAATTTGTTCCCCTTGTTTGGTTTTTAAGATTGAACGATTAATAATTAGAAAACAATTAAATGTAAACGATTTCCGCCATCAATTGAGTATGCAAAACAATTTAATATTTCTACTATTAAAAATAAGTCTAATGCTGTTACAGAAAAAAAAAATTTAAGATGAGGCCGCGGCCAGTTACAATTGCTATGTGGGCCGGCTTTCGCCCACGGGCCGGACTTTTGACACACCTGTGGTAAGGAATTGTTTTCTCTTTTAGAAGATACTTCACTAGAGGGGAGTGAATGGTATTGACCGCAAAATGTCAAATTCTGTTTGTTCCCTTTATTTGGCACTGGAAGACTTGGGGGAGCTCTATGGGTTAGGAGCCGTGCATAAATGATGTCACGTGCCAAGGGGGGAGGGGGAACGCATCTTGACGATGTGTTACGAAGGGGAGGGCTGTTTTTAAAAATATGACGACGCGTTAAAAACGCGCAATATTAAATAAAATTCCCCTTAAATATTTAATTGTTTATCATTCATCTCATGACGTTTTCAATGGCTTCTCGCATGTTACGATATTAGAGTGCAGACTTACACTAAATACATATTTAGTTGAAAAAGATAATTTACAACATTCTAAATTTAATTTAGAAAATATGGCTTTGGTGGCATCATATCAGAAAAAGGAGTGGGGGCTAAGATTTTGTGACAAAGTATGACGCGGGGGGCCGGGGGTAAAAAATCGGAAACCTCGCGTGACGTCATTTATGGACGGCCCCTTAAGTCATGAAAGGTAGACACCATTAACTACCGCCCCGGTTGACACCGACCCTAGTGACGCCTCTGCAAGTAATGGCATATTTCGCTCATTTGAATTGACAGATTTTGAAGAAAGACGAAGTTAGTGTTTCTACTGACACAATACAGACTTAAACTCAGCAAACTTTCCTTTTCTTGATTGAGATGTTTCATCATGCACACAGTCTGAGTAAGTTTCTTTTTTTATCTAGGATATTTTTTAGTAAATAATATACAATATAAATTTTCGATGCAAACTCTTTATGTCATTTTTTCATAGTTGCCTCAAATTGTTATTTTTATAATTTTATGGCGGAGTTTGACAGATAAGGTATATAAGCTTCCCGTTTTTATAGATCAACACAAAGGTATTTTTGCACTCTGGTGTGTGTCACGGATGACCAATTTGCCCTTGTAAATTGTTGTGAGTTGCGCACGGTGGTGTGTTTGATGGTTGCTTTTGGTATTTAAAGTTATTGGTTAGTGGTGCGAAAGCGTGCAAAAGTAATTGTGTTGTTGTCGTCATGAGTATATGTGTAAAAGTTTAAGGAGTTTTGTGTAGACGGGTTGTTGTGGCAAGGAAAGACGCCATTAAAGTTTTTTTTTTCTGGCAGTGTCGTTATTTCTTGTGTAACGGTAATTGTATGAATCTTGGAGCAAGCGGTCCAGATATAATTATTAGGACGCTGGTGACATTCCTGGGGGCTCGTCCGGAATTACACAGAATACACAGACACTGCTGAAAAAACAAGAATGCCAGTCAATACTCTGGAGGAGATATTAGCACTGGTGGATGCCATTTAACTGAGAGGTGAAGAAAGGAGAGAGTACATAGAAAGAGAGGTACAACGAGCGAGAGAGGCGGCTGAGAGGGCGGCCGAGAGAGAGAGATGGCGGATATCACGCCCGATCGAGAGATGGCGGATAGGGCAGTCGAGAGAGAGATGGCGGATAGAGCAGCCGAAAGAGAAGAAAGGCTAGAGGCCAAGAGATTAGAGGCTGCCAATGGATGAAATACGAATGGGACAGATAACAGGCCCAGGCAGCCCAAGCTTCCACCATTTATAGATGGTGTCGACCAGCTGGATGGATACCTAACAAGGTTTGAAACTTTCGCTAGGACCAGCAAATGGCGGAATGTGACTGGGCGCTGTCACTGGGTGCGCTTCTGTCTGGTAGAGACTTGGATGTGTACTCTAGAATGCCTTACGAGGACGCATTGGTGTATGTAAAGATACTGCATTCAAGATCTTAGTTTCACACTTGAATTTAAAATTTTGCATTAAAAACTTCTCAACCTATGTCTTCTATAATGCTATTTAAATCCTGCCCGCGAATATATTTCCTATATAAAGTATAATTATACATATATAAAGTATAATTATAGTATTATTATTATTATTGGGTTAAGTGACTCTAACTTTTACTTTTTAAATTTGGGCCCTCAGCCCCCAGTAAGAGATACTTTAAAATTTATTTCACTGCTAGCATCGTGAAAGTGTATTTATAAAGTCCCCAACATAGGAAAAATAGGAGAATTGGTGATTTTTAATGTTTATATATAGCTCAATTAAGGAAAAAATCGTTTTCGGGGCCCCAGCCCCCATGAGTGGGAAATTTAATATTCTATTTTGCCAATTATCATTGGAAGCATGTACTCAAAACATTTCTTAAGTTTCATGCTTCTACCTACACGGGAAATAGATGAATTATTGATTTTCAATAAGTATATAGCTTATATAAGGGAAAAAAACAGTTTTGGGGCACCATGCGTGTGAATTTCAAAATTCTTTGTCACCAATTTTTGTCGTAAGAGAGTCTCCAACAACTTCTTGCCCAAGCAATTTGACTGACGTCCTGTCAAACCGTTTGATCTTTGTCTGCGATGACAAACCGAGTATTGGGTCATTCTGTCCCGAAATGACACGTGTCACATTGCTGGTCCAGGTAACGCCAGGCGTATCCACTAGGCTGTTAGTTAAGCCAAAGGGACACAAGAGTTACAGGTCCGACGAAAACCTCGAGCTCCCACAAGTTCTCAGCAACTTAGTTGTTGTTTTCCTTGATAACATTAATGAATCACAACTCTTGAGTTGACGTGTCAGGCGACATATCAAGATGTGTTATGGGCCGTTAAATTACACGTCTCGCAGTTGTTAACTGGACACTCATCCTCTCGTCTCGATGCTCCCACGGTCAGTAACTCTACTGACATCTCCTCCGGGATTAACTCTTACTCATTGTTTGTTATTTCTTGGATCTATGCGTTGAATGAAAGAAAAACACTACTAAATTTGGCACTAGATTTGCCCAGTCAGAGTTCTCGCTGTACGATGACTCGATGGGTTGCCTCCATCGTTGTAAATCTGCTTATCGGAAACACATCATACGGGTAGTAGACTTTGCGAACTAACGCATCATGTATTCCGCTACATCCTATGTGTTACGATCTCTAAGGAAACGTTGCAAGATTTTATCCCACCGCTGCCACCATTTATAAAAGTTCCTAGGTTGTTCTTGCGTTAAGTGTCTCTAAGTCTTTCACTCTATTTCTATAATCTTCACACACTTTGATAATTATTCTTAAAAAATCGAACACCAATTTAGAATGCACAACTAGTTATGTTTAATTACTTAAAATCTTTACTATCTTATATAACTAACATTCGTCCCTACTCAGTGTGTTCCTACCTCTTTCCTATCCCTATCTCTCTCTACGTCCGTCTGATCCTGTGTGTCTCCCCTCGTCCCCTTTTAATACCCGCCAGTATCTCATGAGAAACGGTCAAGCTTGTATGGCGTAGCCAATCTCTGGCGAGACTACCACACCCAGGCCAGATGGCCCGTGTGTTAAGGCTTGAGTTACCACCCTGTCCAGTCCCGTGGTCAGTCGCCGCCCATATCAAAGGATCCAAGCTTGGCCTCGTTTCTTGGCCGCACCCGTCCAGCTTCAAAGGACCCGTCCCTCTGAGCGTCGACAATTCGCCCTCAGGGCCTCCACAATATTATTTAATGGGCGTCTTAATAATGACCATATCAAGTATATTTTTTTACACCTTATTGTGCATAAGTAGGAAAATCATAATAACGTGATTAATCTAAATTTGATCTTATATTAACTTTATTAAAAACAGATATTTCAGGCCGGGCATCAACTTGTGTTTGTATGTTTCATTTGGTTTCATTTCAATCCACAGGTACCCGCAGACATGCCATAGTTTTATTTACAACAAGATCACGAAACTATGTACACCAGGATCTGGAGTCAGTACATCCCAGCTGTCACCAACTGTCAAAGAGGGAGATTTCTATGTGACAGACAGCTGTGACAGCTACCCAGACTTTCGGTACGTTTGTTGTAATTACGTTTTCTGTTATTCTGTTATTTCTTCTACTTTTAAATTATTCATGCACTTACATTATATTCTCAATAACAGAAATATGATAGCACTAATTATCATTGTTATAGCTGTTTTGAATAAAATAGATATCTTTTTGAGTTTGTGCGTAAAAAGGCAGCCTTGTTTTTGCAGCATTTTCAATACATTGATAGTTATTTCTTGAGTGATCAATTTAAGAATAAGCAATAAAAAATCTCCAATAAAAAAAAAGAGAAGAAAACTTTTTAGGTCAAAGTATTGTCAAATAATAGGATAAGAGAATTGAGGTGTGGATACAAAAGAAGTAGAGTCAATTGCGGATCAGATTAAAGGTCACTAACATGGTGTTCAATTTAAAATATTTTCAAGACTTAATCTCAAGTATTAAGTTTACAGGACTAAAACTTTCTAAATTATCAAAGAATCTAACTGAACATATTTAACATATTTTCAGTGTCCTCTGCTACAACAACACGTCCAATTTCGCCGTCCACATACCAACTAAGACCACCTTTACCCAGGCTTCTCTCACGTGCCAGTGTTTAGACTCCCATCTTTTCGTGGCTAAGACTTAGGACAAAAATCCTGATGTTCTCCAACCTGACCAACCTCAATTGCACGTGGCTAGGACTTGACGACATTCAGCAGGAGGGGACGTTTCTGTGGTCAGATGACCAGCAGCCCATCGACCCCGTGTTCATGCGAAGATTGTTCCCCGCTAATCGACCTGACAACGCCAGGGGGAACCAGAACTGTATAATGGGTTGTGGCAATCTGCTGGACGACGATTTCTGTTCGATAAAATATCCATATCTCTGTGAGAAATCCAAGTCCGTGTGCTGAGACGGAACTAAAACATGCTGTCGTAGAGTAAACAAACAGTTTATTTTTCGTTCTTACGTGTCATTTTGAGTTTTTAGATTGTTCAAATACGTTGTTTGTTTTACAGCTGCACGCAAAACAAAAATCGATTATGATAGGAATATTTTAAGATAAGAAATGTTTCTGATTCGTGAAAACGTGGCGTAGCGAGGTGGGGAGCAAGTTAGGCAAATGCCCCTTTTGGCAGGGGCGGCGAATTCCTAGTTTCTAATTAGTTTCTAAAAATGAAAAGTTTAAAAGAAAGTTAATCGAAATAAAATGAAATGCAAATAAGAAATTTATAAATAAACGAATTTTAATAAAGCATGTGAAAGTTAACTGCCAAAACTTCAAATTTGGTGTAGAGGCTTTCTCCAACATGTACTATTTAAACTATTTTTATAACAAGTTTGACATCATTTTCAAATGTCCTTATGCATATATTATAGACTCTATGTTACATAAAAAATTACATTAAAGTAATTTGTTAAATTTGAAATAATGAGAACATTTCATTACCAAAAAACTCAAAGGTAATAAGTTTTTTTTGTTTTTTTTTTGTTTGTTTGTTGTTTTCTTTAAATATTTTTAGTATGCAGCAGATTTTTTCGGTAAAATAAGTCAATGTTTTTTAAATTTAATTTTTTATTATAGAAATGATAACACATTTATTGAAATTCAAAGAATCAATGTACATAATTTCCCATGTATAACCGTCCGTTCTGTCCTTCCATTCATAATCCTACTAATTTTAGAATGCAGCGCACCCAATTTGAACCAAAAGGCTTGGTTGAACAAAATTGCTTTTTTGATGGAATTTAAACTTAGGTGCATGGCACAATGGAGGAAGGTCTAAGGCTCAAGTCATGAGGGGAGTAACATGACCTATAACACCGGGTGACACCATCCTGACATGAGCTACAGCACCGGATAACACCATCCTGACAGCATCCTGACATGAGCTACAGCACCGGATGACACCATCCTGACACCATCCTGACATGAGCTAAAGCACCGGATGACACCATCCTGACACCATCCTGACATGAGCTAAAGCACCGGATGACACCATCCTGACATGAGCTACAGCACCGGATGACCCCATCCTGACACCATCCTGACATGAGCTACAGCACCGGGTGACACCATGCCATGCCATGAAACCCAAACAAACAAAATTTCACTTGTTGGTGTCACTCGGTGCGATCCGCACCATCCGCACCCCCGATAGAGGCCACTGATACTTTTGTATTTATTAGTGCTAAGTTTAAAAAGTTCAATATTATTGTTTATGCCACGATGCAAAAGACAATAAAATTAAAATAATGATTCTTTAAAATAATAAACTATATGAGTAAGCCAACATTTTTTCCCCCAGAAGTTTACTTACGTTAAAATCAAACTTTAATCAATGTATGTGCCAGCACATTATTTTCATGTGGTTATTCCTTATGTTTTTCAGTTCAGTAACATGTGTATCAGAAAACTTTAGATTTATAATGGAGGTGAAGTTTTAGCGCTAAAAACGAACTCATATTTTAAGAAAGTTTATTTATTTATTTTTACCTTGGCTTTCCTTTTTGGTGTATTAAACTTTATTTTAAAGTTTTCATCATTAGCTAATTAGCAACACAAATTTTGCCCCCCAACTCACAAAAATAAATAAATAATAAATATTTTTTTTTAAAAACAATTGCTGCTCGCACAATTTAGGATCATGTTTGAACTTGATAAGATTCACTAGTTTTGCTTTAACAACAGGACCAGGCAACAGAACAAAAGTACCAATTAAAGTTACCACCATATTAGAGTCACGAGCTTATACTACTTTAACCTCTTGTTTTTTTTTTAGTTTAGTAGCAATAGTATCAGAAGAAGTTATATCTTCTAAGTATATTGAAGTTTTTGGGTATGAAAATTGGCTTTTGCTGAAGACATTACTGGTCTTTTAAAATTTCTGAAACTAAAATTACAGGGTGAGAAAAGTCTAGTTTCTGAATACCTAAAGGCCTACATATCTAAACTTGTCTTGTTTTTGGAACAAGTACAGGCCAACAACTTGTCACACTTTCAGCAGTGCAAGGTCTTCATGGCTAAAGCAACAGCTGAGTTCCCCACATCATTTGCATGCGAGATCGTTAAAGACCTCAAGCTGCAGCTTCAAAAGCGGTATTCTGTTTTTAATCTAAAGGCAGAAGAAGTGAAGCTATTTCAAAATCAATTTGAAGCAGATGTGGCCAGTTGCTCAAATAAACTGCAGCTGGAAGTCATTGATTTGCAAGCAAATGACCACCTTAAGTACAAATTCAAAAGAATTTTGAGTTTTTAACAGTTTTTGTCCAAGGAAGACTTTCCTAATGTCAAAGCTTTTGCATCAAGGTATCTTTAAATCTTTGGAAGAACATACATGTGTGAACAGACATTTTTAGAATGAAACAATTTGACAATTAACTTATCTGACGATAATCTCAGGTCACTTTTAATGTTAGGGACATCAAATCTAAAGCAAGAAATATTTACTATTTAGGCAACCAGGAAACAATATCACCATTCCCACTAATACAGATGTAACAATGTATTATTAAATAACATTAAATATAATATTAACAAATTTATTTTAATATTATAAATATAATAATATTAAATGTATAACTAAAAACTACATCAAAGTTTTGATTCTTTCTTATTTTGACCTCTAGTGTGTAGTTGGCCCCCAAACTGCTGTTTGCCAGCTAATGCGGCCCGCCGGCTGAAAAGTTTGGAGACTCCTGACTTACCTCCTTGAGGTAAAGTAGGAATTTTCCTTTGCATGTGAAGGTGCAATATATTTTGAATTTTGATCTATGTTTATTTTTAAAACAATTAATTTTATAGGATTATTTTGATTACAATTTAAATATTACATGAATTATACATTTTTTGTCAGGTAATTAATTCTCTGATTAAAAAATAATTAAACAAAATAAGTGTTAAAAACTTTTCTATAAGAGTTTCATTGTTTGTTTGTTTTTTTTTTTTGTTTTTTTTTTTTAGAAACATTTATCGCACGTAATATTTATCTTTTTATAATGTGACTGAAATCGAATTATAAAATAGAACAAAAAATGCTCGCTTACAATAAAAAATTTGGAAGTTTCTTTCAAAGAATCAAATGAAATTTATTTCATTGTTACAAACATGAATTGTTTTATCGCTATATAAAGATAAAACTAAGTTGTATGTGTATTTGTTTGTACCAACTATTAGTCTCATAATTACTTAAAAACAAAATAAAAGGCAAATGGTTTTAGTATATTTTATATAATGGTCCCCATTGGCCTGAGAGCCGTAAATTTAAAAAATGTAAAGACAACTAGAGACAAATTAAATGTTTCCATGTCACAATTTGATTTGGACGTATAAATAAATAAAACACTTATAACTATTTTGTCTATAAATCCTTTATATACCAGATATAACTAAAAGAATGTTTATACGCATCTCACACGAATCCGAAAATCCAAAATCTTAGCTATGTCTAAAATATATAAGGATTTATATTTAAAAAATATATAAAAAAACAACAGACGACGTGCTAAATTTTAGCTCGATTTGATAACGGGAAAGGGTTACAAAAACATGTTTAATATAATGAGCTCCTCGAGACAGACTAGCATAAACATTTCCTGATCGGGAATATATTTTTAAAAAGTAGGGTCAATATAATACAGACCCCACCGCTTGACAGGAAAATATTAAAAAGTTTGTTCAATATAGGCTAATACGAGCCGCTACAGTCTAGAACAAAAGTTAACGCTCTATATAGAGATACATAGACATAATCTAAAAATTCATTAATTTAAATACAGTACTTTCCATTTATGTGAAGTTTTGATATTGTGAAGTTCCTAGGTTGATCTATGTTTAACTATACTTATCTACTCTCACTGTTAGTCTGATCTTCACACACTTGGTTAATTATTCTTAAAAGTCAGAATGCACAACTAGTTATGTTTAATTCCTTAACATATTTTCTATCTTATCCAACTAACATTCGTCCCTACTCCCTGACTCCTTGTTCTGTCCCTACGTGTGTGTGTGTGAGTCTGAGTCCAAGCATTCATCTTATACATGTTAGACTCTGCCCCCAAACTCCCACCGTCCGAAAGTCAAACTGTCAATCAACTTTTACCTCCCCTTTAGATAAGACGGGGGTAGGTGGGTTTGACGTAACCCGTCATGGTCAGTAATCCCCCCCCCTTTTCCTCGTCGGCTCCTTTAATCTAACTTACGGCCGAGTACCTCGGTCTGCCCTACCTGACACCCGGGCTAGATTATTTGCTCGACTGGTCAGTTTTCGTCTTCAAAGCATTGATTTTGACTTCAAGCCAGATAACATCCGACGTCACATTTCGCACCTACTCTCTCACCAAACCCCTAGGCGCCTAAACCCGGCGGTCGCCCGCCCTAAATTCCCCACAATATATTTTTAACGTCACCAACGAGTATGCGTTTATTATTTTACTAGATTGTGCCAGGCGCCGTGGCGCCTGCGGCGCCCCCTTTTTTTGGGCGCCTACGGCGCCAACCTTTTTTTTTAAAGACCAACTAACTTGTCCTTTTTTGATAAATACGAATTATTAAACTTTATGAAATGTACGCAAAGTATTTATTTAATAATAATAATAGGGGTTGTATTTTGCGTACCGATGCACACCAAACAATGACGTCATCATATTAAATATTTTTACAGCGCTCATCAAAACACGATTTTTCAACTTTAGACTCATTCTTGATTGAATTAAATAAACAACATCTACAATAATATTTGTGGCTTACTTACTTGTAGAATTATGTTCGTCTGCAATTTCAAGCCAAAGTTTCCTTCCCGAATTCCTTTTAATATTACTATTACCTAGTAACACTTCGAAGACGTTGAGGAGAGTGGGCTCACGAACTTAACTTGTCAATAATAATAGGGGTTGTATTTTGCGTACCGATGCACATCAAACAATGACGTCATCATATTAAATATTTTTACAGCACTCATCAAAACACGATTTTTCAACTAAACTAACTGCTGTAGACTGTCGTACATCGCTCCTCAGCGTTTCAACTAAACTAACTGCTGTAGACTGTCGTACATCGCTCCTCAGCGTTACGTTACAAACATACAGAACCACATCACTGGGTGTTTATATATATTAATGTTGACTGATATCTTTGAATTAATAAATTTTGGTATTTTTAAAGTATTTCATTGTATTTAGAGTTCTTTTCCTGATGAAAAAAAAATGTCGCCTTTTTTTAACATAAAATCGTACTCAGTAAAACTATAGATATGGGTATCGACCCACCTGACTGTGTCACCCAGGACAACCTGACATCCTTCCCCGCACCTGTAATCGACTTTATTATCTATACAGATGCTACTTCTAAACATAAGATTAATGCATCCACAGAGACCAAGAAGGTCTTTTGGCAACTGATGCAGCGTTCGCAAGGACCCGCTATGAGGGATCCCGCATTACCCAGATCCCTTTTTTACCCAACTAATGTTAGGTACCCATTAAATTTGGGTGGACTCAGGGACATACATGATTATGGGAACAAATTCTTGACCTCACTTGAATTTAAACCGTGACCATTGGTATGCCAGGCGAGCGTACATGCTACTTGATCACCACGCCTCTGCCATACATACAACTGTTAAAATTGTAATAAAAAATTTGAAATTATATGTTTTTAATAAAATCACAAATGTGGAGGTACTTAGTAGGAGCCATATGTTGAGTGTGCAGTTAATCCTGAGAGAGATGCGCCTGTGGTGGTTGGGCCATATCCACAGGACGAGCTCGGAGCATATTTCAAAGCCCTGTGCTACATGTAAATCTGCAAGAAATACATGTCACTGTCGCAGATAGACCATAAAACGTGGGAGGCCATTGTTAAGGGGCTCACAATATGGCGATCAATAGTGCATTAGGGCATTTAAGTTTTGGAAGCCACATTCACAGCTAGGACTGAAGGGAGAAGAGCCATGAGAAAGGGAAAGGGGGAAAGAGGAGCAAATGTCAACGACATCGTCTTTTGAGGTTTGACGGATGTGATATATATATATATATANATTTTTAGCGCATTTTCGAGATGTCGAAATCGCTATTGCACCCGTTTTGTCCGTCCGTCCGTCCGTCTGTCATCACCCTTGCTCACAGCATCCATAAGTCCTAGACCCATGATGTATATATGTTTTTTGTATGTCCTGACCTGCCATTTGTGCATCAACACTCAGTTACTCGATCCGTTTAAAAACCCCGTTAAAACTACCAAAAAATATTTCGAATCGAGAGGTAACACTAGCGCAGGGAACGGCCGCCATTGCCGGAAGTCGAATGCACAATTCTTCAAGCATTGAAGAGTGGTGCGAAAGGGTGCAAAATAATTAGTTGTTTTTTTTTTAGTTGACGTCATTAGAATATGTGTAAAAGTTTAGAGAGTTTTACGTCCTCATTTGTGGTGACTTGTAGTTGGATTAAAGAGAAAATAATTTTTTTTTTAAAATGTAAAGAAATGACTTTTAAATAAAAAAATGTCAGGTATATTCATTACACAAGAAAATTCATAAAAATATGTCTAAAATCTAAACACAATTACTGATAACTACATAATTCTGATATCTAACATAAGTACTGATACATAATACGAAAATGCGCTAACACGTCCTGAATTCCATTAGGTACCAGGCTTAACATGATTTTTTTCTTAAACTTTATTAATAATAATAATTGAGTAAAACCCAAAATCCGATAGTTCTGTACAGATAGTTTGATTAAACTCGCTAACAAAAAGTAAATTATGCATGCAAATTACTTTGTGTCATTGATTTTAACAACCAAATTTTTTATTTAGTACAGCGATTAGAAGTAATAGAGAGATTACTCTGGCGTTATTTGCTTCATTAATTTTAACGACATCCCATGCCAACGAGTTTTTTTTTTTGTTACATAGTTGAAAAAAAAATCAATAAAGTTTACATAGGACACATTTGCATGTTTCACGACTACACTTCACCAAATAATACTAGAGATAATAATTTATACGATTGTAAATTTTAAGCTTTTAAATAATTTAATGTTCAATGACATTTTTTCAACAGTCGACATGGACATTAAGAAAATAATTTAAAATAAAATTATATGTATATCTTTACATTCATGAAACAGATAGTTTTAAAATTTCTTAAAATTTGATCCCTCACTGACCATGAAGGTCCATGGGGGCAAGTGAAGTAGCTTTGTGTGGTTAGCACAATGCCCCGTGGTCCTTGCCGGTACCACGGCTTGAACTCGCGGATCGAGTTCTTGCAGCGGTTTGGTAGTCCAGAGCTCTACTACTCAGACCACCGCGACCCCAGATAAACGCTATACTATCGTTGTGTGTTTGGTCTAATCTACATAAAAAAAACGTGTGAATAATCACTGAGCTGCATCCTGCTTTCAAAATATTAAAACATTAGTCGAATAATGACTAGGATTTTTTTGCCAGTTTTTCTTAAATGATGCATGTACGATTTTATTCCCTCGGTCAAGTATTTTATTATTAACTAGCCGACATGCGTCGTAGTATACGCCAATAATGATTCAGTGATGGGTGACATTTTATGAAAGTAATTGTTGAAGAGAGTGTGTGACTAATTTTCTGTCACTGAGCACAACGGAGAGAACGAAGTTATTTTGCCAATGTCGAGAATTAAAGCTTACAGCCGTGTTGTAAAGTCATGTTCGAAAAGAAAGTGGGAAATGAACGAGCACAAGCACAAACATTTTTAAAAATTAAAAAAGTAATGACTTTCCTGGGGCTTGAACCTGCGACCTTCCGCGTGTTATGCGAATGTAATAACAACTACACTACGTAATACATGCCATTTTGAGGGTATGAAAGAATAAAGAAATTGACCTCATTTGAACGCATTGTTGGTCTTGATGACCCCCACTCTCTGCACTAACTTTTCTTGCAAACTGATTGGTCGGTGGGGCTAGACAGCTTGGTGTCCGGTGTTGAATACCTCCCCACCTCCATTTAGAACCTCTGCAATTTTGAGAACCGTTGAGGGTAGGGGTAGGTCCATCAACGCAACAGGGACGCTGTCCTTGAGATGGACAAAGATCCATGATGGACAATGGAATATTCCGTAGCATGAGTATAGTAAAGGTTGGCCGAACGTTCTCGAAGCCATGCATGTCAGCGCGTGATTAACAGTTGGTACACGCCACTGACCAATCACATGAGAACGTTTCGGTCAAGCCACGCTACAGTAGAGGCCTATATAAACGGTCACTCAACCTTACAGCGGTCTCTTTCTCAGAAATTAGCAGTACACCAGGGTCTGCGGTGTGACTGAACGAATCCGAGTAGAGCCTAGCTGAAGTCTGTTCAGGTTTGAGTTAACTAGGTTTGAGATAGGCAAATGTATTTGTATATGTAGTATAGCTATTTATTATATGTATGCTTTTATTATGTTATCACTATCTTTGGTTAATTATTGATATTATTATTC
>MUZC01001499.1:7664-22911 GCA_002072015.1 Radix auricularia
TTATGTCTGATGTCTACTGTGGTGAGTTCCGTTATGTCTGATGTCTACTGTGGTGAGTTCCGTTATGTCTGATGTCTACTGTGGTGAGTTCCGTTATGTCTGGTGTCTACTGTGGTGAGTTCCATTATGACATTCCAACTGTTGCAGGAATATTTAATGGAGTTTTAACTCTATGTGCTGAAATTAGATTTTTTTTTTCAAATGATTGTCTGTTCTTTGAGGAAATCTTCATGCCATTCGTCAAATGGTGTTATATTCTTGCACAATCACCAATTAGTCAGTTTATCAATAACCGAGGATAACCAGACAAGTTTATTGTAATGGGAGCCAATTTTATTAGACAACAAATTAACTGCATTTCAAGTTTTCATTAAAAGTCCGTGCTGTGTTGAGTCATTACAAGCCATTTAAAACAAATTGTTTTAAAAGCAACGAATATGGGTTATAACAATTATATAGTTTGCAAAGAGTCGTGTTTTATACCAATAATATATTGTGTACCAAGGTAATGATGCTCCGCGGAGTACATACCAATTGTGTGCCAATGTAATAATGCTCCGCGGAGTGACAGCTAAATCGGTCTCAAAAGTGTAGCTAAGTTTGGTGCTGCAGCCTTTAAATTACATTTGAAAATCGTTTCTAGACACATTACTTCTCTTTTGGCAGTAGGTAATGAAACAACTAATGGACTTCATTATATTATTATTTTAATTTGGTGGTTATATTAAATTACTCACTAAGTCATTCATTAATTGTTACTATAATTATAATATGTAGTAAACTATAAGAAAAATCTAGACTGCCACTTCACACAAAAATACTTTCAAAAGCAAACCTGATTTTTTTAAATGTTTAAATTTTAATTACAATTTAATTTTAAAAAATGGTTTATAAAAGACATATCGATCCACGGACAACGTATATTTGACAACGTGACCTAAATGAGTTCAAATCTAATTTAGGCTGCAGAGTTATCCAGATGTCCATTCAGAAGATGGTAAACCTCTCAGTCGACGCCGGGCGCCGAATACGCCACCGAAAACCCGCCGGAAATATTCGGCACGCCGCATTAGCCAAACAGCTAATAAAGTACATCACATTTATTTTATTCATGACAATTAAAAACAGATATTCTAAGTCCCTGTCAGGTATTGAGTGACAGAAACTTCAAGAAAGGAATATATTCATGCATTAAATTATTAGTAAGACAGCACATACAACTTTTTTTTTCCATTGTTAAAAGTAATAAAACTTTTTCTGAAGTATTGTAAGAGTGTTTGATTGTTGAAGTTTTAATACTTCATTGTTGTCCAGGCCACAGCCAAATATTTCAAATGTCAATTGCCGGAGAAATCCGGTTAATCCGGATATCCAGTAAAACAGTATGTCAGCCAGGCAAAATTTAACAAAAAATTCGGATGGTACAGTGGTTCCCAAAGTGGTCTAGTACAGTGGTTCCCAAAGTGGTCTAGTACAGTGGGAAGTGGTGGTCGAGAGGTAGCGCTCTCGACTGTCACACTGATGGTCACGAGTTCGAATCCACACGAAAGTGAGGATTTGTTCTCGGGGCCTGAGGAGTCCCCGAGTCACCCAGCTCCGAATGGGTACCTAACTAGACAATAGTTAGGCGGCTGGGGTAATGCGTGGAACCCCTATAGCCGTGGCCTGTGACCGCTGCTTCACTTGCCAACAGATCATCTCTCATGGTCTGTGGACGCAATTATCTTCTGCATAGAAGGAGCGTCTGTATATCTAAGATAAGATAAGGTTCCCAAAGTGGTCTAGTACAGTGGTTCCCAAAGTAGTCTAGTACAGTGGTTCCCAAAGTGGTCTAGTACAGTGGTTCCCAAAGTGGTCTAGTACAGTGGTTCCCAAGTGGTCTAAAAGATAGACGACAAAGGTGACATAAACAAAACATAAATATGCGGTGAGCCACAGCTATTTCATCACAGCTTGCACAACCCTTTCATCTCTGCTTGCACAACTCTTTCATCTCTGCTTGCACAACCCTTTCATCTCTGCTTGCACAACCCTTTCATCTCTGCTTGCACAACCCTTTCATATCTGCTTGCACAACCCTTTCATATCTGCTTGCACAACTCTTTCATCTCTGCTTGCACAACCCTTTCATCTCTGCTTGCACAACCCTTTCATCTCTGCTTGCACAACCCTTTCATCTCTGCTTGCACAACTCTTTCATCTCTGCTTGCACAACTCTTTCATCTCTGCTTGCACAACTCTCGGTCTTATGTGTGATCGAAACTAGCATACAAACTATATTTATGTGTTGTCATTTTGATTACTTTTTTTTAAAATTTAATTTAATTTCTTTAAAATTGTTATTTATTTTTATTTTTTTAAATTTTATTAATTAATTTATTTAGTTTTGCTCGTTTATTATTGTTTGAACACTACAAAATATATCAAAAACGAATTAAAGATTTTTTAATTTCTTTGTTAGATCCGGCATCCTTCCGTCTCGCGAGACGATGGTGCATCACCGTTGGGTTGGGTTGCATTTCCTCGCGTGACTGTGCAGTCCTATCCTTGAGTGACAGTCTTTGCCACAGTTTTTACACACGAGTTCTGTGCTTCCAAATGTTTTGGCCTTTCTCCTAGCTCTTCTGTCTGCAGCCTCCTCCATTCTTCGCTCCTCGGCCACTATGACGCCCTCTTTGACAACTGTGCGCCACGTAGATCGGTCTTCTGCCTTACACTCCCAGTCACTTGTATGTATTTTGGCTGCTTTCATGTCCCTTTGACAGACATCTTTAAATCGCAAGCGTGGGCGACCTGTTTTCCTCTTTCCTGAAGCAAGTTCACCATATAGGAGGTCCTTCGGGATGCGGCCGGGGCTCATTCTTTTGACATGTCCTAGCCACCTCAGGCGTCTTTCACTAAGAATTGAGAACATGCTTTGGGTATTGGCACGCGTTAGTACCTCACTATTAGGCACTTTTTCTTGCCATTTAATACCAAGGATGCGGCGCAAGCATCTCAAATGGAAGCTGTTAAGCTTACGCTCTTGTGATGTATAAGTGGTCCATGTCTCGCTCCCATATAGTAGTGTACTGATGACACAGGCTCGATAGACGCACAGTTTGGTTTTCTCCGTTAGCTTGGTGTTTTGCCAGACCCGCTTATTTAGTTTAGCCATTGTTGCGGCTGCCTTGCCAATTCTGCTGTTTATTTCTTCTTCAATGGACAGTGTATTGGAGACCTTGGATCCCAAGTAGGTGAAGCTGTCCACAACCTCCAAGTTTTCATTATCGATATTTATGGTAGGAGGAGGTCGAGTGTCTTGGGCCATGATGTTTGTCTTTTTCAAGCTGATTTGCAGACCAAATTCTTTGCAGGCATTGGAGAAGCTTGACACGAGTTGTTGCAAACCAGATTCTGTATGTGCTGTTAGTGCCGCATCATCCGCAAATAGTAGCTCTCGAATTAGGACATCCGTCGTTTTGGTCTTGGCTCGGAGGCGGGCAGTGTTGAAAAGTCCTCCATCAGCTCTGGTATGTAACCAGATTCCCTCACTGCTATCCTTGAATGCGTATCGAAGAAGTACAGAGAAGAATATTGCGAAGAGTGTTGGTGCGAGTACACAACCTTGTTTAACTCCGCTGCTGACAGGGAAGGCCTCTGACTTAGCTCCATCGAACTGTACTGTGCCAAGCATATTTTCATGGAACTGTCTGATGATGGCAAGTAGGTGAGGGGGACATCCAATTTTTGCCAGTATTTGGAATAGCCCGTTGCGACTGACTAAGTCGAAGGCTTTTGTAAGGTCCACAAATGCAATGTATAGTGGCATCTGCTGCTCTCTGCATTTTTCCTGGAGCTGTCGTATGGAGAACACCATGTCTATGGTAGACCGACCGGACCGGAAACCACACTGAGATTCTGGATAGACGCGGGATGCTAGGCTTTGTAAACGTTTTAGTATAACGCGGGCAAAGGTCTTTCCTACAATACTAAGGAGTGAAATGCCGCGATAATTATTGCAATCACTCCTATCACCTTTGTTTTTATATAGTGTCACTATATTTGCATCCTTTAGGTCTTGGGGGATGTAGCCCTGTTCCCAGCAGAGGGACAGAATCTCGTGCAATGGTTGGAGTAAAGCTGTCTTGCCACTCTTTAGAACCTCTGGTGGTATTCCATCATTCCCAGGCGCTTTTCCACAAGCTAGACTGTCAATTGCTTTGCTCAGCTCTTCCTGTGTGGGCACGACATCAAGTTCTTCCATGAGTGGCATATCTGGGATGTCATCTAGAGCGGTGCTGGAGACTGTGGTAACTGTTGAATACAATTCCAGATAATGCTCAACCCACCGTTTTAGCTGTGCTGCCTGGTCTTGAATAATTTCTCCATTTTTGGACTTTAGGGGAGCAGCTTTTGACGTCAAGGGGCCCGTTGCCTTTTTGATGTTTTCGTACATGACTTTTGCATTGCCCATGTCTGCAGCTGATTGTATACTGGAACAGAGCTTAAGCCAGTAGGTATTGACACATTTACGTGCAACCTTTTGGGCAAGTGACTTAGCTGTTTTTAAAGCATGCAAATTGTCAGGTGTAGGCTTTTCCTTGTAAGCCATAAGAGCTTTCCTTTTTGCTTCAGTGACGGGTTTCATCTCGTCCCAATGTTCATCAAACCAGTCCGTGTTTTTGTGAGATTTTTTGCCAAAGGCTTGTATTGCGGATGTATAGATTGTGTCTCTCAGTTGCGTCCATTTGGAGTCAATGGTGACGCATGGGGACATCTTTGAGAGACTTTCCTTCACCTTGTCTTTGAACAGCTGCGCTATCGCAGGGTCTTTCATGCAGGAGGTATTGATGCGTGGACTTCCCTTTTTCTTTGTGTGGTACGAGTTTTTCCTCATTATTCGTACTTTGCTGGCGACAAGGGAATGATCCGTGTCACAGTCGGCACTGTGATAGCTGCGAGTGAGTAGGACGCTAGCTAGTTGTGCACGCCTGGTGATAATGAGGTCCAGCTGGTGCCATTGGTGGGATCGAGGGTGTCTCCAAGATACTTGATGTATATCCTTGCACTTGAAGAAAGTGTTGGTCACACACAAGCCTCGTGAGCAGCACAATTCCAGAAGCCTTTGTCCATTTTCATTTAACTTTCCTCTTCCAAATAGTCCAAGGCAGGTGGGCCAGGCTTCGTGGTCGCTCCCCACTCTAGCATTGAAATCTCCTAGGAGATAGATTGCCTCGTCTTTGTGGATGCCGGCTATTGCCTGGTCTAACGCTCCATAGAACTGGTCCTTCTCTTCCGGAGTTGAATAGAGTGTTGGGGCATACACACTAAGAATGTTTGCTGGGCCCGCAGTTGTTCTGAGTCTTAGAGTGAGGATCCTCTCCGTGCCTGATGACGGTGGTTCAATGGATGGTAGAAGAGTGTTTTTAACAGCGAAACCCACACCATGCTGTCTAGGTTCGTCTTTCGGTCTGCCTTGCCAGAAGAAGGTGTAATTGGCCTCTTTGAGTGAACCGTTGTCTGGGAGCCTGGTCTCCTGAAGGCATGCTATGTCAATCTTTAGCCTTTTAAGTTCTCTATCGATTATTCCTGTCTTCCGTGTGTCGTTTATGGACTGCAGATCATCAGTGATGCCGGGACACATAGTCCTCACGTTCCAGCTAGCGATTCGAAGAGCTGGGGTCTTCTTTTTCTTTTTTGTATTTCTTGGTGCAGGGCTTAGTGGCCCACTTGTTGAGTGGTACTCTAATCTCCACGCACCCAGTGGAGAAGGCAGGCCATGACGGGATAGCACCTATTTGACTGGGGGCTGCCCAGTTTGAGGCGGGCGGTAGCTGTCCAGTGAGACATTGGTAGTCTCTCCCACCGTCGGAAGCAGCCCCTGGCGCCTAGCTTTGGCTTATAACCGGTAACTGCTGCTTCCCGTGTTTTGTCGACACCTTGCGGCGACGCTGGAGTGTCCTCTCCAGAGGTGATGCAAGCCTGGGCGGGTATTATGGAGAATTAGCTGCTGCCCATACAGCATATCCCCCCTCTCCACGTCAATGGTGTAACCAAGGGAACGACTTGCGTCGATGCAGCTTGGCTGCCATTGGCGTCGCAGGAGCTGCCGGTATGTACATAAGTATAGACCGCCTGTAGGTGCTCCAATTCCTGATTTTCTTTCAGGGTTTACTCCCTTAGCCTTTCCCGCAAGGCAGGTATAGCCGCAAGGCAGCGGAGGATTTGTAGTCGGAGTTTCCTTCTCCTAGATGAACTACCAGCCAAGGTTTTAACGAGCATCATCTACCCGTAGGGGTGCCAGAACCGGGGTTTGAACCCGTGACCGATTTTTATTTTAGAATTGTTTTTGTACCGCAGCGCACTAACACTTTGACCACCACGCCCCCTAAAGAAACATGCTAATGTTACCATTGTTACAAAGTTTTCATTATTTAAAACTCGTAAAAACAAAGTTTGTTTTAAAATAAATCCCTTATATCTGAAACAGAACTGAAAGTATTGACTATGTTTTAATATAATACACGCCGTGCCACAAACATTTACAGACTGAACGTGACTGAAGTCTCTTTACTGTAAAACAAGGAATTGAGGGCGTGGTCATAAATGGCTGGACTGAACTACAATGACAAGTGGGGGTGAACAATAGCAGACGGCAACATAGAGATAAACCAAAAGTAAATTAATTTTATTACGGTACATTCGATAGCTCTAAAATGTTGATGTAATGCATTGTTAGGTGACACAAGTCTATGAGCAAAATTTCAGCTCGATAGCAGCACGGGAAGTGGTTCATTTTTTACTTTTATTTTTCCGACCGACTGCGAACCGACGACAGACAGACAGAATGACAAGACTGTGAAGTTAATAAAAGGGATTTTTAAGAAAAAAATCCGCTTTATACTGAAGTACAATACGTGTCAAAAACGTTTAGGATTATAAAGTTGTAAACAAGTTTTAGTCGGTTTCAAGTTTACAAAGCTGAATTAATTTAAGTACAATTTTCAAATAATTGTTCAGATGAGTCCTAACGGAATACATAACATTCTATTAATAATTTAATGACATTAGTCCAAATAAATGCCCCAGGTATATCTATTAGTGGCCATCCATAAAGTACGTCACGCTAGTTTTGATCATTTTAATTCCCCCCCCCCTGTCACAAACTGTCAAAAATCTTGGACCCACCCCCCTAAAGTACGTCACGCTAGTTTTGATCATTTTAATTCCCCCCCCCCTGTCACAAACTGTCAAAAATCTTGGACCCACCCCCCTAACCCCCTAAAGTACGTCACACTTTCGAAAGAAAATAATGTTTTTATTAACAATATAGTGTATAATAAAACACAGTGACGTCACACATGGCCGAACACACACCCATCCCCCTTGCCAAAAACTTTTACACTTTCTTACACCCCCTCCCCCCTCTGGAACGTGACGTACTTTATGGACGGCCCTTGGAACATGACGTACTTTATGGACGGCCCTTGAAACGTGACGTACTTTATGGACGGCCCATGGAACGTGACGTACTTTATGGACGGCCCTTGGAACATGACGTACTTTATGGATGGCCCTTGGAACATGACGTACTTTATGGACGGCCCATGGAACGTGACGTACTTTATGGACGGCCCTTGGAACATGACGTACTTTATGGACGGCCCTTGGAACATGACGTACTTTATGGATGGCCCTTGGAACGTGACGTACTTTATGGACGGCCCATGGAACGTGACGTACTTTATGGACGGCCTTTGGAACATGACGTACTTTATGGACGGCCCTTGGAACATGACGTACTTTATGGACGGCCCTTGGAACGTGACGTACTTTATGGACGGCCCTTGGAACATGACGTACTTTATGGACGGCCCTTGGAACATGACGTACTTTATGGACGGCTCTTTTTTAGATTTTTGACATGAAAGGAAAACATATTCACTAACTTTTAAAAATATTTTTTTTAATGACATGCGCTACTTTGAACACACTTGACTAATCCATTTTTTTAATTGTGAAGTAGAGTATGTGAATCTGCACTTAAAAGTTTGAATGAAAAATTTCAGCGTTCAAAAGCATGCTATTATTATACAATTATTTTCAAATGTGTATCGAGATAAGGTAAAAAACCGAAACGAATTTTAAACCGCTATGAAACTTTATATGATAAATAATTTAAAATTTAAAAAAATTAGAATCCACATCAAATAAAGTCTTATTTTTTAAAATTAAGTTTCCGACATGTTTATGTTTTATTTTATCAACACTTATTTTAATATCCAGTTTCTAGCCGCGACTGCCGTACAAAACCACAACACGGCCCTCATGGAGAAAAATATTGGACTAGACTCTCACTCCAACGGGTCCCTACCAATCTGGAGAAGACACGAACTTGACTTCTACTTCAGTGGTCAGCAGGAGACCATCCAACGTGAGAAGCTGTTGGGCCTGGTCGTGTCACTGGTCCTCATACCCGCCGTGTCCGTCCTCGGCGTTGTGGGGAACATCCTCACGGCGCTGATCTCAAGGTCACACGGCTTGAAGAAGAGCTACAACATTTTAATTCTGGCTTTATCCATTGGTGACGGGATCTTTCTTGCTGGGGTCAACAACGTGGCTCTCATAATCTACATGAGACTCGGTACATTCGGACTCCAGTACCCAGAAAATCTATCTCTGTTTCTATACGTCTGCTTCCATCTCCAAAACAGCTTGGATTTTTACGGCAGATATCTCGCCATGACCCTGCCGACGTTAATAACATTCGAACGTTTCGTGGCAGTGTACTTTCCGCTTCGATTATCAAGGATCGTCACGCCGTTTCGTACCCGATTATCAGTAGTGCTCATATGTATCGCGCCGTTTCCATTCTTCGCCTACTTTGAATCGCTGCATCGATTCGGTTATTTGTTTGATCCCGCGACCAACACCACCTCGGGTTACATCATGCGCTCTGACATTTTCCTCGCCAACTTCCAGGCTTACCTCATCGTTTCGAGGATCTATTTCTTCGTCACGGGACCGTTGCCAAACGTCTTCGTTCTCGTTGGGTGCGTCGCCATCGGTGTCAAGCTCGATACCGTCATCAAGTCACGTGACCACGTCCTGAAGTGGAGAGATCGAACGTCGACGGTAAGCAACAACAATAAAGACTTCAGATCGAGGCTCTTAGAAGTGCATAGACAGGGATCGATCAAGGATAGCTGCACTCATTCAGAGCACAAACAACAAGTCGATATTTCTAATCTCCCTTTTTGTGATGCTCGAAACTTAACAAATGATTGGGGACTTCACAGACATGACGAAATACCGAAATCGCAGACGACAAACATCCGAGACAGCAGTTCAACGAAATCAACAGCTGCCCCCATTGCGGGCACGCCTCTGTCGCGGGATGACGTAAACAAGCCGATGAGATTCAAGACCAACCAAATGAGGACGACCCTGATGCTGGTCTCCTCCTGTGTCGTCTACACCTTGACCGTATCCATGAAGAACATCCCGACTCTTTTCTTCACGACCAGCGACTGGGAGTCCAACACGGGATACGTCATAGAGCGCTGCAGCCAGCTCGCCGTTTGCCTCAACAGCGCAACCAACATTTTAATCTACATCGCCTTCAATGGTAGGTACCGACATACGTTAAAACAATTGCTGGGTCGGGGCAGGTAACTGAACAGTGCATGCGGTTAGCAGTAACCCGACATGGCATGCGGTTATGAGTAATTCATAGCAGAAGTACTGTACTCGGACCCGTCACTATTCCTAGCGCCTATTAGCGACTGCTCAGGACGCTAATATTCAGATAGGATTTTAACTGATTTTCTTTTTTGTTTCCTTTTTTTTCCTTTATATTTTGTGCGACCACATGGTTCTGTGAAATTTTAGCTTTACATCTCATCTTTTGGATTAAAAAAACATTAATTTAAACAATGAATTTAAAAGTTAGATGTATACATTCCTAAAGTTGCACAGACAGCAGTGGTGTAGCTAAGAATTTTTCAGGGTTTGTGGGCACAGGGGGCTTAAACATATTTGGGGGCCCCACGTGCATGGAGATGGCGTATTATTTAATGTAAAAAAAATATAACACTAATTTGGGGGCCCGGGGGACTTTTAGAATTTGCACCCCCCTTCCTCTTCCAAAGAGCTACGCCACTGACTGACAGTGTTATTAAGAGACGTAACTTTCAATTCACGAATGTGTTAATTAGTTAGTTATTTAAGTTAGCGGGTTAAGTAGATCATTTTAATTATCCTACTTGAAAAGATAGTTTTTAAAAAATTAATTTTAGTTCAAAGATAACTTCTACGAGGAGTGCATTAAACGCTAACTGATGACGAAAAATTTGTTAACACCCATAGCTTTAAATAAAACAAATAAATATAAATAATTTTTTGTAACTTTGTGCTACTGCTATGTGCATGTTGAAATAATGGAAAATGAATATCCATAAATTTAAATGTCATTTAAGTGTCTTTTTATCTACAATTTGGAAAGTTTTCTAAATTTGACTACAAAAAAAAAAAAAAAAAAAAAAAAAAAAAAATTAAAAATTTAAAGAAAACAAACAACAACAAAAATGTATTTGTTAATTTTAACATTCAATACGATTGCTGCTTATTATAAAGAATATGTATATTTATACAATACTGTTAAATATAAGAAGTATGTTATTATTTTATTATATTTTATTACAATGATAAACTTGTATTAGACTTTGTTTGGGTGGAGAGACTGTAGACCTGTCTACGTGTATTTTGTGAAGCGAGTTCTTCTAGGAGTTTTATCAAATGTCCGCTAAAAGTTTCACGAGTATTTTTTTTGTATATTCCAAAAAATCTGAAATATTCTTTATTTTGTTATTTATTGATTTTTTAATTTTAAAACAAAATATTGGTGCCTACCATTGTTGAATGCTCTAGTATTAGTATTATTATTATGATGATTATTATGATGATTATTATTATGATGATTATTATGATGATTATTATTATGATGATTATTATTATGATTATTATTATGATGATTATTATGATGATTATTATTATGATGATTATTATTATGATGATTATTAAGATGATTATTATTATGATGATTATTATGATGATTATTATTATTATTATGATTATGATGATGATTATTATGATGATTATTATTATGATGATTATTATTATGATGATTATTATGATGATTATTATGATGATTATTATGATGATTATGATTATGATGATTATTATGATTATTATTATTATGATTATTATTATTATGATTATTATTATGATTATTATTATGATGATTATTATTATGATGATGATGATTATTATTATTATTATTGTGATGATTATGATGATGATGATTATTATTATGATGATTTGTATTATGATGATTATTATTATGATGATTATTATTATGATGATTATTATTATGATTATTATTATGATGATTATTATGATGATTATTATAATGATGATTATCATTATGATTATTATTATTATGATGATGATGATGATTATTATTATTATTAGTATTATTATTAATGGTTTGCGAGTATGAAGTATTTCCTGCATCGTGCTTACTTCTTGTTGGCATAATATAGACCTGCTTCTTATACAATTGTGTTGTTCAAGTGCACGTACATTTTTTAACTTGCTATTAAACTTCTACCCGTGGCTAGAGTTTATTTTTGTCAAAAGCACATTTTACCTTAAGGCCTGTTCACACGTAGAAAATTTTGATCAACACTTGGTCTTGTCAAGACTTTCAACATTTTTATACATGGCTAAAAATAAATTATGAGTTTGGCAAATAAACTAGTGCGTGACGCAACTTTCGATGGTTTTTAGCGCATTTTCGAGAAGTCGAATGCGCTATTGCACTCGTTTTGTCCGTCCGTCCGTCATCACCTTTGATCTCAGCATCCATAAGTCCTAGACCCATGAGGTATATATGTTTTTTGTATGTCCTGACCTGCCATTTGTGCATCAACACTCAGTTACTCGATCCGTTAAAAAACCCCGTTAAAACTACCAAAAAATATTTCGAATCGAGAGGTAACACTAGCGCAGGGAACGGCCGCCATTGCCGGAAGTCGAATACATAGTTCTTCAAGCATTGAAGAGTGGTGCGAACGCGTGCAAAATATTTTTTTTTTTTAGTTGACGTCATTAGAATATGTGTAAAAGTTTAGAGAGTTTTACGTCATCATTTGTGGTGACTTGTAGTTGGATTAAAGAGAAAATAAAAATGTTTAAAATGTAAAGAAATGACTTTTAAATAAAAAAAATGTCAGGTATATTCATTACACAAGAAAATTCATAAAAATATGTCTAAAATCTAAACACAAGTACTGATAACTACATAATGCTGATATCTAACATAAGTACTGATACATAATACGAAAATGCGCTAACACGTCCTGAATTCCAATAGGGACCAGGCTTAACATGATTTTTTAAATTAATTTTTGTCCAAAGTTTTACGTGTGAACAGGCCTTTAGACAATGACAAACGATATTCGTACTTTGTGTGTTTATTGATACGTGGAAAAACACGTATTGTTCAGTGGCATATCATTGAGAATTTTAACTACTTTAAACAAATGCTTTAATATATTTTAAGTATTTTCCTTTGTTAATATCATTAAAATAAATGCATTACTATTTGATACCCCGATTCTATATTGTGTTTGGTTAGAGAAATAAAACTGTAACTGTAACACTACCTCGGCGGCGTCAATAATATTTTATCTCTGTAGTGTTTCATCCTCTCAATGTTCATGACAGTTTAATTCCTAAGTGTGACAGTTATAATCCTAAGTTTGACCGTTATAATCCTAAGTGTGACAGTTATAATCCTAAGTGGGACAGTTATAATCCTAAGTGTGACAGTTATAATCCTAAGTTGGACCGTTATAATCCTAAGTGTGACAGTTATAATCGTAAGTGTGACAGTTATAATCCTAAGTGTGACAGTTATAATCCTAAGTGTGACGGCTATAATCCTAAGTGTGGCATTTATAATCCTAAGTGCGACAGTTATAATCCTAAGTGTGACGGTTATAATCCTAAGCGTGGCAGTTATAATCCTAAGTGCGACAGTTATAATTCTAAGTGTGACGGTTATAATCCTAAGTGTGACAGTTATAATCCTAAGTGTGGCAGTTATAATCCTAAGTTTGACAGTTATAATCCTAAGTGTGACTGTTATAATTCTTAGTGTGACTGTTATAATACTAAGTTTGGGTGTTATAATCCTAAGTGTGACTGTTATAATCCTAAGTTTGACCGTTATAATCCTAAATTTGGCCGTTATAATCCTAAGTGTGACAGTTATAATCCTAAGTTTGACGGTTATAATCCTAAATTTGACCGTTATAATCCTAAGTGTGGCAGTTATAATCCTAAGTGTGACAGTTATAATCCTAAGTTTGACCGTTATAATCCTAAATTTGACCGTTATAATCCTAAGTGTGACAGTTATAATCCTAAGTTTGACCGTTATAATCCTAAATTTGGCCGTTATAATCCTAAGTGTGACAGTTATAATCCTAAGTGTGACTGTTATAATCCTAAGCGTGACTGTTATAATCCTAAGTTTGACGGTTATAATCCTAAATTTGACCGTTATAATCCCTAAGTGTGACAGTTATAATCCCTAAGTGTGACAGTTATAATCCCTAAGTGTGACAGTTATAAACCTAAGTGTGACAGTTATAATCCTAAGTGTGACAGATATAATCCTAAGTGTGACAGTTATAATCCCTAAGTGTGACAGTTATAATCCTAAGTGTGACAGTTATAATCCCTAAGTGTGACAGTTATAATCCCTAAGTGTGACAGTTATAATCCTAAGTGCGACAGTTATAATCCCTAAGTGTGACAGTTATAATCCCTAAGTGTGACAGTTATAATCCTAAGTGCGACGGTTATAATCCCTAAGTGTGACAGTTAGAATCCTAAGTGTGACAGTTATAATCCCTAAGTGTGACAGTTATAATCCTAAGTGTGACAGTTATAATCCCTAAGTGTGACAGTTATAATCCTAAGTGTGACAGTTATAATCCTAAGTGTGACAGTTATAATCCCTAAGTCTGACAGTTATAATCCTAAGTGTGACAGTTATAATCCTAAGTGTGACAGATATAATCCTAAGTGTGACAGTTATAATCCTAAGTGTGACAGTTATAATCCTAAGTGTGACAGATATAATCGTAAGTGTGACAGTTATAATCCTAAGTGTGACAGTTATAATCCTAAGTGTGACAGTTATAATCCTAAGTGTGACAGTTATAATCCTAAGTGTGACAGTTATAATCCTAAGTGTGACAGTTATAATCCTAAGTGTGACAGTTATAATCCTAAGTGTGACAGTTATAATCCTAAGTGTGACAGTTATAATCCTAAGTGTGACAGTTATAATCCTAAGTGTGACAGTTATAATCCTAAGTGTGACAGTTATAATCCTAAGTGTGACAGTNTGTACAGCAATCAACGACCACATCAGCTCTATCGCCGCACCGTCACATTGTACAGCACTCAACGACCANGACAGTTATAATCCTAAGTGTGACAGTTATAATCCTAAGTGTGACAGTTATAATCCTAAGTGTGACAGTTATAATCCTAAGTGTGACAGTTATAATCCTAAGTGTGACAGTTATAATCCTAAGTGTGACAGTTATAATCCTAAGTGTGACAGTTATAATCCTAAGTGTGACAGTTATAATCCTAAGTGTGACAGTTATAATCCTAAGTGTGACAGTTATAATCCTAAGTGTGACAGTTATAATCTTAAGTGCAGGATGTTACCGCCCTGTCAACATGAGGAAATCAACGTCCGAAATTCAAAACTAAAATAAAATAAACGTCCGTAGATGGAGCATTGTACAGCACTCAACGACCACATCAGCTCTATCGACGCACCATCACATTGTACAGCACTCAACGACCACATCAGCTCTATCGACGCACCGTCACATTGTACAGCACTCAATGACCACATCAGCTCTATCGACGCACCGTCACATTGTACAGCACTCAATGACCACATCAGCTCTATCGACGCACCGTCACACTGTACAGCACTCAACGACCACATCAGCTCTATCGACGCACCGTCACATTGTACAGCACTCAACGACCACATCAGCTCTATCGACGCACCATCACATTGTACACCACTCAACGACCACATCAGCTCTATTGACGCACCATCACATTGTACAGCACTCAACGACCACATCAGCTCTATCGACGCACC
>MUZC01001499.1:50421-74280 GCA_002072015.1 Radix auricularia
GAGTAGGTCCAAGGGGCTGCCAGTGATGAAACTTGTTATATTTAATGACTAGGTCCAAGGGGCTGCCAGTGATGAAACTTGTTATATTTAACAGAGTAGGTCCAAGGGGCTGCCAGTGATGAAACTTGTTATATTTAACGGAGTAGGTCCAAGGGTCTCCCAATATCAGACTTCCACGTCTCGACAGATGCCTTGTGATGCGCCATGAAATATCAGAAAACTGAAATACACTTTCATTGGCCGGGGGGGGGGGGGGAGGTAAGTCTGGACATCTCATCTCCGCTTCAGAGCCAGACCCCCACTTTTCTCCCCCCCTCCCTTTACTGGTTGCGATAACCGTTGACCTCTGCACCTGTTGCTGGCCAGGTATTAACCAGGCGGCCTGTGTGACATATCTGGCACGTGACACTGTTCTCGGAGGTACCAGCGACCCTACAGCTGGTCGCTACCAAAACAAGGGCCGGGTTTCTTGAAGGGCTAAGGCCACTTTAAGGTGTCATAGCTGGTCGCTACCAAAACAAGGGCCTGGTTTCTTGAGGGGCTCAGGCCACTTTAAGGTGTCATAGCTGGTCGCTACCAAAACAAGGGCCTGGTTTCTTGAGTGGCTCAGGCAACTTTAAGGTGTCATAGCTGGTCGCTACCAAAAACAAGGGCCTGGTTTCTTGAGTGGCTCAGGCCACTTTAAGGTTTCAAAGCTGGTCGCTACCAAAACAAGGGCCTGGTTTCTTGAGGGGCTCAGGCCACTTTAAGGTGTCATAGCTGGTCGCTACCAAAACAAGGGCCGGGTTTCTTGAGGGGCTAAGGCCACTTTAAGGTGTCATAGCTGGTCGCTACCAAAACAAGGGCCTGGTTTCTTGAGTGGCTCAGGCTACTTTAAGGTGTCATAGCTGGTCGCTACCAAAACAAGGGCCTGGTTTCTTGAGTGGCTCAGGCCACTTTAAGGTGTCATAGCTGGTCGCTACCAAAACAAGGGCCTGGTTTCTTGAGTGACTCAGGCCACTTTTAAGGTGTCATAGCTGGTCGCTACCAAAACAAGGGCCTGGTTTCTTGAGTGGCTCAGGCCACTTTTAAGGTGTCATAGCTGGTCGCTACCAAAACAAGTACCGGGTTTCTTGAGGGGCTAAGGCCACTTTAAGGTGTCATAGCTGGTCGCTACCAAAACAAGGGCCTGGTTTCTTGAGTGACTCAGGCCACTTTTAAGGTGTCATAGCTGGTCGCTACCAAAACAAGGGCCGGGTTTCTTGAGGGGCTCAGGCCACTTTAAGGTGTCATCTCAGGGATGGGGAGAAGGACTACTTATGGATCGATCCTAAACTACCTGGGCTCGAATATATTCGGAGTCGGATATTATTGATTATTATTTAAATAGTAGGAACTGTTTAAGCTATGGTGGAAAATAGTCGATCACTCGGCGAGTTTCTAAAAACACGTTATGATCTTACTTAGCTAGGGAAGAAAGATACAATATAATTTTATTTGTCTCACGTCAAAAACATAAAAATCTCATTTGGTTTGAGCCAAACATAGCACTATCATATTCAGCTTGTGCCAAACATAGCACTATCATATTCAGCTTGAGCCAAACATAGCACTATCATATTCAGCTTGAGAAAAACATAGCACTATCATATTCAGCTTGTGTCAAACATAGCACTATCATATTCAGCTTGAGTCAAACATAGCACTATCATATTCAGCTTGTGTCAAACATAGCACTATAACATTCAACTTGTGTCAAACATAGCACTATCATATTCAGCTTGAGCGTCAAACATAGCACTATCATATTCAGCTTGAACCAAACATAGCACTATCATATTCAGCTTGAGCCAAACATAGCACTATCATATTCAGCTTGAGCGTCAAACATAGCACTATCATATTCAGCTTGTGTCAAACATAGCACTATCATATTCAGCTTGAGCGTCAAACATAGCACTTTCATATTCAGCTTGTGTCAAACATAGCACTATCATATTCAGCTTGAGCCAAACATAACACTATCATATTCAGCTTGTGTCAAACATAGCACTATCATATTCAGCTTGTGTCAAACATAGCACTATCAAATTCCGCTTGTGTCAAACATAGCACTATCATATTCAGCTTGTGTCAAACATAGCACTATCATATTCAGCTTGAGCGTCAAACAGCACAATTTCATGTAGCTTGCATTAAACAGCCAAATTTCATGTAGCTTTCGTCAAACAGCACAATGTCATGTAGCTTTCGTCAAACAGCACAATTTCATGTAGCTTGCATTAAACAGCCCAATTTCGTTTAGCCTTCGTCAAACAGCACAATTTCATGTAAGTTGCGTCAAACAGCACAATTTAATTTAGCTTGCGTCAAACAGCACAAATTAATGTAGCTTGCGTCAAACAGCATAAATTCATGTAGCTTGCGTCAGTCAAACAGCATAATGTCATTTAGCTTGCGTCAAACAGCACAATTTCATGTAACTTGCGTCAAACAGCACAATTTCATTTAGCTTGCGTCAAACAGCACAAATTCATGTAGTTTGCGTCAAACAGCACAAATTCGTGTAGATTGCGTCAAACAGCATAATGTCATTTAGCTTGCGTCAAACAGCACAATTTCAAGTAACTTGCGTCAAACAGCACAATTTCATGTAACTTGCGTCAAACAGCACAATTTCATGTAACTTGCGTCAAACAGCACAATTTCATGTAACTTGCGTCAAACAGCACAATCTCAACAAGCTTGCGTGAAACGAAGAACAACCATATTCAGCTTGTTTCAAGCCTCGGAAAAATTTCATTTACTTTGTGTCAAACAGAACACAATCTTATTTAGCTTGTATCAAACAGAACACAATCTTATTTAGCTTGTATCAAACAAAACACAATCTTATTTAGCTTGTATCAAACAGAACACAATCTTATTTAGCTTGTATCAAACAGAACACAATCTTATTTAGTCAGATTCAAATATTGGATCCCATTTTAGGGACGGTGAAACATCATCTAATCTTCCAGCCATGGCGTCAGGACGTCTTAGGAACAGACGTCTCCTAGGCAAGACGTCCGCCCTACTAATAAAGAGATACACTTGGGGTTAAACAAGAACAATACAGAAACTTGAATCAGGCGGCTATAAGAGTTGGCCAGGTCTGTTTACACGTGTTCTCACACGGGCGCACCTGACCCGAGAATGACCAAGAATGCCAGGAAAGGCAGGTCTGTTTACACGGGTTCTCACACGGGCACACCTGACCCGAGAATGGCCAGGAATGCCAGGAAAGGCAGGTCTGTTTACACGGGTTCTCACACGGGCACACCTTACCCGAGAATGGCCAGGAATGGCAGGTCTGTTTACACGGGTTCTCACACGGGCACACCTGACCCGAGAATGGCCAGGAATGCCAGGAAAGGCAGGTCTGTTTACACGGGTTCTCACACGGGCACACCTGACCCGAGAATGGCCAGGAATGCCAGGAAGCATCTCCTCGGTCTATATTAAAGATGTTTAATTTGGACGATAAATCAACTCTGGCGTGAGGCCAGGGGTGGGGGGGAGAGCATATGGGGCTATCGAGTTCAGCATGCGGTCTGATGGTCTCCCAGCTCCGAGAATAGAAATCTTTCAAGTATATGCTTGAATGTGTCACGGGGGTGGGGTCAAATTTGCAGGATGAACCACTTATCAAAGATCCAGAAGAATTTTTTTTAACATTAATTACCCCCCCCCCCAATCCTTTAGAATTTACATCCTTATATCAATAGTGTTATTATCCACATCAGAAGTAAACATGTTGATGTAATGGTTCAAAATATATTTGACTATTTCAACACGCATCGACCCCATTAATAGTCATCTGTCCCAAATGACTAATGACCTGTCCCAATAACTTGTGACCTGCCCCAATAACTTGTGACCTGTCCCAATAACTAATGACCTGTCCCAATAACTAACGATCTGTCCCAATAACTAATGACCTGGCCCAAAAAGTAATGACCTGCCTCAATAACTAATGACCTGTCCCAATAACTAATGACCTGTTCCAATAACTAATGACCTGTCCCAATAACTAATGACCTGTCCCAATAACTAACGACCTGTCCCAATAATAAATTACCTGTCCCAATAAGTAATGACCTGTCCCAATAACTAATGACCTGTTCCAATAACTAATGACCTGTCCCAATAACTAATTACATGTCCCAAAAACTAATGACATGTCCCAATAACTAATGACCTGTCCCAATAACTAATGACCTGTTCCAATAACTAATGACTAATGACATGTCCCAATAACTAATGACCTGTCCCAAAAACTAATGACCTGTCCCAAAAACTAATGACATGTCCCAATAACTAATGACCTGTCCCAATAACTAATGACCTGTCCCAATAACTAATGACCTGTCCCAATAACTAATGACCTGTCCCAATAACTAATGACCTGTTCCAATAATTAATGACCTGTCCCAAAAACTAATGACCTGTCTCAATAACTAACGACCTGTCCCAATAATAAATGACTTGTCCCAATAACTAATGACCTGTCCCAATAACTAATGACCTGTCCCAAAAACTAATGACCTGTCCCAAAAACTAATAACCTGTCTAAATATCATTATAAATCCACTATTTAAACAACACTGAAGTATAATTGTATACTTCATTTTTAAAATATGCACACATATTTCTCACCTAGCACTCACCGCTCAGTGACGCTATTGGAAAGCCCCATCAAAGAATGCCACCCACCCCTCACAGTCCCCTCTCCCCCCGAATCCCAGCCACAAACAGGTTGCCGATCCCTGACATTTTACGTACTTAAAGGCTCCTGGAATCTTGTCTGCTCTGAACCCCCACCCCACCCCACCTATTTCACCCAACCACCACGTAGCTAACAAATAGCTGCCATTATTTTTGGGGTTGGTTTTGTTTCCCTCAAAGATCCAAGCCATCGCCATAACATTTTCAAAGCCAATAAAAATGATACCAGAATAAAAAATAAAAAAAAAGCTACGCAGACCTTCAGACCAATTGTAAATGCCAGCACTGGATCTCTCACATGAGAAACAACTTCCAGGAAATGCCACAACCCACATCTCAACAACACATGGCGTCACTCAGGGCAAGTCAAATAAGTTTCAATCATGACCAAAAATAAAATCGCAGCGGCTTAACGTCATAATTTTAATATCGTTTTTAAAATTTCGCATGAATAGACTGGACAAAACGTCCGTGAGCAGCGAAGCTTATTCATTACACCGGGCTCATCATCATCGTCATCAGTCCCACGACCGTTGTAGCGGTCGTTGTGGTGAGCGCGTGGATACATCAACAGACAACGATCTCAACGTTCGCCTATCTTGAGCGGCAGCCAGTAATTCATTCAGCCTCAGCCATGTCCGATCTTTTATATTGACAAGGCCGACACTTCCTCTGGCGACCTCTTCTCTTAGGCGCCCCCCCCCCCTTAGATCGGTCTACTATCATATATAGGAGTGGATTACTTGAGGGTTCTATCTGACGTTCGTGTTGTGAATTCAATTGTTCCAGACCGGTGTGGTGGCACTACGGGCGTGAGCCATGCAGTGTTGTCGACCGACACTTGCACACACCTGACCACAGATACCTGGCAGGTAGGTCAGGTAAAGATTAGGACATCCCTTAATCTGTTCACCGCGGGTCGTTATCCCATCCAGACTGTGATGTTTAGGGGATACGCTGTGTGTTTGTATAGCGCAGCCCTCGTCCAGACTGATGCTCACAGCGGCACCAGAAGGAAAGCGGTATTTTATCGACCACCTCGTGACATCACGCTACTATGACGTCTTAAGTCAGTGGTTTGGGAAAACTTTTCAGGGCGAGGGCCGGATGAGTGGGTCCTGACAGGCAAAAGGGTCTCATGCGTGGTAGGCGACAGCTCAAAGGGCCACATGACCGGGTCATGACAGGTCAAAGGGCCGCATGAGTGAGTCATGACAGGTCAAAGGGCCGCATGAGTGAGTCATGACAGGTCAAAGGGCCGCATGAGTGAGTCATGATAGGTCTAAGGGCCGCATGAGTGAGTCATGACAAGTCAAAGGGCCGCACCTAAAAGAAAGTCTGTCTTATTTAAACCCCACATTTTCGACATTAACAAAGAGTGATTCTTTCTGATTTCGCTTCAGGCTTTGGCCAATCGCACAAAACTCGGCAAACAGCCGCATGTGACCCGCTGTTTGTCCAATCACGTTCCGACCTTTTGTTAAACCCACTCGCACACTAAGACATTATACAAAGACAAACTAATCTTAAAAACTAAGACATTATACAAAGACAGACAAATCTTAAAAACTAAGACATTATACAAAGACAGACAAATCTTTAAAAACTAAGACATTATACAAAGTCAGACAAATCTTAAAAAACTAAGACATTATACAAAGACAGACAAATCTTAAAATCTAAGACATTATACAAAGACAGACAAATCTTAAAAACTAAGACATTATACAAAGTCAGACAAATCTTAAAAACTAAGACATTATACAAAGACAGACAAATCTTAAAATCTAAGACATTATACAAAGACAGGCAAATCTTAAAAACTAAGACATTATACAAAGACAAACAAATCTTAAAAACTAAGACATTACACAAAGACAGACAAATCTTAAAAACTAAGACATTATACAAAGACAGGCAAATCTTAAAAACTAAGACATTATACAAAGACAGGCAAATCTTAAAAACTGAGACAAAGACAGGCAAATCTTAAAAACGATTATACAAAAAAGAAAACAATTTTCTCCCCCCCCTCCCCTACGAGGAGAGTTATTTGAGACCAATCCACAGAGATGACCTTAAGTATCAAGGGGTTGAACTTAAGGATGCCAAGGATTAATGTAAATATTTCCAAGCGGTCGATCTCATAGATCTTAAGATTCGATATTCAAAATCCGACGGTTATTTTAACAATCCCAAAGTTCAATCTAAATAATCCTATGGGCTTATCTTAAAGATGCCAAGGATTGATCCAACTTTTTTTTCTCCCAAAGAGCCCATAGTAAATATCTCGAGGGTCGATCTGACCAACCCAAAATTCTATCTAAATAATCCCAAGCGTCGATCTTGAAGATGAAAGACGTACACGTTAAAACCCCAAGGAGCATATCTTGAGTGTGTCTCGTAAAAGTGCTGCACACAAACCCACTTGGCACTGGGCGGCCGTTAATTTAACAACAAAACGGCTCGAGATCGAGTCCATCAATTATCGCCGGCCGTAAAGAAGCGCTACGGGGTGGCCAAAACTTCATGGGACGCAGTGATTCAATTACCGAGAGTCAGCGGCATGTTGAGAAACCAACTGAAGCTTTCCACTACTAAAGAGTGTGGTGATGTAGATGCCAGGGGCTCTCAGCCAGCGGTTAACATGGCCCCTGTGGTCTGAAAGGACTGGACGCAAATAGAATTGAAACTGATCAAATAAATTTACCGTGGTTAATCCGACAAGGAACCCTTAATCTTAACAAGAGTTCCAATTAGAGTTAGCCACAAGTCTTCACACACATTTTCACACCAATGAAATTTTCAAGTATTCATAAAACCCACGTAACACCGTAAAATATAAAAACGTTTTTTTCCACTCTCTATTATGTTTTCATTAAACAAAAGAATGTATCAATGATACCAAAATAAACGAGCGGAGTTGTGTAAGATTCATTTAAATTAGTTTTTCAAAATGTTAATTCAGAATCTTTTTGTTTAAAAAAATATTTAAAAATCACAACAACAATGCAATGGAAAAGACGTAAACAAGGTAAGGGTTAGCCTGACAGGACGTAACAAAACAGCGAACGTTTCGGCAAAGAGCCTTTTTCAACGGTCATACAATACACAAATAAAACGAATATAAAAAAATGAAAATAGCCTAAAATTAAGAAACTTAGCTTCGATTCTTTGGATTTCACCGCAGCTAAGTTTCTTAATTTTATTTTTATTTTTTATATTCGTTTTATTTGTGTATTGTATGTCCGTTGAAAAATGCTCTTTGCCGAAACGTTCGCTGTTTTGTTACGTCCTGTCAGGCTAACCCTTACCTTGTTTACGTCTTTTCCATTTAATTTTGTGTATAAGCCTGATTGCAGTCTCACCCCTCATTTTGTGAACAACAACGCACCGCGCCGTTATTGGGACTTTAAGAATTACCGACTGTGTGTGTCAAATTTCGTTCTTAAGATATAAGAGATGAGGTCTTGAAGACAAATAAGTTGAAATAGGCGGCTTAACTATCATATATATCGACGTATTTTCGATTTCATTCTTTTTCTCTAAACTTTTTTTTCTTTCTCTCTGCTCTCTTTTCGCCATCTGCGAGGCACTAGTTATTGGATAAGGCATTGTTTCCATCAGCGCCAACACTATGGAAATAATTTCTTACCAGCGTTTAGGATTTGTATTCCTAGTAATGTTTGGACGTGCGCACGCCAACTGGCGATATGACACAACATATCTACCAGGCCTGGTAGCATTCCCACCCCGCTTATGTACATGTCAAGCCTTGTTCTCAAGTAGCCGCGGTTTCTAGACATGACTGCTCATTTCTACCCCACCCCGCGTATGTACATGTCAAGCCTTGTTCTCAAGTAGCCGCGGTTTCTAGACATGATTGCACAGTCCTGGCGTGGATTGTAAAGGTGAGAACATGTAGTAACAATCCCTGCTAGGCGTACAGACACAACACTCTTGCAATCTACAATCACAATCAGATGTTTCACCTCGCCGAGCTGAATGTGAAAAGTGGTAACAAAAGGCGATCACACAGAGAGAAAGACGTTGTAGGAGAGAGAGAGAGAGAGAGAGAGAGAGAGAGAGAGAGAGAGAGAGAGAGAGAGAGAGAGAGAGAGAGAGAGAGAGAGAGAGAGAGATGGAGAGAGAGAGAGAGAGAGAGAGAGGGAGAGAGACAGCGACCAGATGAAACTAAAAACTGTTATCTCTCTAACACTTGGCCGAAGAACGTTCATCTTAACACGGGACAACGTCTCGCGCGTTCTCCCTATCGCAGTCAATGAAAACTTATTCTGGAGACAAGACATGGCACATGGTATCAGACCGCTCGTTGGTGCACGAGGGTCACACAGACAAGTCCTAACCTCTGTCGGGATGCGCCCAGTAACGTTACAAGACGGGACACTGTCGTTGAAGTGAGGGTGGCGAGGAGATGTGCCTGGGCAGTGGTCAGGTCGATCTGACACCTGTAGCCATAATCATAAAGACCAGGGGATAGAGAAAAGACAAAGAGGGTGTGGATCGCGACCAATCAGTCCCCTGTATTGTGCACCTTCCTCATGTCATCATAGTCTGGCATATTCCTGGAGACATTCAAATGTCACTTTTCCCATTATACACACCATTTTATTCCAGCAAGTTAGCCACTGTCCACTACACGGAATAAACAAAAGCTGTTGACGAAAGCTACGGCCGTGCTGGATAACAATAATACTTGAGGCAGGCGCCGAAATGGGGCCCCCATATTCCTATGGGGTAGTTCCTGTTCATGGGCCCCCATATCCCTATGGGGAAGCTCATGGTCATAGGCCCCAATATCCCTGTGGGCTAGTTCATAGTCCTGGGCCCCCATATCCCTGTGGGGTAGTTCATAGTCATGGGCCCCCCATATCCCTGTGGGGTAGTTCCTAGTCATGGGCCCCCATATCCATGTGGGGTAGTTCCTAGTCCATATCTCTGTGGGGTAGTTTCTAATCATGGGCCCCCATATCCCTGTGGTGTAGTTCATAGTCATGGGCCCCCCATATCCCTGTGGGGTAGTTCCTAGTCATGTAGGACAGTCTTAATATATTTACAACTCTCTATACCAGTGATGGCGAACCTATGACACGCATGCCACAGACGGCACACATAGCCCCATCAGCCGGCACGCTACTACCGACGCATTGTTGGTCTCGAGATATTAGCACTAAGGTTATCTACCTGCCCACCACCCTTCACAACCCTAGCTTTCCAACCATAAACTGTGATTGCGGCAAACTCGTTCGTAAGAAATTGGGAAAAGAGCGAGCGCAAACACACGTTTTTAAAAATTGTAAAAAATAATAATAATAATTTTCTCGTTGGTTTTTGAACCCAGTACCTTCCGCGTGTAAGACGGACGTGATAACCACTACACTATGAATCATATGTTATTCTGTGAATGTACAACGCCAGTGAACTAAAGAGCCATTGTTGATCCTCCTTGCACCACATTCGATTGGTCGACCCAAGCCAGGGCCAATCGTCAATCTTCTTTGCACATAGTCGCTTTGGTGATTTATATATGTAGATAGATGTTATTACAAAGAGTATTGATTAGACTCAGTGCGAAAGTTATTTTAAGCTTGCAAGTAGGATTGCTGTTTGATTGAATCACACGTCAAATAAATAAACAGAGTTGCTGACAAATAGATTTTAAATGAACAACACAACAACAAACATAACCAATATCTGAAGAAAAAAAACGAAAAAGGAAGAAAAAATGTCCATCAACTCCAATGGAGACAACGAAATCTGAAGCTGATGATGCAAGGATGGAGATCGGCTAAGACCAAGCTGGATGTCCGAATGACAATTGTCCAGACTGGATGTCTGAATGACAATTGTCCAGACTGGATGTCTGAATGACAAAAAACCAGACTGGATGTCTGAATGACAATTGTCCAGACTGGATGTCCGAATGACAATTGTCCAGACTGGATGTCTGAATGACAAAAAACCAGACTGGATGTTTGAATGACAAACGTCCCAGACTGGATGTCTGAATGACAAAAAACCAGACTGAATGTCTGAATGACAAAAAACCAGACTGGATGTCTGAATGACAAACGTCCCAGACTGGATGTCTGAATGACAATTGTCAAGACTGGATGTCTGAATGACAAACGTCCAAGACTTGATGTCTGAATGACAATTGTCAAGACTGGATGTCTGAATGACAATTGTCAAGACTGGATGTCTGAATGACAATTGTCAAGACTGGATGTCTGAATGACAAACGTCCAAGACTGGATGTCTGAATGACAAACGTCCCAGACTGGATGTTTGAATGACAAACGTCCCAGACTGGATGTCTGAATGACAATTGTCCAGACTGGATGTCTGAATGACAAAAGTCCAAGACTGGATGTCTGAATGACAAACGTCCAAGACTGGATGTCTGAATGACAATTGTCAAGACTGGATGTCTGAATGACAATTGTCAAGACTGGATGTCTGAATGACAAACGTCCCAGACTGGATGTCTGAATGACAATTGCCCAGACTGGATGTCCGAGTGATTAACGTCCAAGACTTAAAAGTCAGCGTGACCAACTCTCTGTGGAGTCCGTTGACAAGGATACCCCCCCCCCAAGGATACCCACCCCCGGAAACGAGAGGAAGTTCACAGACAACATCCTGCCCGAGGTTTTCCGTCAGCCGAGCACGAAGAAAGACGACGGTTTTGACCTTGCGGGCAGACGATGAACGGTCGCAGGAAATCGATGCCGGTGCCGTCGAGGCCGGATGTTGATGTTTTTTTTCCAATCAGATCTGATAATTGAAAGCCGGTAGACTGGGAGGCGTCATCGCGTTGTACCCGAGGTGTATCCCACCGAACATGTTTGTGCACTGCCATGTATCAAAGGCTAAAGACATTTACTGAATGGCTATAAAATGTTAACTATTCTGTTAGCGGGGTGCAGACTATTACAATCGAGTCGTTAACAAACTTACAGCTCTAACACGCACTCATTGTTGAGTAGCGTGTGTGTGGGGGTGTGTGTGTGTGTGTGGGGGTGATGGTGATGAGCGAATTAAAAGTCTTGCCACGGAGGCCGGATGACGTCATTCCAATTAAGTCCACAATGCCAGTTTCCCTGACCAACGTACTCTCTAAGCTTCGTTGGTCCGTGTGCAAAATAATATTTTAAAAATACGCGAATTCAAAATGGTATATCATCCATTCCCCCCCCCCCCCTAAAATATTGTTCACAAACAGATATTATATTATCCTTATCAAAATTTATCGCGCGGTCATTCTAAAAAGAGAGTATTGTCTCGTTCACGTTCTCGTTTAACAACGGGACAAATTCAGCTCCGATATTGAGCCGAAGAAAGGGAGGGCTGACCCCGGCGGGGGGGGGGGTGGATGAACTTAAAGGATGAGTTATTTCCCTTCCCTTGGATTACGTTGGAACAACAACAACAACCACACAAAAAACCCCACTAACTACTAAGAAATTGAGATCCGATGCCCACGAACCTGCACAACGATTTTTCATTTAGATAAAGGGAAAAGATGATACGGTTTTTATACGGTTTGTTACCCCTGCTTGTGCTTCGAGATAGCTGAGATGATGCCAGGCGCCTTAATCAGAAGATACAAGTGTGAACAATTTCTGAATGATTGCTGAGATGATGCCAGACGCCTTAATCAGAAGATACAAGTGTCAACAATTTCTGAATGATTGCTGAGGTGATGCCAGACGCATTAATCAGAAGATACAAGTGTGAACAATTTCTGGATGATTGCTGAGATGATGCCAGGCGCCTTAATCAGAAGATACAAGTGTGAACAATTTTTGGATGATTGCTGAGATGATGCCAGGCGCCTTAATCAGAAGATACAAGTGTGAACAATTTCTGAATGATTGCTGAGATGATGCCAGACGCATTAATAAGAAGATACAAGTGTGAACAATTTCTGAATGATTGCTGAGATGATGCCAGGCGCCTTAATCAGAAGATACAAGTGTGAACAATTTCTGGATGATTGCTGAGGTGATGCCAGGCGCCTTAATCAGAAGATACAAGTGTGAACAATTTCTGAATGATTGCTGAGATGATGCCAGGCGCCTTAATCAGAAGATACAAGTGTCAACAATTTCTGAATGATTGCTGAGATGATGCCAGGCGCCTTAATCAGAAGATACAAGTGTGAACAATTTCTGGATGATTGCTGAGATGATGCCAGGCGCCTTAATCAGACGATACAAGTGTGAACAATTTCTGAATGAACAAACTGAGAATGATATTTGTCTCTCGGTGATCGGCCGCCATCTTAGGACTCAAGAGCTTCTCAGATGTTATTTAAATAACAACTTCTTGATAACCCGACACAACAGCTTCTCAGATGTTATTTAAATAACAACTTCTTGATAACCCGACACAGCAGCTTCTCAGATGTTATTTAAATAACAACTTCTTGATAACCCGACACAACAGCTTCTCAGATGGTATTTAAATAACAACTTCTTGATAACCCGACGCAACAGCTTCTCAGATGTTATTTAAATAACAACTTCTTGATAACCCGACGCAACAGATTGAAACAACACCAGACAATACGTTTGCTACATACGAGTAGTTGTTCTTGTGTCTCGATACTAATTAACAATATTAACATACGAATTTTTGAAATAAGAAATAGTGTCTTGTAACTTTTCAACGTAATATGATAATTTTTGTTGTTGTTTTCTTTCTTTCTTTATTTTTTTCTGCGTGTGGTTACTTTTCAAAATGAGTTGTTGTTTTTTTTCTTTCTTTCTTTACATTTTGGTGAGTGTGTGAGAGATCGGCTTATCTGAAAATGGGAGGTGGGGGGGGNAGCTTCTCAGATGTTATTTAAATAACAACTTCTTGATAACCCGACACAACAGCTTCTCAGATGTTATTTAAATAACAACTTCTTGATAACCCGACACAACAGCTTCTCAGATGTTATTTAAATAACAACTTCTTGATAACCCGACACAACAGCTTCTCAGATGTTATTTAAATAACAACTTCTTGATAACCCGACACAACAGCTTCTCAGATGTTATTTAAATAACAACTTCTTGATAACCCGACGCAACAGATTGAAACAACACCAGACAATACGTTTGCTACATACGAGTAGTTGTTCTTGTGTCTCGATACTAATTAACAATATTAACATACGAATTTTTGAAATAAGAAATAGTGTCTTGTAACTTTTCAACGTAATATGATAATTTTTGTTGTTGTTTTCTTTCTTTCTTTATTTTTTTCTGCGTGTGGTTACTTTTCAAAATGAGTTGTTGTTTTTTTTCTTTCTTTCTTTACATTTTGGTGAGTGTGTGAGAGATCGGCTTATCTGAAAATGGGAGGTGGGGGGGGGGGGGGGTTAAATTGACTCCCACGTGTCACGTGGTATTCTATAGGACAAAAATGTTCGGCGGTGAAGTTCATCCCCAATGTGCTGCTTTGGATCCAAAGTTATCCCCGAATGTTCTTAGCATGATGACAAGAGGATCCGTTCGTTGTCAACTTCCAGATACATGCGGCATTTTTGTTGTAGTTTTTTTTGTTTTTTGGTATGAGGCTGACGCTCACTGCCGAGATCTCTATCAGACACAGCTGTAAACACGGGGTTTCAGAATGAGAGGCACGCGTTCTCCGAGACCCCGGCTTCGCGTTTAGGCGCGGTGCGCACGTGAGCGGATTCGGCGGCCGGTGTAAACAAGTGGTGGGGAGCACATTCACCATTGATCTTTAAAGTGCGCGCCGCTGTTGTGATGGGGTTTGCGGATCAAATCAACAGATTGGTGCGCACCGGTGCGAGGTGGCGGAGTAGTTAATTAGTTGTCTACTGCTAACTATTCGGTGGCGCGAGGGGTTCACTCCCCCCCCCCCGCCCTTTCCCGCTCTTCACACAGTGCTTCTCAAATTAAAACAAGGATTGTCATAGAGTCAACATCTACGTCATAAATTAGAATATGACTGCTTCAAAAATCATGATTAACGCTGAATACCACGAATAGTGGGCAAGATTGTGAAGGGTGCAGGATTGTGAAGGGGGGCCAGGATTGTGAAGGGGGCCAGGATTGTGAAGGGGCCAGGATTGTGAAGGGGCCAGGATTGTGAAGGGGCCAGGATTGTGAATGACAGTAAAACAATTTTAAAAAATAACAGTAACAATTTCAAACTCTTTGTCTTAATTCTTCAAATATTAGCGGAGTCCTTTTTTTTTATAATGGACAAATTGAAGCACCTCTCATAAAGAGTTTTTCGCATACAAGCAAAGCTTTTTTTTTAAGCATGCTCCCTTAACGAGCGAAAACTTCGCATAATGACTGACACAGGAAGGGAAGTCCTCTTTCCTTGGAAATGCATTTGCAACCCGCCGCTTTCGCCCTTAGGCATGAGTAAGTACGGCATGTGTTTAGCAAACTGTCTGTTAGAGTATTGTTTTCGTGTGTGATCGTACTTATGTCCACATTTTTAATTCAGACAGTGTTCGTAATTTTTATGTGTAATAACCTGTGGTTAAATGACTTTAAAAGAAAAAAAGAAGACAATCTTAAGAGAGCAATACAATAAAACAATAAATGAAACGTAAAATCATTGAAAAGCGAGAACAAGGTGTGCTTATCTAGCGCGCCCATAATCAGTCAATATTAACTATCTGCACTATTCTCAAGAACAAGGTAGTGTTGTTTTCGTCGACGAAAACTGAAACTAAAACCTTCGTCAACGAAAATATGTACATTTTCGTCAACGAGAACTAAAACTAAAACTAAAATTAGCAGCAAGACTAAAACTAGACGAAAACTAAATCTGGTAGACAAAAACTAAATCTGGTAGACAAAAGACTGAATAAAAACTGAAACTAAAACTCCCCAACGAAATAAAAACTAAAATCCCCATTTATCGTTCTTTTCCGTTACTGCACTTTTGCGAAATTCTAGGAAATTATAATGACCTGATTTCTTTGATGATCGCGCATGCGCATCAACTGGGCGATAATATAAGTCATAAAAATAATACAATTATTTAACATTGAAAGTTGACAATGACAACAGCAGGAACTGGTGTTGGTGGAGTAAATGGACGCCCAAAATCGAGTGATGTTTGGGATTATTTCACGTACCGTATAGATTTAAACAAAAGTGAATGTTTGGTTACTAACGACGGTAAGAAATGTGAAAGACTGCTCGTGGGAAGGAATCCTACAAATCTAAAACGGCATTTAAAAGCTTGCCACAAGAAAGAAAATGATGCCATGGAAGAGAAAGAGAAGACTAAAGTAGCAGCAGCACCCAGTAAGTCAACAAAGTTGCCAGCAGCCAACTCTTCTGCCTCAAGGACAATTACCGACATGTTTGGTAATAAACTTAATAAACACAAATATTCTGCACAGTCTGTTGAAAATATTTCCAGAATGCAAGCTCTGACACGATTCATAGCGAAAACTGGTGTTTCCACGTCGTTGGTAAGTAATCATGCTTTATTTATTTCTTATTAATAACTACTACTACTTCTTTGAACCTATAAACAAAAAGTCACACAAAGACACATGTGACATATCATTCATGTAGTATCATAACCTTACGAACATTAAATTGTAAAACAAAACTTTTTCATTATAATTTTATGTGTATTAATATGGGCAGCAGTATCACTAATTTTATTATGGGACAGGACAGGGCTTGAGAAAAATAATTGTTAGAGTACTTAAAACAGATAAAATTTGTACACATGGCCNCATGGCAGCTTAAATAGTATAACTGTTAAATGTTATTCATTTCATTGAATTAATATAAGAATAAATAAAAATGGCTGTATATTGGTACATAATAATTAATATGCAACTATAAAATGTAAATTGTAAAATAATTACAATAATGAAAGAATGCAATTTACATGTACAGGTCGAGCATGAGGCATTCAGAGAGTTCTGCCAGGCAATGGATCCCAAGTTTCAAGTACCAAGCCGTACAGCTATACAAACGGCTTTAAAATCGGCGTGTGAAGAACTCGAAAAGAAGGTTAAAGAGAATATACAACATGCCCGGCGTCTTACCCTTTGCTTGGATATTTGGTCAAAAAGGGGCCTTACGGCAGCGTTCCTTGGTGTTTCGGCTTGTTTGTACAATCCAATTATACAGCAAGGTGAACATTTAACACTGAATGTGTTTACTGTTAGTCATCCTCATACAGGTGAAAATATTGCTGCTAAAGTTAGCGATTGCTTCGAAAAATGGGGTATAAAAACTAGCCAAGTCATGCTAGTTATTACGGACAATGGCGCTAACATGATAAAAGCTTTTAAAACCATGTTTGTTGATAGATGCGAAACTGCCACTGGCACAGATTCTGATTCTGATGAGGAAGAGGATGATGAGGTTGACAATATTAATGAAGATAAAGACTATGAGGTTGCAAGGGCAGAAACGACTGTTGATGGTCACTATTTGAAATTGAAACGCATGGCATGTATGCCTCATACTATGCAGCTAGTTGTTAATGAGATGTCAAAGTGTGCTGCCATAAAACCGATACTTGATTCAGCAAGGCGTATGGTTGAAAAGTTTAGAAAATCATCTGTTGCAACCCAAAAGCTAGTGTTGAAGAGCAAGAAAACTCTTATTGCAGATTGTCCCACAAGATGGTCAAGCACATTCCTTCTACTGCAGCGACTAATTGAACTGAAGGTTAGTGTGAATGCAGTAGCGGAAGAAATGGAATGGGACACTCTTCTTTCAAGTGAATGGCAAAAAATAGATCAGTTACTGAAGCTTCTGCAACCATTTGCCGAACATACACGTTTACTCGAAGGCGATAAAGTTGTTATGTCATCAGTAATTCCAGCACTTATGGACATAGAATATCATCTTCTTGAGGCACAGTCTGATCAAACTCTGGACGCATCACTAAAAGAGCTAGCAGTCACCTTTTTGGATGGCTTGAGGCGACGATTTGAGTTTGCGTTGGAACCAGATTCTGATATTTTTGAACCTATACCTTCTGCAGCTTGCCTGCTTGATCCTACCACTGTGTCAGCACTGTTCATTTCAGGAAAAGGGCATCTTCTAAGTGCAGCAAAACAGTTTGTGTTGCGAGAAGAAACTGCTTCAGCAGCAGCAGCCGCAGTAAGTGCACAGCTTGGTCAAGTGATTTCAGCTGCTGGTCAGCCTACTCCTAACCGAAATATCACTGCAACTGCGTCTCCTGATAGCGTTGGTTCAACAGCCCTGACTACATCTGGACCTCCTCTCAAGCGCTTCAAATCCCTGACGCAACACATTGCGAACACCCCACCAATCACTAATATTATATCTGCAGTTCGTGGGCCTGAAGACGAACTGGAAGATTATTTGTTGCACTATCAAGAAGCTGCCAAAGCAGTCAGTGAGGATGGCAATGGCTTAAGCTACTGGCAATCACAGAACGTTCAAAAAACGTTTCCGTTGCTTGCACCATTGGCCTTAGATATATTGACTGCACCAGCTTCGGAGGCTTACGTGGAGAGAATTTTTTCTCTTTGTGGTGATTTGACTACTGGGAAAAGAAACAGAACTAATCGGAGTCTAGAAAAACGGGTCTTTCTCAAGCTGAACAGTCATTTGTTTTGACGCTTAGTCTTCACTCTTCAAGTGAACTGTTGTTACTTAGTTTAGTTAGTTCAGAGTTCTTGGTCTTAGAATGAATACATTTGTTTTAATTTTGACTTACGTTTTTGGTTTCTTATTATTATTACGTTTTTAGTTGTTGCTGTTTTTTGTACATGCACTGCAAGTCTGCTAGTCTACAACATAGTCAAAAATTGAGTCTTGGGATTGGCACATAACACAATGTGATAGTGTGACTTATAATGTGACAATTGAGTGAATGGACTCAGTCTCAGTACACTGAGCTGTCATCTCTGTGACTACTATTATTATGCTTCAATTTGTTTCAACAATTGATCATGAACAATCATGTTATTAGTTATTGGTGTTTACAAGACTAAAACTAAAAGTGAAACTAAAATGTATAAGACGAAAACTAAAACTCAGGTGTTTTAGTTTTAGTCGACGAAAACTAAAACGAAAACTAAAATTGAGCTCAAAACTAAAACTAAAATTATTACAGAAAAAACGAAATAAAAACTAAAACTAAAATAGGACCTGGGACTAAAACAAAACTAGTGTGCTTATCTAGCGCGCCCATAATCAGTCAATATTAACTATCTGCACTATTCTCAAGAACAAAGTGTGCTGATCTAGCGCGCCCATTAGCAGTCAACAATATTAACTATCTGCACTATTCTCAAGAACAAGGTGTGCTGATCTAGCGCGCCCATAATCAGTCAATATTAACTATCTGCACTATTCTCAAGAACAAGGTGTGCTCATCTAGCGCGCCCATTAGCAGTCAACAATATTGACTATCTGCACTATTCTCAAGAACAAGGTGTGCTGATCTAGCGCGCCCATAATCAGTCAATATTAACTATCTGCACTACTCTCAAGAACAAAATCAAAATTAAGAAGATGGATGCTTCAAAAGGAGTGTCAGGAATGTCTATGAAACAGTTACGACACATTCCCGTCAAATTTTGAAGCGTCGTCAAAAACAAATGTTTTTAGACAGTTTTCTAGTTTAAAAAGTTTAATTATTTGTCATAAATTTATAGTTTTTAATTACGTTTTCTTTTTGTTGTTTCAAATCTAAATTGCCTACCAGGTTGTTGCATTCTTTAACAATTCATAGGTAATTTTATTCGAATAAATTTTAATACAAATTTGTGAAAGATTAGTATTTTTCCAGCATGGAACGCATTGTCGTATTTGACATTGATTTGTACGGGAAAAAAATTGTTTCGTTTAACGAGTGTTTCGCTTAACCAGTGTTTCGCTTAACGATTAAGACCCTGGAACCTATAAAACTCGGTATAAGAGTTGTACGATTAAAAAAACAAAACAAGAAACATATTGGTCCCTCGAATCAGCAGAAAACTTGATCGTGGCGACGGCTATGTGACCATTTAAGAATTCAACTATCAAGAAAGGTAGGGGAGGTGGTGGTAAGTCTCCTCCCATCAATAAGTCATCAACTGTGTTGTGTGTATTTGAAACCAAGCCCCGCTTGAGGTTGAAATCGCTGACTCCACACCATGAGCCCGAGTGCATACCCTTTCACAGAGCACCGCCCAGCACAAATCAAACAAAGAGTCGCAGGAAAAGACAATAGCGCTAACATCGGGACATTGGGGATTTCCCCCAAGACGGCGCATCGAGATAAAGGAGATAAGGGTTAATAAAAGCTGTGATGTTAACGGCGGTGAGAGTCGTGGCCCCCAGGTGGTTCAGTTGGTGCGGATGTGAGCGGTGGCTCAGTGTATGATGGGGGTGTGGTTGAGTGTATGATGGTGGTGTGGCTGAGTGTATGATGGTGGTGTGGCAGGGTGTATGATGGGGGTGTGGCAGAGTGTATGATGGGAGTTTGGCAGAGTGTATGATAGGGGTGTGGTTGAGTGTATGATGGTGGTGTGGCAGGGTGTATGATGGGAGTGTGGCAATGTGTATGATGAGAGTGTGGCAGAGTGTATGATGGTGGTGTGGCAGAGTGTATAATGGGAGTGTGGCATGGGGTATAATGGGAGTGTGACATGGGGTATAATGGAAGTGTGGCAGAGTGTATAATGGGAGTGTGGCAGGGTGTATAATGGGAGTGTGGCAGGGTGTATGATGGGAGTGTGGCAGAGTGTATGATGGGAATGTGGCAGGGTGTATAATGAGAGTGTGGCAGGGAGTATAATGGGTGTGTGGCAGGGTGTATAATGGGAGTGTGGCATGGGGTATAATGGGAGTGTGGCATGGGGTATAATGGGAGTGTGGCAGGGTGTATAATGGGAGTGTGGCATGGGGTATAATGGGAGTGTGGCAGGGTGTATAATGGGAGTGTGGCAGGGAGTATAATGGGTGTGTGGCAGGGTGTATGGTGGGAGTGTGGCATGGGGTATAATGGGAGTGTGACATGGGGTATAATGGCAGTGTGGCAGAGTGTATAATGGGAGTGTGGCAGGGTGTATGATGGGAGTGTGGCATGGGGTATAATGTGAGTGTGGCATGGGGTATAATGGGAGTGTGGCAGAGTGTATAATGGTAGTGTGGCAGGGTGTATAATGGGAGTGTGGCAGGGTGTATAATGGGAGTGTGGCAGGGTGTATAATGGGAGTGTGGCAGGGTGTATAATGGAAGTGTGGCAGGGTGTATGATGGGAGTGTGGCATAAGGGTAGGATGGGAGTGTGGCATGGGGTAAAATGGGAGTGTGGCAGGGTGTATAATGGGAGTGTGGCAGGGTGTATAATGGGAGTGTGGCAGGGTGTATAATGGGTGTGTGGCAGAGTGTATAATTGGAGTGTGGCAGAGTGTATAATGAGAGTGTATAACATCCCCTCACACTACCTCACCACGCAACTATCTAACATTTGCATTCACAAAGCGGGAAAACCCCATTAACTATCATTCTAAATTACCTTAGATTTAGAAAAGTCATTTTAAATCAATAATCATGAAAGTAAACAAAACAATTGCTATTTACGAATTGCTGCTAAAATTACGGGAGAGGAACGAAAAGAGATTTTTCCAAAATTCTCTCTCCAACATTGCTCTCAATATTATTAGCTATCGTTTGTTTCAACCCGGTAAATGTTGAGGTTGAGGAGAAATTGACAAAATACTGATGATTGCTCGTTTTTTTTGTGGTTTTTGTGTGTGTTTTTTTTTTTTTTTACTTTGCCAGGAAATCCACACCTTTTCGGTAATTTTTATTTTTTGCTCTTGCACATCATTAATATATATAAATAACATAAATATATAAACGTATTTTTCCCATAGCGTTATAAATATCGTAAAACATTAATTAAGACAACATATGTACCTCAACACACAAAACTCAGCAGTCAAGAGTACAATGGGACACAGAGGCCGTTGGACAAAGAGGGCAGCCGGACACAGAGGGCAGCCGGACACAGAGGGCCGTTGGACACAGAGGGCAGCCGGACACAGAGGGCAGTTGGACACAGACGGCCATTGGACATAGAGGGCTGCCGGACACAGAGGGCAGTTGGACATAGAGGGCCATTGGACACAGAGGGCTGCCGGACACAGAGGGCAGTTGGACATAGTGGGCTGCCGGACACAGGGCAGTTGGACATAGAGGTCCATTGGACACAGAGGGCTGCCGGACACAGAGGGCAGTTGGACATACAGGGCTGCCGGACACAGAGGGCAGTTAAACACAGACGGCAATTGGACACAGAGGGCCATTGGACATAGACGGCTGCCGGACACAGAGGGCAGCTGGACATAGAGGGCAGTTGGACATAGAGGGCAGCTGGACATAGAGGGCAGTTAGACACAGAGGGAAGTTGGACATAGAGGGCAGCTGGACATAGAGGGCAGTTGGACACAGAGGGCCATTGGACACAGAGGGCCATTGGACATAGAGGGCTGCCGGACACAGAGGGCAGCTGGACATAGAGGGCAGTTGGACATAGAGGGCAGCTGGACATAGAGGGCAGTTAGACACAGAGGGAAGTTGGACATAGAGGACAGCTGGACATAGAGGGCAGTTGGACATAGAGGGCAGCCGGACACAGAGGGCAGTATGACATAGAGGGCAGTTGGATACACAGGGCAGCTGGACACATGGAGAAATCAAAATGAATTTTGTTATGTTAACACATCTATAAAAGAAGACTATTGTCACCTGTGAATAGCCGTAGACCTTGATGGCCTTCTTGGCTGGCTCGTGCTCGATGCGACCCCCTCCCAGAATCTCACAGTCCAGTCCCTTCTCCTCTATCTGGCTCACCACTTGGTCATAGATGTCGGCTGAGGGAGAGAAAGAAATCAAGATGCTGTCGTAAGCGTCAGACATCACGCGCTGCTGTTAGGAATAGTATTCATGTAAGTATTTTGTAAAGCACAAATGGTGGTATTAGATGGGAGTATATTGTTAAAATGTGCCTCTAAATATAAACATGTATAGCATTCATGTAAGGCACAAATGACGCACTGGTGGTAGTAGACTATATTGCTAAAATGTGCCTCTAAATATAGACATGTGGATTACGACAGAAAAAAGGATTTATCAAGCCTGTCATCTGCCAAAATAAAAGTTTTAATTTCATAATGACCAGGTGACATTTAAATATTTAATTTTATTTTATTTTTATTATTATTATCATTATTTTTGAAAAAGAAGGAAAATACAACTATAGGCCACAAAAAAAGGTAAAGAAGCCAAATTTCCTTTTCTTATAACAGGTATTTCCGGTGGTGTCAATGTTAACACCACAATATTGCATCTCTTGTTTGTTATTGTTTAAACTCATCTTCTAGGGCAGTGCTTCTCAATCTTTTTAGTTTTGTGGGACCGGCTGGAATTTGTCCATTTCTCTAGAGACCGGTGAACGATTTTCCCTGTACTGACGTAGTAGTAAAATTTTATTCATTTTATTTCTTTTGTTTCATTTTCTGAGTTTATGGGCGAAAGATTGACAAAGTCTATATGGTTGGTATTAATGGTTGCAAATAGAGGATTATAATTATATTTTATGTCCTTTCTCGTTAACTTCTGCGCACCGGCACCGGCCCGCGGACCACCTCTTTGAGAAGCACTGTTCTAGGGTATATATGTGTAAAAATTTTAGCAATTACATTGAAATCTTGAAATAACGGACAAAAGTCTTTTAAATGCTATAAAAATCACAATTGAAGTCAGTTCTTCTTGAAAAAAAAAAGTGTATATTTAAATGAGGTGTTCCTCGGCTGTAGTCGCAGGGCCGGGTTTAGGCATAGGCAAACTAGGAGATTGGTCTCATCATTAGTGGGGTCAGGGCCGGGTTTAGGCATAGGCAAACTACGAGGTCGCCATGGGGCTCCGATTGGTCTCATCATTAGTGGGGTCAGGGCCGGGTTTAGGCATAGGCAAACTACGAGGCCGCCATGGGGCTCCGATTGGTCTCATCATTAGTGGGGTCAGGGCCGGGTTTAGGCATAGGCAAACTAGGAGATTGGTCTCATCATTAGTGGGGTCAGGGCCGGGTTTAGGCATAGGCAAACTAGGAG
>MUZC01001499.1:78173-93276 GCA_002072015.1 Radix auricularia
ACACTTCATATTTGACACCTACAGATAGATAACACTTCATATTTGACAACTACAGATAGATGACACTTCATATTTGTCACCTACAGATAGATCGAACTTCATATTTGACACCTACAGATAGATGACACTTCATATTTGACACCCACAGATAGATGACACTTCATATTTGACACCTACAGATAGATCGAACTTCATATTTGACACCTACAGATAGATGACACCTCATATTTGACACCTACAGATAGATGACACTTCATATTTGACACCTACAGATAGATGACACTTCATATTTGACACCTACAGATAGATCGAACTTCATATTTGACACCTACAGATAGATGACACTACATATTTGACAAATACAGATAGATAACACTACATATTTGACACCTACAGATAGATGACACTTCATATTTGACACCTACAGATAGATAACACTACATATTTGACACCTATAGATAGATGACACCTCATATTTGACACCTACAGATAGATGACACTTCATATTTGACACCTACAGATAGATGACACTTCATATTTGACACCTACAGATAGATCGAACTTCATATTTGACACCTACAGTTAGATGACACTACATATTTGACACATACAGATAGATAACACTACATATTTGACACCTACAGATAGATGACACTTCATATTTGACACCTACAGATAGATAACACTACATATTTGACACCTACAGATAGATGACACTTCATATTTGACACCTACAGATAGAAAACACTACATATTTGACACCTACAGATAGATCGAACTTCATATTTGACACCTACAGATAATTAATACTACATATTTGACACCTACAGATAGATGACACTTCATATTTGACACCTACAGATAGATCGAACTTCATATTTGACACCTACAGTTAGATCGAACTTCATATTTGACACCTACAGATAGATGACACCTACAGATAGATGACTCCTACAGATAGATCGAACTTCATATTTGACACCTACAGATAGATCACACTTCATATTTGACACCTACAGATACATCACACTTCATATTTGACACCTACAGATAGATCACACTTCATATTTGACACCTACAGATAGATGACACTTCATATTTGACACCTACAGATAGATCGAACTTCATATTTGACACCTACAGATAAATCGAACTTCATACTTGACACCTACAGATAGATGACACCTACAGATAGATGACACCTACAGATAGATGACACTTCATATTTGACACCTACAGATAGATGACACCTACAGATAGATGAAACCTACAGATAGATGAAACCCACAGATAGATGACACTTCATATTTGACACCTACAGATAGATGACACCTACAGATAGATGACACCTACAGATAGATGACACCTACAGATAGATGACACTTCATATTTGACACCTACAGATAGATCGAACTTCATATTTGACACCTACAGATAGATGACACCTACAGATAGATGACTCCTACAGATAGATCGAACTTCATATTTGACACCTACAGATAGATCACACTTCATATTTGACACGTACAGATAGATCACACTTCATATTTGACACCTACAGATAGATCACACTTCATATTTGACACCTACAGATAGATGACATTTCATATTTGACACCTACAGATAGATCACACTTCATATTTGACACCTACAGATAGATCACACTTCATATTTGACACCTACGGATAGATGACACTTCATATTTGACACCTACAGATAGATCGAACTTCATATTTGACACCTACAGATAGATCGAACTTCATATTTGACACCTACAGATAGATCGAACTTCATATTTGACACCTACAGATAGATGACACTTCATATTTGACACCTACAGATAGATCACACTTCATATTTGACACCTACAGATAGATGACACCTACAGATAGATGACACTTTATAAAGAATGTCTCTAGAGAAGTGGCCTGAGTAGCTTTACAAGCTCAACAAACTCCTAAATGACAGACGCCATTGACACCTCTGAAGGAAAGCAACCAGCATGTGTAAATATATATACGTATACATTCCCAAGGAAAGCAACCAGCATGTGTAAATATATATACATATACATTCCCAAGGAAAGGAACCAGCATGTGTAAATATATATACGTATACATTCCCAAGGAAAGGAACCAGCATGTGTAAATATATATACGTATACATTCCCAAGGAAAGCAACCAGCATGTGTAAATATATATACGTATACATTCCCAAGGAAAGCAACCAGCATGTGTAAATATATATACGTATACATTCCCAAGGAAAGCAACCAGCATGTGTAAATATATATACGTATACATTCCCAAGGAAAGCAACCAGCATGTGTAAATATATATACGTATACATTCCCAAGGAAAGCAACCAGCATGTGTAAATATATATACGTATACATTCCCAAGGAAAGCAACCAGCATGTGTAAATATATATACGTATACATTCCCAAGGAAAGCAACCAGCATGTGTAAATATATATACGTATACATTCCCAAGGAAAGCAACCAGCATGTGTAAATATATATACGTATACATTCCCAAGGAAAGCAACCAGCATGTGTAAATATATATACGTATACCTTCCGCCGGTGGGAGAGACTACCAATGTCTCACTGGACAGCTACCGCCCGCCTCAAACTGGGCAGCCCCCAGTCAAATAGGTGCTATCCCGTCATGGCCTGCCTTCTCCACTGGGTGCGTGGAGATTAGAGTACCACTCAACAAGTGGGCCACTAAGCCCTGCACCAAGAAATACAAAAAAGAAAAAGAAGACCCCAGCTCTTCGAATCGCTAGCTGGAACGTGAGGACTATGTGTCCCGGCATCACTGATGATCTGCAGTCCATAAATGACACACGGAAGACAGGAATAATCGATAGAGAACTTAAAAGGCTAAAGATTGACATAGCATGCCTTCAGGAGACCAGNGGGGGCGCGGTGGTCAAAGTGTTAGTGCGCTGCGGTACAAAAACAATTCTAAAATAAAAATAAAAATCGGTCACGGGTTCAAACCCCGGTTCTGGCACCCCTACGGGTAGATGATGCTCGTTAAAACCTTGGCTGGTAGTTCATCTAGGAGAAGGAAACTCCGAATACAAATCCTCCGCTGCCTTGCGGCTATACCTGCCTTGCGGGAAAGGCTAAGGGAGTAAACCCTGAAAGAAAATCAGGAATTGGAGCACCTACAGGCGGTCTATACATAAGACTTATGTACATACCGGCAGCTCCTGCGACGCCAATGGCAGCCAAGCTGCATCGACGCAAGTCGTTCCCTTGGTTACACCATTGACGTGGAGAGGGGGGATATGCTGTATGGGCAGCAGCTAATTCTCCATAATACCCGCCCAGGCTTGCATCACCTCTGGAGAGGACACTCCAGCGTCGCCGCAAGGTGTCGACAAAACACGGGAAGCAGCAGTTACCGGTTATAAGCCAAAGCTCAATTGACGTAGAGCTAGGCGCCAGGGGCTGCTTCCGACGGTGGGAGAGACTACCAATGTCTCACTGGACAGCTACCGCCCGCCTCAAACTGGGCAGCCCCCAGTCAAATAGGTGCTATCCCGTCATGGCCTGCCTTCTCCACTGGGTGCGTGGAGATTAGAGTACCACTCAACAAGTGGGCCACTAAGCCCTGCACCAAGAAATACAAAAAAGAAAAAGAAGACCCCAGCTCTTCGAATCGCTAGCTGGAACGTGAGGACTATGTGTCCCGGCATCACTGATGATCTGCAGTCCATAAACGACACACGGAAGACAGGAATAATCGATAGAGAACTTAAAAGGCTAAAGATTGACATAGCATGCCTTCAGGAGACCAGGCTCCCAGACAACGGTTCACTCAAAGAGGCCAATTACACCTTCTTCTGGCAAGGCAGACCGAAAGACGAACCTAGACAGCATGGTGTGGGTTTCGCTGTTAAAAACACTCTTCTACCATCCATTGAACCACCGTCATCAGGCACGGAGAGGATCCTCACTCTAAGACTCAGAACAACTGCGGGCCCAGCAAACATTCTTAGTGTGTATGCCCCAACACTCTATTCAACTCCGGAAGAGAAGGACCAGTTCTATGGAGCGTTAGACCAGGCAATAGCCGGCATCCACAAAGACGAGGCAATCTATCTCCTAGGAGATTTCAATGCTAGAGTGGGGAGCGACCACGAAGCCTGGCCCACCTGCCTTGGACTATTTGGAAGAGGAAAGTTAAATGAAAATGGACAAAGGCTTCTGGAATTGTGCTGCTCACGAGGCTTGTGTGTGACCAACACTTTCTTCAAGTGCAAGGATATACATCAAGTATCTTGGAGACACCCTCGATCCCACCAATGGCACCAGCTGGACCTCATTATCACCAGGCGTGCACAACTAGCTAGCGTCCTACTCACTCGCAGCTATCACAGTGCCGACTGTGACACGGATCATTCCCTTGTCGCCAGCAAAGTACGAATAATGAGGAAAAACTCGTACCACACAAAGAAAAAGGGAAGTCCACGCATCAATACCTCCTGCATGAAAGACCCTACGATAGCGCAGCTGTTCAAAGACAAGGTGAAGGAAAGTCTCTCAAAGATGTCCCCATGCGTCACCATTGACTCCAAATGGACGCAACTGAGAGACACAATCTATACATCCGCAATACAAGCCTTTGGCAAAAAATCTCATAAAAACACGGACTGGTTTGATGAACATTGGGACGAGATGAAACCCGTCACTGAAGCAAAAAGGAAAGCTCTTATGGCTTACAGGGAAAAGCCTACACCTGACAATTTGCATGCTTTAAAAACAGCTAAGTCACTTGCCCAAAAGGTTGCACGTAAATGTGTCAATACCTACTGGCTTAAGCTCTGTTCCAGTATACAATCAGCTGCAGACATGGGCAATGCAAAAGTCATGTACGAAAACATCAAAAAGGCAACGGGCCCCTTGACATCAAAAGCTGCTCCCCTAAAGTCCAAAAATGGAGAAATTATTCAAGACCAGGCAGCACAGCTAAAACGGTGGGTTGAGCATTATCTGGAATTGTATTCAACAGTTACCACAGTCTCCAGCACCGCTCTAGATGACATCCCAGATATGCCACTCATGGAAGAACTTGATGTCGTGCCCACACAGGAAGAGCTGAGCAAAGCAATTGACAGTCTAGCTTGTGGAAAAGCGCCTGGGAATGATGGAATACCACCAGAGGTTCTAAAGAGTGGCAAGACAGCTTTACTCCAACCATTGCACGAGATTCTGTCCCTCTGCTGGGAACAGGGCTACATCCCCCAAGACCTAAAGGATGCAAATATAGTGACACTATATAAAAACAAAGGTGATAGGAGTGATTGCAATAATTATCGCGGCATTTCACTCCTTAGTATTGTAGGAAAGACCTTTGCCCGCGTTATACTAAAACGTTTACAAAGCCTAGCATCCCGCGTCTATCCAGAATCTCAGTGTGGTTTCCGGTCCGGTCGGTCTACCATAGACATGGTGTTCTCCATACGACAGCTCCAGGAAAAATGCAGAGAGCAGCAGATGCCACTATACATTGCATTTGTGGACCTTACAAAAGCCTTCGACTTAGTCAGTCGCAACGGGCTATTCCAAATACTGGCAAAAATTGGATGTCCCCCTCACCTACTTGCCATCATCAGACAGTTCCATGAAAATATGCTTGGCACAGTACAGTTCGATGGAGCTAAGTCAGAGGCCTTCCCTGTCAGCAGCGGAGTTAAACAAGGTTGTGTACTCGCACCAACACTCTTCGCAATATTCTTCTCTGTACTTCTTCGATACGCATTCAAGGATAGCAGTGAGGGAATCTGGTTACATACCAGAGCTGATGGAGGACTTTTCAACACTGCCCGCCTCCGAGCCAAGACCAAAACGACGGATGTCCTAATTCGAGAGCTACTATTTGCGGATGATGCGGCACTAACAGCACATACAGAATCTGGTTTGCAACAACTCGTGTCAAGCTTCTCCAATGCCTGCAAAGAATTTGGTCTGCAAATCAGCTTGAAAAAGACAAACATCATGGCCCAAGACACTCGACCTCCTCCTACCATAAATATCGATAATGAAAACTTGGAGGTTGTGGACAGCTTCACCTACTTGGGATCCAAGGTCTCCAATACACTGTCCATTGAAGAAGAAATAAACAGCAGAATTGGCAAGGCAGCCGCAACAATGGCTAAACTAAATAAGCGGGTCTGGCAAAACACCAAGCTAACGGAGAAAACCAAACTGTGCGTCTATCGAGCCTGTGTCATCAGTACACTACTATATGGGAGCGAGACATGGACCACTTATACATCACAAGAGCGTAAGCTTAACAGCTTCCATTTGAGATGCTTGCGCCGCATCCTTGGTGAAAAAATGGCAAGAAAAAGTGCCTAATAGTGAGGTACTAACGCGTGCCAATACCCAAAGCATGTTCTCAATTCTTAGTGAAAGACGCCTGAGGTGGCTAGGACATGTCAAAAGAATGAGCCCCGGCCGCATCCCGAAGGACCTCCTATATGGTGAACTTGCTTCAGGAAAGAGGAAAACAGGTCGCCCACGCTTGCGATTTAAAGATGTCTGTCAAAGGGACATGAAAGCAGCCAAAATACATACAAGTGACTGGGAGTGTAAGGCAGAAGACCGATCTACGTGGCGCACAGTTGTCAAAGAGGGCGTCATAGTAGCCGAGGAGCGAAGAATGGAGGAGGCTGCAGACAGAAGAGCTAGGAGAAAGGCCAAAACATTTGGAAGCACAGAACTCGTGTGTAAAAACTGTGGCAAAGACTGTCACTCAAGGATAGGACTGCACAGTCACTCGAGGAAATGCAACCCAACCCCAAGGTGATGCACCATCGTCTCGCGAGACGGAAGGATGCCGGAGTCCCAAGGAAAGCAACCAGCATGTGTAAATATATATACGTATACATTCCCAAGGAAAGCAACCAGCATGTGTAAATATATATACGTATACATTCCCAAGGAAAGCAACCAGCATGTGTAAATATCTATACGTATACATTCCCAAGGAAAGCAACCAGCATGTGTAAATATATATACGTATACATTCCCAAGGAAAGCAACCAGCATGTGTAAATATATATACGTATACATTCCCAAGGAAAGGAACCAGCACGTGTAAATATATATACGTATACATTCCCAAGGAAAGCAACCAGCATGTGTAAATATATATACGTATACATTCCCCACCAAAATTCCGAAAGGAAAGAATGCGAATTTTTCAGTGTTTATTCTTCTGTGTAGAAACCGATTTTAAGACGTAATTAGAGTTTAATATGCCTTTGTTTACCCGAGTTTTGTATTAGATCAGTGGTTCCCAACCTTTTTTGGGTGGCGAACCCTTTTAATAAAAGGCACGTGACACGCGACTCCCACGAAATTTAAATAAGTCAATAAAGTTTTTACAAAATAGAGCCAATTAGGATTATAATGAATATTTTTTACGTTATTTCCATTGCGTTTATAGATTCGAAATGTCTGGACAGTCTTTTCGAGCTTTGAACAGCTACTCCTCCTGAACCATACTTGATAGAGGTCTTGGGTCTTTTGCAAGTATGTTAAGAAAGTCCCAAGGATGTGCAAGGGTAAAAAAAATTTCCGAAAAGATTTACTGGATTTCATGGAGAATCCCCAAATAACCCAAACAAAAATTCAGTTTTTTTTTAAATTTTGTTTTTGTTGTTATTTCTCGACAACCATAAAATTTATTAGGTTAAAACAAACGCCAAGTGGTAGCTTATAATATTTAGAACAATTTTGGAGAAGGAATTTTTGAAAAATCTCCCGTTCCACTCCCGTAATTTTGAAAAAAAAAATACGTTCGACTCCCGTAATTTTAGCAGCAATTTGTAGATAACTATTGTTTTGTTTAGTTTCAAAATTATTGATTTGAAATTATTTTTAATGTACTCTAGAAGACTATGGGTTCTACGGTGCCCACTTTTGTTTAAAAGCTGAAGTAAATTAATCTTGTTTGATAAATACAAACTATTTAAATGCACACAAAGTATATTATAATTTATAAATCCTCAAATCATCTTTATACATCGTTCCCTTTTCCAAAATTAAAATATCAGCCAAAACAATGACGTCATATATTTTTTACGGCGAGAAAGACCACACGCTTTTTTTTGCTGCTATGGACTGTTGTACTATTTCAAAAGTTATCTTTAATTTTGAAATTTATAACTATTTTTCACTTATATTTGTTAATGGGGTTTTTCCCGCTTTGCTAGATTGTTGGGTGGTGCGCATTATGTTGACACATTCTTGGTGTGATGAAGCATGAGGAGATAAGACCTCATATTGTTTTTAGTTTCAGAATTACTCATAGAATCGAATTTTGATGTAATCTAGAACGATTTCTATTGAAATAAAAGAAACGGAAATTATTTGTTGGAAAGTTCGTGTAAATACTCATTCGAGTATTTATAACTAGTTTAGTCCACAATGGCGACCCCAAGGAAACCCGTCACGACCCCAAGCGGGTTCGCGACCCACAGGTTGGGAACCTTTGTATTACCTTTGTCTTGTATTTCCATAATATAATTAAGTCCCGTATCTATTATTACTAGTACTTTGCTCATCATTCTTTTCCCTCTGGTGTTTGTGGGTTTAATTTAATGTAAATAATGTAGTTACTCACGTCCAGTTTTTCCCCACGCAGTTTTTCACCTTTTTTTTTTTCGGTTGTTTTTATTGCTAATGAAGACCCATTTTATCTGCGCATGAGACTAACCTTAAACGATATTTTCCGCAAACAGAAATGTCTTTTGTCGGCCTGCCAATGTAAGACAGGCCCCAGGAAAGCATCTTGTGATTGTTTTAAAGAAGTTCTTGTAAAAGTAGAAAAGAATTTGACAGAATCCGAGATCGTGTGTTAGGAGTAACCGAGAATTAACAATCTGAGATGGTGTGTTGTGTGTAACAGTCAACAATCCCAACTCACGTGTTAGGAGTAACCGAGAATTAACAATCTGAGATGGTGTGTTGTGTGTAACAGTCAACAGTCGCAACTCACGTGTTAGGGGTAACCGAGAATTAACAATCTGAGATGGTGTGTTGTGTGTAACAGTCAACAATCCGAACTCATGTGTTAGGGGTAACCGAGAATTAACAATCTGAGATGGTGTGTTGTGTGTAACAGTCAACAGTCCCAACTCACGTGTTAGGGGTAACCGAGAATTAACAATCTGAGATGGTGTGTTGTGTGTAACAGTAAACAGTCCCAACTCACGTGTTAGGGGTAACCGAGAATTAACAATCTGAGATGGTGTGTTGTGTGTAACAGTCAACAGTCCCAACTCACGTGTTAGGGGTAACCGAGAATTAACAATCTGAGATGGTGTGTTGTGTGTAACAGTCAACAGTCCCAACTCACGTGTTAGGGGTAACCGAGAATTAACAATCTGAGATGGTGTGTTGTGTGTAACAGTCAACAGTCCCAACTCACGTGTTAGGGGTAACCGAGAATTAACAATCTGAGATGGTGTGTTGTGTGTAACAGTCAACAGTCCCAACTCACGTGTTAGGGGTAACCGAGAATTAACAATCTGAGATGGTGTGTTGTGTGTAACAGTCAACAGTCCCAACTCACGTGTTAGGAGTAACCGAGAATTAACAATCTGAGATGGTGTGTTGTGTGTAACAGTCAACAGTCCCAACTCACGTGTTAGGGGTAACCAAGAATTAACAATCTGAGATGGTGTGTTGTGTGTAACAGTCAACAGTCCCAACTCACGTGTTAGGGGTAACCGAGAATTAACAATCTGAGATGGTGTGTTGTGTGTAACAGTCAACAATCCGAACTCATGTGTTAGGAGTAACCGAAAAGTAACAATCTAAGCTCGTATGCTTTTGAACAGAATTTTAATTCTTCACTGCCACATTTTTTACTTTGCCTCGAAATCTCGGGGCTGGCAAGGTCCGCTAGTTCACACAGTCTCAAATGGCGAGCTAAAAACGGTTTGGGGAAGTAAGGGCGGCTGGGCATTGTGCTAGCCACACGATCCCTCGCTCGTAAGGTGAGGGCTGGGCATTGTGCTAGCCACACCATCCCTCGCTCGTAAGGTGAATGCTGGGCATTGTGCTAGCCACACGATCCCTCGCTCGTAAGGTGAATGCTGGGCATTGTGCTAGCCACACGATCCCTCGCTCGTAAGGTGAGGGCTGGGCATTGTGCTAGCCACACGATCCCTCGCTCGTAAGGTGAGGGCTGGGCATTGTGCTAGCCACACGATCCCTCGCTCATCAGGTGAGGGCTGGGCATTGTTCTAGCCACACGATCCCTCGCTCGTAAGGTGAGGGCTGGGCATTGTGCTAGCCACACGATCCCTCGCTCGTAGGTGAGGGCTGGGCATTGTGCTAGCCACACGATCCCTCGCTCGTAAGCCGTGGCTGGGCATTGTGCTAGCCACACGATCCCTCGCTCGTAAGGTGAGGGCTGGGCATTGTTCTAGCCTCACGATCTCTTGCTCGTAAGCCATGGCTGGGCATTGTTCTAGCCACACGATCCCTTGCTCGTAAGCCGTAGCTGGGCATTGTTCTAGCCACACGATCCCTTGCTCGTAAGCCGTGGCTGGGCATTGTTCTAGCCACATGATCCCTTGCTCGTAAGCCGTGGCTGGGCATTGTTCTAGCCACACGATCCCTTGCTCGTAAGCCGTGGCTAAGCATTGTTCTAGCCACACGATCCCTTGCTCGTAAGCCGTGGCTGGGCATTGTTCTAGCCACACGATCCCTTGCTCGTAAGCCGTGGCTGGGCATTGTGCTAGCCACACGATCCCTCGCTCGTAAGCCGTGGCTGGGCATTGTGCTAGCCACACGATCCCTTGCTCGTAAGCCGTGGCTGGGCATTGTGCTAGCCACACGATCCCTCGCTCGCAAGCCGTGGCTGGGCATTGTGCTAGCCACACGATCCCTCGCTCGCAAGCCGTGGCTAACAAATTCCTGTGAACGCTACTTCACTTACCCCCTCCCCCCATCATGTTCTAGAAGGGGGACTTTAACTTTTTTTAAACGTATTTAAACAAAAACAAATAGTAGGTAGTACAAAATAAATATTCCCAATTTAAAATGAATCCAATAAGTGTAATAAGTGATATGTTCCAAAGTTATATAATAAGACATTAGTGATATGTTCCAAAGTTATATAATAAGACATTAGTGATATATTCCAAAGTTATATAATAAGCCGTCAGTGATATATTCCAAAGTTATATAATAAGCCGTCAGTGATATGTTCCAAAGTTATATAATAAGACATTAGTGATATATTCCAAAGTTATATAATAAGACATCAGTGTTATATTCCAAAGTTATATAATAAGACATTACTGATATATTCCAAAGATATATAATAAGCCGTCAGTGATATGTTCCAAAGTTATATAATAAGACATTAGTGATATATTCCAAAGTTATATAATAAGCCGTCAGTGATATATTCCAAAGTTGTATAATAAGCCGTCAGTGATATATTCCAAAGTTATATAATAAGTCGTCAGTGATATATTCCAAAGTTATATAATAAGCCGTCAGTGATATATTCCAAAGTTATATAATAAGCCGTCAGTGATATATTCCAAATTCCAAAGTTATATAATAAGCCGTCAGTGATATATTCCAAAGTTATATAATAAGCCGTCAGTGATATATTCCAAAGTTATCCACAGATAAATGTTACGAGATCCTGAACACACAACTCGTTTACTCAGGAGAGCGGTTGTTAATTGCGCTAATATGAACGAGCCGTGTGGTAATGTGGGCAGGAAATGGACGCTCGTTTACCTGCAAACTTTCAATTTCTTCTTCTTCTATTTATTTAGGCCCCAGTGTTCAATATTCTGATCATTATGGCCATTTAGAAGTTGGGCTTCTGCCCGGTGTTCGATATTCTGATCATTATGGCCATTTAGAAGTTGAGGTTCTGAATACATGTCCATGAAGACAATATTTTGTAGGGCTGCACAGCGGAGTATAAGGGAGGGGGGGTGAGGTTGTGGAACAAGATGCCATAAAGCTAGTGCTCGACCTACAACGATCGGCATCGACAGACCGGTCGTAAGTCGTAACAGGATTTGGTCGCAAGTGGTGACATAAAGTAAAGTACCGTAATGTGAAGTGGTGTTATAAATTATAAAGAATTAAAGTTCAATGATATCGTACACTTCTTATTTTAAAGGTCATAATTTTCGATGTTAAATTCTTGCACTTTGTATCTCACCTTAACACCATCTTGTTTCTACTTTCCAATATTTCTTGTTTCTAATATGGCTAGTGGCTGTAATCCAATGTGACACAATGGTCGAAATTTTCATAGGTCGCGGGTCGAGTATTAGCTGTAGACACAAGTGCCTCCACTGATCCCCTCGCAGGCTTGTTCCAGTCAATGTCTGTCTTTGTTAGGAACGAGCAGCTACTCTATTGTGCCCTTGTTGCCACCAGTCGCTGGCTGTCTTTGTTAGGAACGAGCAGCTACTCTATTGTGCTCTTGTTACCACCAGTCACTGGTTGTCTTTGTTAGGAACGAGCAGCTACTCTATTGTGCTCTTGTTGCCACCAGTCACTGGCTGTCTTTGTTAGGAACGAGCAGCTACTCTATTGTGCTCTTGTTGCCACCAGTCACTGGCTGTCCTTGCCAGTAAAGCGCAGCTCTTGCATTGTGTTTCGTGATTTTATTACTGGGCGTTCTCGTTTTCATCCATATATACAAATTCCAACAGCCTTTATTGATATGAACTGGCAACCTTTGTATGAAGACCAAAAGTGCATCTTTCGATGAAGTAACATGCGGTGGAAATATAGGCAGAAGTGCACTCATGGATAATCAAGATTTACAACTTCTTGCAACAATTCATCCGTATGTATTTAGGACTAGTTTGGGCCTTGTTTATTTTTCATCGCAAAAAGCTATTAGTCAACTCGTCTGCCTATTCAGTTGGTAAAACTTCATTCAAATATTCATTGAGTATCAGGGTGTTCTGTATCAGGGTGTTCTGTATCAGGGTGTTCTGTATCAGGGTGTTCTGTATCAGGGTGTTCTGTATCAGGGTGTTGTATCAGGGTGTTCTGTATCAGGGTGTTCTGTATCAGGGTGTTCTGTATCAGGGTGTTCTGTATCGAATTTTTATACCCACACCCTTGTTAATTTTACCTCCATTTGAGTTAGCTGGACAAAAACTGATTCATAACTGAATTATATCAACAACAACAATAAAAACATTGACAAATATTTTCCTAAGCCTTCATCCATGCCGAGACACACTGTTTAAAGATAACGATATAAAAAATTAGTAGCATAACGCAATTAACGATGGCGTTTTCCTGAATGAGAATTTAAAAAAGCTTTCAGAACATTTTCCTGCAATCATAGACCCTTTAAAAACTGAAAAATCGTTGTTGTTTTTTTAATTTAAATTTAATACACAAATCCATACAAACAGGTTAAAATTCATACACAGACCCTTACAAACATGTTAAAATTCATACACAGACCCATACAAACATGTTAAAATTCATACACAGACCCTTACAAACTTGTAAAAATTCATACACAGACCCTTACAAACATGTTAAAATTCATACACAGACCCCTACAAACATGTTAAAATTCCATTATAAAATCGGTACAGATCGTGCCCTGGAAAGATTCATATTTCCTGGGGCCTCCCTGACTTAGCGTGAGAGCCACTGTGCAGCATGCCTATCGCAGTGCTCACCCTTGTTTTTTTCCTTCTTTTCGGCGCCCCCTTCCGATGCGCCCCTCCCCCTATACTAACAGCACCACACACGCACACCTTCAACAGAGCGGGAGTAAGGCCGCAAGAAAGAAAATCCAATTTGTTGGGGAATGTAGGGAGAAAACAGTGGCGTCACGTCCTGTAGCCCTATAATGACTTAAGTTGGGGATTTTTTTTTTTTTTAAACTTAAAAAAAATTAAGATGGGAAAAAAAGAACAAGAAAAACAAGGTGGTGTGGGCCTATAGAAGGGCAAAGATTTACGGGAGTTTTACGATAGTTTGAAAGAAGACTCGACCATCAGCACTTGATGTTTTAGTTTCTCTCTCAGTTATTGTCTTCTCTTGGAGGTTAGGTCTTGGTTTTTAACAGAAATAGTGTGGGTTTTTTTTTTTTTAAAACATGGCCATTCCTGGGTTTGCGTAAGTTTTGCTGTTTATAAAAACAGGAAAGATAAACAGAGGGGAGTGACAAAGAGTGAGTGAGAGAGGGAGAGTTGGAGAGAGAGAGGGAATGAGATAGGGAGTGGGAGAGAGAGTGGGGGAGACAACGTGGGAGTGAGATTGGGAGAAGGATCAGGAGATGTGTAAGTGGGACAGGGGTGAGAGCGGAAGTGGGAGAGGGTGTGGGATATGGAGTGAGAGCGGGAGTGAGAGAGGGAGAGTTGGAGAGAAAGAGGGAATGAGATAGGGAGTGGGAGAGAGAGTGGGGGAGACAACGTGGGAGTGAGATTGGGAGAAGGATCAGGAGATGTGTAAGTGGGACAGGGGTGAGAGCGGAAGTGGGAGAGGGTGTGGGATATGGAGTGAGAGAGGGTGTGGGAGAGGGAGAGACCTCCGTGGTAAAGGCCTCGCGTATACGGCCCACAGGGAACAGTGGAAAAGAAGAACTAGGCAATCGCTGACTCGTGGCGATATGTCTTAGCAACAAGAGTAAAAACCAATTCAGAAATGAGGGGTGTCTACAAAACAATGTGTCTTAACCACCAAAGTTAACCAAATCAGACAAGAATGGTGTCGAGAAAACATGCCCGGTGGTGGGGTGTGCAATAATGGTGTTCTCATCAAGTTAAACAGAAAACAAAGGGTGTGATACATACAGAAATAGATTAGTTATATGCTCAAATTTTCTAAGCCATTCAGAGGAAACAGTTGGTTGAAGGCCAGACAGACAAACACAGCTACGTCCTGATGGTTAGTGTCAGCTGTGACACACAAACACAGCTACGTCGTGATGGTTAGTGTCAGCTGTGACACACAAACACAGCTACGTCGTGATGGTTAGTGTCAGCTGTGACACACAAACACAGCTACGTCCTGATGGTTAGTGTCAGCTGTGACACACAAACACAGCTACGT
>MUZC01001499.1:101022-113430 GCA_002072015.1 Radix auricularia
TCTTGGGGGTGGGGTGGGTGGGTTGTAACGCATGTGATGTCGTAGAGTTTTAATATCGCAGACAAGAGAGCCCGCTCGCCCGTTGAAGCCTTGAAATGATGGTCCCTTAACACAAACTAGTCTCCGCCGGGAGTCCAGTACTTGACATTTATTTGAAAACATCTCTGGTCAAAACTGATTGTTAAAGTGTTAAATGATGAATGCGGGTTTGTTTGTTTGTTTGTTTGTTTTCTACTATAACCTAATTTAGCTGTTCTGTGGGTCAGAGAGAAAGAGAGGAAAAAAAGGGAAGGGGGGGCGTCGGTGATAACACAGAATTGTAGACATTTTTACCTTCCTGCGTGGGACAACAAAACGCGGTTGAAACTACCTAGAAATGGCACTGGCCAAAATAACAGCAGCATGTTACTTAGTCTTGTTACCGTTACTACCTAGAAACTGCACTGGCCAAAATAACATCAGCAGCATGGTACTTAGTCTTGTTACCGTTACTACCTAGAAACGGCACTGGCCAAAATAACATCAGCAGCATGTTACTTAGTCTTGTTACCGTTACTACCTAGAAACGGCACTGGCCAAAATAACATCAGCAGCATGGTACTTAGTCTTGTTACCGTATAAAATACCCGAAGCTCTCAAAGGTTTCAAGTCACCGCCCAAGATTTGCCCACATCGCAAGACTAACTACGATAGTGTACATCACTATTAAATGAAAGGGAAATACGTGTGTGACTTGCAATGTGAACATCTGCCATACTACTGACATGTCAGTAATTGACATCAATGCCTGCCATACTGCTGACATGTCAGTAACATGACAGAAAGCCTGCCATACTCCTGAAATGTCAGTAATTGACATCAATGCCTGCCATACTCCTGACATGTCAGTAACATGACATCAACGACTGCCATACTCCTGACATGTCAGTAACATGACATCAACGCCTGCCATACTCCTGACATGTCAGTAACGTGACATCAACGCCTGCCACCTGAGTACATATGAAAAACCAGTGAAGTGAGATGACATGTCCACCTGTTGCTACACCATCCAGTGTGGTGAAATGTACAAGTGTGGTGATGTGTACAAGTGTGGTGATGTGTACAAGAGTGGTGATGTGTACAAGTGTGGTGATGTGTACAAGTGTGGTGATATGTACAAGTGTGGTGATATGTACAAGTGTGGTGATGTGTACAAGTGTGGTGATATGTACAAGTGTGGTGATATGTACAAGATGGTGATATGTACCAGTGTGGTGATATGTACCAGTGTGGTGATATGTGCAAGTGTGGTGATATGTACAAGTGTGGTGATATATACAAGTGTGGTGATATGTACAAGTGTGGTGATATGTGCAAGTGTGGTGATATGTACAAGTGTGGTGATATGTACAAGTGTTACTACCACCATGTCCAGACCGATCAGACGGATAACACCACACCAGTGTATTAGTTATGCTAGCATGTTGGTGGCACACGTGCCACGGAACATAAAAAGTTGCGGGATAGTTCAAGTTGATGTTTTTTGTTTTCTTGTACCCTCCTCGTGTTTCATAAAAACGACCCACATCCTCTGCTGTATCTGACACTTCCATGGCAATCACATCCCTCCCCCCTTTTCATCCCAAATAGCTGCCTCAACATGTTCGATGCAATCTTGCTGAGTGCGTCGCACGTGAAGTATGGCGGGTTAGGTAAGCTCCGCGGATTCCCAGGGGCGTCTACAGGAAAAGCCCCACAGGGGCGGAAAGATGATGTTGTCAATGTGCTTTGTTTTGGTTTTCGGAAAACATGACATTCATTCATGAACGGTACATGATGGAATATTTTTAAATTTAAAACAGAGAGAGAGAGAGAGAGAGAGAGAGAGGGGGGGGGGGAGGGAGTGAGCTGCTGTATGTAAATGAAGAGTTCTGTCTACTCGCATCCCCATCTTGTATAGTTGTACGTTTGAAGCTTCATATTTTTCTGTTTTACAGACGTGACCCAATTGCTCCATCAGATTATCGTGTGCCGCATTTTGAACTGGGTCACAAGAAAACAAAAATTATAATTCAATTTGACAATAATAATAATAATGATAAAATGATAATTTATAGCGCTGTATCCCAGCAAGGAGCCGGGCTCACAGCGCTTTACATGGAGATAATAATACATATATTAATTAAATAAACATTCATATCATACTAACTCCAATAAATATATGGCACATAACTGAAAGTATTGATTATGTTTAATCTAATTCGCACCGCGCGACAGACTAGCACAAACATTTAGAGACTGAACGTGCCGTGCTGTAAAACACAGGGATGTAGTCATCGAGGGCTGGAGTCAACCTCCAGTGACCCGCGGAGGTAACTATAGCAATCTACATAGAGATAAACTTAAAATTCATTAATTTAATTACGGTACATTCGGTCGATCTGAAATTTTGAAACAATGCATTGTAAGGTGAAAAAAAAAATCTATGAGCTAAATTTTTCATGTCGATAGAATCACGGCAAGTGGGTCATTTTTTATTTCTCCGCATGACCACGACATACAGACAGAAGGGGTTTATAAAGAAGCGCAATGGTAAACAAAAAGTATCGGTTGCAACCTGAGGATTGTTTGATCAGATGGGAAGAGAGTGTCGGACAAGCTACGTTTGAGCTATACTTGTTCGTCTTTTTGCTATGTTAAGGACTAATAGCGATAATGCACCTGGGTGTTTTTAGATCAGATGGGAAGAGAGTGTCGGACAAGCTACGTTTGAGCTATACTTGTTCGTCTTTTTGCTATTTTTTTAAGGACTAATAGCGATAATGTACATGGGGTTTGTTTCGAAACAATCATTTCCTTTTCCTCTTATTTACTTTTTTTTTTTTTAAAAACAACTAAAGTATGAACGTATCAAGTATACATCGGCGATATTTTCATCTATCACAGAATGTTGAGTAAAACAGAATATGGAACACCACCCTCCCCCCAACAACCCCCAGCCCCTAAAACAGCTGAACTCGCCTTTGCGACTTCCTCGCGCAATGCGCGATCGAGCCGTGGGCTCTGTTCGACATACGGACAGGGAGACAGATGGTCAGACCGACAGCCGGTGAGCAAACAGGAAATGTACTGAGCCGGCACACGCACACACAACCTGGATGATGAATAAATGACGATCGCCCGCAGCCCCCCCCCCCCNAAAAGTAGCTAATCACACAGTGAGTGATGGCGGGTTGTAATCACTAAAAGTAGCTAATCACACAGTGAGTGATGGCGGGTTGTAATCACTAAAAGTAGCTAATCACACAGTGAGTGATGGCGGGTTGTAATCACTAAAAGTAGCTAATCACACAGTGAGTGATGGCGGGTTGTAATCACTAAAAGTAGCTAATCACACAGTGAGTGATGGCGGGTTGTAATCACTAAAAGTAGCTAATCACACAGTGAGTGATGGCGGGTTGTAATCACTAAAAGTAGCTAATCACACAGTGAGTGATGGCGGGTTGTAATCACTAAAAGTAGCTAATCACACAGTGAGTGATGGCGGGTTGTAATCACTAAAAGTAGCTAATCACACAGTGAGTGATGGCGGGTTGTAATCACTAAAAGTAGCTAATCACACAGTGAGTGATGGCGGGTTGTAATCACTAAAAGTAGCTAATCACACAGTGAGTGATGGCGGGTTGTAATCACTAAAAGTAGCTAATCACACAGTGAGTGATGGCGTGTTGTAATCACTAAAAGTAGCTAATCACACAGTGAGTGATGGCGGGTTGTAATCACTAAAAGAAGCTAATCACACAGTGAGGGATGGCGGGTTGTAATCACTAAAAGAAGCTAATCACACAGTGAGTGATGGCGGGTTGTAATCACTAAAAGTAGCTAATCACACAGTGAGTGATGGCGGGTTGTAATTACTAAAAGTAGCTAATCACACAGTGAGTGATGGCGGGTTGTAATCACTAAAAGAAGCTAATCACAAAGTGAGTGATGGCGGGTTGTAATCACTAAAAGTAGCTAATCACACAGTGAGTAATGGCGGGTTGTAATCACTAAAAGTAGCTAATCACACAGTGAGTGATGGCGGGTTGTATTCACTAAAAGTAGCTAATCACACAGTGAGTAATGGCGGATTGTATTCACTAAAAGTAGCTAATCACACAGTGAGTAATGGCGGGTTGTAATCACTAAAAGTAGCTAATCACACAGTGTGATGGTTGGTTGTACTTACTGAAGATTTTCTTAGTGCGTGTTTGTCCCATGGATGTATGTTATTTGAACCATTGGTCGTGGATGTGTGTGGTGTGTGCCTGTTTGTGCATACATTTATATTATATAAAACTTATTTTATAGTTTTGGGTGCATTGAAACACCTTTGCACCCTCATAGTTACACCATTGAACAAGAATGTAAGTGTGTGTATTTGTAATCGTTTAGTTGCTGGGTCCAACTCTGGAGTCTGCAATTTCTTTATTTTAAAAAAAATTAGAGAGAGAGAGAGAGAGAGAGAGCGAGAGAGAGAGAGAGAGAGAGAGACAACTTTTTGTTTTTTATGATATTATACATGCTAAGAAAAAATCTTCCCACCACTAAGCCACCACGCTGTTACGACTTTTCCCACTCACTGAATGTACCCCACGCCTCCAGCTTTAAGGGCCCCACGCACCACACGTCCCCCCAGGACCCAACTCAGCAACAGCAGTGTTTCCAATGCCCAGACCGGTGTCATTGGGACCTTGATCATTTCCCGGCTCCACAGACGTAACTAATTGACAACATACCTCCGTACCTCAGGTGTCTTGGTTCAGGTGAGTACCACAAAGGTATTTCCACCCCCCTCCCAAACTACCGGAGACGAGACAGGGGTCGGGGGCGTCCAAAAGAGAAACCCCCACCCCAGCTCCCCGCGATTGTTCGCCCGGGACTTGGGTGCAAAAAATCTGATTGTGAGACGCTCAGATCAGGTCTAATTAAGTGAAAAGACCCGTACGGAACATTCTACGAGACGCTCAGATCAGGTCTAATTAAGTGAAAAGACCCGTACGGAACATTCTACGAGACGCTCAGATCAGGTCTAATTAAGTGAAAAGACCCGTACGGAACATTCTACGACGCAAATTGTTCAGAATTGGAGACATCAAGAATCAGCGCGTCTTGTAAGAACAGGGGGCGTTGGTAGAATTAGCGTTAGCGGCCCTCCTAGATGCCGGTATGGGTTGGTAGGCTATTGGGGGTGGTAGGCTATTGGGGTTGGTAGGCTATTGGGGCTGGTAGGCTATTGGGGGTGGTAGGCTATTGGGGGTGGTAGGCTATTGGGGCTGGTAGGCTATTGGGGGTGGTAGGACTCAAAAATGATTGTCACAAAATGATCACTGCACACATGACACAAAGTGATCACTGCACACTTGAAGCAAAGTCATCGCTTCTCTCCCTTAATTCTTTTTTTAACTTAAATAATTTCTTACAGAAGAATGAGGCATGGCATTCAGGTAGTACTAACGAAAACGGGGTTGTGATTTCTGGCTGACATGATCGCGTAGAACCTGGAGAAATAATATCAATACTTCACCCTTTTGTCCCATAAACCTGCGGACATAATATAACATACTTCACCCTTTTGTCCCATAAACCTGGAGAAATAATATCAATACTTATCCCTTTTGTCCCATAAACCTGGGACATAATATCAATACTTCACCCTTTTGTCCCATAAACCTGCGGACATAATATAACTACTTCACCCTTTTGTCCCATAAACCTGCGGACATAATATCAATACTTTACCATTTTGTCCCATATCTTTGCAATGTTTAGGGGAAAACAAAACAAATCAGGTTATTTTGCAGACGATAAATAAAAGAGGGGGTGGTGACGAGATAATCAGAGAAACTTATCGACTCAACATACAAAACCAGTAAGTTCTATGGGACTCATCGCGCCTTTCTTGTATCATCTAGTATATTAGATACGACCCGCGGCGTAACATACCCGCAGACTTCTTCACAGAACAACGGGGTGCGGGTGGGGGAGGGGTGGGTAGGGTGTGGGAAATGGACACAAACAGCAGCACAAAGAAATTGAAACAACGCGAGTGAACGTCGTGGAGAGGGGGGGGGGGAGTCGCCAACGCATTGTTGGTCTAGACACATGCGACTGCGGTGATGTTACTTGCCCCCTACCGGCGCCACCCTTACTACCATCATTTGCCTACCATAAACTGTGATTGGTCGACCCTAGCAAGGGTCATTCGTCATGCCTATTTTAACACGACTTGTGCTTCTCACGGTAAATTACATTTCTAATCGATAGATGACCAAAAAGCACTTTGTACTACAAGTGAACATAATTGTAATAGTAATAGACCGAGCTAGTATTGTTTTATTTTGGGTACTCAGCACAAGGGACATCGAGATAATGTGGTACGCCTCTGCTCTTTAGCACTGACCATATGATGTGGTACGCCTCTGCTCTTTAGCACTGACCATATGATGTGGTACGCCTCTGCTCTTTAGCACTGACCATATGACGTGGTACGCCTCTGCTCTTTAGCACTGACCATATGACGCGGTACGTCTCTGCTCTTTAGCACTGACAATATGACGCGGTACGCCTCTGCTCTTTAGCACTGACCATATGACGCGGTACGCCTCTGCTCTTTAGCACTGACCATCAACTTCAACTCTACCAAGAAATACTTCAAGTACCATTTGACGCGGCAGAGAAGGGGGGGGGGGTCATTCTCTATTAGGAAGTAAGTTTTACAATTGTATTTTAAGACCAGTTGTAGGCTCCAAGGACACTTTGTGTCAGCGCACATTTCAGCAACGATTTCCTGTCTCACCCTAACTCACATCGCATGGTGCACCGCGTGCATCCAACTTTAAAAGTACTTCAATGGCGAGAAGCTGGCCCGAGTCCAGTAACACAAGAGTGGCATAGTCTTGACTTCTGCTCGAAATATCTTAGTACGCTGAGCGATTCTCTCCAGCTTTTATCGTCGTGATTCGCATGATTACTTCTCATCGCACTGCAATGGTTGTTCCACATTTGTTCTTATTCCTAACATAAAATATTTGCAATTGTCCACGTGGTGCTAACATATCCTAAAATACCGGCTGAAATAGTTTAACTTAACTGCTGAAATATCCCAATTCAGCTGCTGAAAAATGCAAATTTACCTACTGAAATACCTATATTTAGCTGCTGAAATATCCTAATTTAGTTGTTGAAATATCCTAATTTAGTTGTTGGAATATCCTAATTTTGTTGTTGAAATATCCTAATTTTGTTGTTGAAATATCCTAATTCTGTTGTTGAAATATCTTAATTTAGTTCATGAAATATCCTAATTTAGTTGTTGAAATATCCTAATTTAGTTGTTGAAATATCCTAATTTAGTTGTTGAAATATCCTAATTTAGTTGTTGAAATATCCTAATTTTGTTGCAGAAATATCCCAATTGAACAATGTGTTTCATTATTTACACGATATATAAGAAATAAGCCAAACGGGATACATAACTAGCAGACACAAGGTAGACTACATAGTGCTATAAATGAAACGTCACGCTTGTCACCATAACACAAGTTCAGCTTTAACTTTCATTATTTATTATTTTTTAAAACTTTGGTGGGTAATCGTTTTAACATCGCTTCCCCCCACCCCTAAACAACAGAAACCTTAAACTTTGAATGCCAACTAAGAGCTTAAATAGCTTTCAGTGTATGGATACAGAGTCAAAATCGTAAAAAAAACCGAGCTTATTTACAACAACAGGGGGCACTATAAAACCAAGAAGGAGATACTTAGCTTAAACAGTTGTCCAAATTCGGTTACACCCCTTGGCCTAAACAGATGTTGTGTTCTAGATCTACCATTCGTTTATAGTGAATGAAATAGGGCGGGCCGGCTCTTTTCTGAGGCCGCTCACAGAATCCGCCCCTGAACGGCACGCACAACATTCTTTGATTTTATTATTGCTCCCGTTGACCTTATCGCTAGACGCCCCCTCACACCCTCACTCAGTACCGTGCCAACGTATACAGGATATTGGCAGGTCGATGCCTCGGGTAGTTAAAAATATGGCGAGATGAATAACAAACGATACCATCAAGACTTGGTGTGAGGGGCATAACATAAGATACCATCAAGACTTGGTGTGAGGGGCATAACATAAGATACCATCAGGACTTGGTGTGAGGGGCATTACAAACGATACCATCAAGACTTGGTGTGAGGGGCATAACATAAGATACCATCAGGACTTGGTGTGAGGGGCATAACATAAGATACCATCAAGACTTGGTGTGAGGGGCATAACAAACGATACCATCAAGACTTGGTGTGAGGGTCATAACATAAGATACCATCAGGACTTGGTGTGAGGGGCATAACATAAGATACCATCAGGACTTGGTGTGAGGAACATAACATAAGATACCATCAGGACTTGGTGTGAGGGGCATAACATAAGATACCATCAGGGCATGGTGTGAGGGGCATAACATAAGATACAATCAGGACTTGGTGTGAGGGGCATAACATAAGATACCATCAAGACTTGGTGTGAGAGCATAACATAAGATACCATCAAGACTTGGTGTGAGGGGCATAACATAAGATACCATCAGGGCATGGTGTGAGGGGCATAACATAAGATACCACCAAGACTTGGTGTCACGCGCATAACATAAGATACCATCAGGGCATGGTGTGAGGGGCATAACATAAGATACCATCAGGACTTGATGTGGGGGGCATAACATAAGATACCATCAGGCCTTGGTGTGAGGGGCATAACATAAGATATCATAAGGGCCTGGTGTGAGGCGCATAACATAAGATACCATAAGGACTTGGTGTGAGGGGCATAACATAAGATACCATCAGGACATGGTGTGAGGGGCATAGCATAAGATACCATCAGGACATGGTGTGAGGGGCATAGCATAAGATACCATAAGGACTTGGTGTGAGGGGCATAACATAAGATACCATCAGGACATGGTGTGAGGGGCATAGCATAAGATACCATTAGGACTTTGTGTGAGGGGCATAACATAAGATACCATCAGGACATGGTGTGAGGGGCATAGCATAAGATACCATTAGGACTTTGTGTGAGGGGCATAACATAAGATACCATAAGGGCTTAATGTGAGGTGCATAACATAAGATACCATCAGGACTTGATATGAGTGGCATAACATAAGATACCATCAGCTATTGGTGTGAGGGGTTGGGAAGTTAATGTGACAGTTGGTGAAAGTATGGTCAAGATGGCCAGTTGGTGAAAGTATGGTCAAGATGGACAGTTGGTCAAAGTATGTTTAAGAAGGGTAGTTGGTTAAAGTATGGTCAAGATGGACAGTTGGTGAAAGTATGGTCAAGATGGGTAGTTGGTTAAAGTATGACCAATATGGGTAGTTGGTGAAAGTATGGTCAAGATGGGTAGTTGGTGAAAGTATGGTCAAGATGGGTAGTTGGTGAAAGTATGGTCAAGATGGGTAGTTGGTGAAAGTATGGCCAAGATGGGTAGTTGGTGAAAGTATGGTCAAGATGGGTAGTGGGTGAAAGTATGGCCAAGATGGACATTTGGTGAAAGTATGGTCAAGATGGGTAATGGGTGAAAGTATGGCCAAGATGGACATTTGGTGAAAGTATGGTCAAGATGGGTATTTGGTGAAAGTATGGTCAAGATGGGTAGTTGGTGAAAGTATGGTCAAGATGGGTAGTTGGTGAAAATATGGTCAAGATGGGTAGTTGGTATTCTTTTCGGAGGTCCTCAACCCCTTACCCCACTGAGCTAAATGTCAACCATCCACGTGCTAAACAAACAAACAAACAAAATTAGAGCTTTTCTAGCAGTGGCTCGCCCAAGGTATGTGGAGTTCAAACAGACCCGAACTGTCTTTGTTTAGCCTCGGGGCGACAAGGAACAAGTGATCGGTAAAATTAAGGACTCGCTCCGTGCGAGCACCCTCGCGAGCACCCTCAGCTTATATATACAATCTAAATAACGGCACTTATCTGTGTTTAGAACTCTCAGCCGCGGGGCTGGCTCAAATTGATGGCATGTCGGTTGTTGCATGTTGAGTTGAGAATAGGTTGGGGAGATTTATTTTTTTAAAAATTTCTACCCCATCTTACCAGGCGAATATAATTTTTTTGTTTTATGTGGTGGAAGAAAATCATTTATTTGTAAGCTGCGAGTGCGNCTCACTGCCCCGAGGAGTGGGACTAGCCTGTATCCTCACTGCCCCGAGGAGTGGGACTAGCCTGTATCCTCACTGCCCCGAGGAGTGGGACTAGCCTGTATCCTCACTGCCCCGAGGAGTGGGACTAGCCTGTATCCTCACTGCCCCGAGGAGTGGGACTAGCCTGTATCCTCACTGCCCCGAGGAGTGGGACTAGCCTGTATCCTCACTGCCCCGAGGAGTGGGACTAGCCTGTATCCTCACTGCCCCGAGGAGTGGGACTAGCCTATATCCTCACTGCCCCGAGGAGTGGGACTAGCCTGTATCCTCACTGCCCCGAGGAGTGGGACTAGCCTGTATCCTCACTGCCCCGAGGAGTGGGACTAGCCTGTATCCTCACTGTCCCGAGGAGTGGGACTAGCCTGTATCCTCACTGTCCCGAGGAGTGGGACTAGCCTATATCCTCACTGTCCCGAGGAGTGGGACTAGCCTGTATCCTCACTGTCCCGAGGAGTGGGACTAGCCTGTATCCTCACTGTCCCGAGGAGTGGGACTAGCATATATCCTCACTGTCCCGATGAGTGGGACAAGCCTGTATCCTCACTGTCCCGAGGAGTGGGACAAGCCTGTATCCTCACTGTCCCGAGGAGTGGGACAAGCCTGTATCCTCACTGTCCCGTGGAGTGGGACTAGCCTGTATCCTCACCAAGGGCGTCGCTAGGGTTGGTGTCACCCGGGGCGGTAGCTCATGGTGTCACCCCTTCATGATTTGAGGTGGACTTCCATAAATGACGTCACGTCGGGTTACCGCGTCATAATTTGTCACAAAAACCTAAACCCCAACCCCATGTTCCGCTATGACGTCACAAAGCTTAGACACCCCTCTCCAAAGCCATAATTTTCTCAATAAAATTAGCATGTTGCAAATAAGTATTTTGTCATTTCAATATGTATTTAGTGTAAGTATGCACTCTGGTATCGTAACACGCGGGGAGCCATTGAAAACGTCATTAAATAAATTGTAAAAAATCAAATATTTAAGGTGACTTTTATTTAAAGTTGCGGGGTTTTTTATGTGACGTCACATTTTAAACACACCCACCCTTTAGTCACACATGGTCACAGATGCGTGACCCCTCCTCCTATGGTTGATTAAAGGGAGGGGATTGAGCGGGCTAAAGACAGGGGCCCCCCAATAATTTAAATGTTATCTTAATGTTTGTATGAATTCCTGAAAATACATTAGACAGTCATAAGTCAATGCTGCAAATATAAGTAGGAAGTATAACAGAGTCTGGGCTAATCTTTGTAAGAAGTGCAGTGCTGCTCATTTTGTGCCGTGTACAGCTCATTCCCTTCACTTGGTTGGGAAACGTGGAGCAGTTGTCTTCTGACAAATTTTTATACCTGGCTTGTTGCATCTATTCATCGTCGACAGATACTTCCAAAACATATAAAAGTGATACATGTTAACAAAGCCTTGTCCGACACAAGATGGTCAGCTCGACATAATGCTGTAAGCAGGGCCGGCCTATGGGAATTGGAGGCCCTAATCGAAGTGAATTTGGTGACTTAAAATGTAACAGAAAATTATTTTTTTTAAATATTGAAATATTCTTGTGCGAGGCCCCCATTAATAATGAGACTAATCGGAGGCCATAGGTGGTTGCCGGTTTGCTTATGCCTAAAGCCGGCCCTGCTGTCAAGTGTGTTTATAACTCATACTATGAGAATATTGTAAAACAACTTGCAAGTCAAGAAACACAACTTCAACTCCTTGTGGTCTGGTTAACAAGTATTTTAAATGAATCTTAGAATCAACCTCTGTTACATAGCGAACCTTACATTAATAGTCATCCATCCTCTGCATTCACGACCACACACTATTTTCCGATCACAGCACAAAACACGTGTTTCATACTCAGTCAACTCGCACGTTCATACCATGTCAATACAACAACACAACACGTCTCTCACAAATATTGCAGCACTGAAAGAACTAATAAGTAACGAAAATCAGCCCCGTGTCTGTTGACTTGAAGCAGAAAGATTTCAGAAGGAACGTAAACAAATAAAATTGCTATGTTGAATTTGGGAAACAAATTTGAATAAGCTAAATTTCAGTTTTTTTACAAATGTAGCATCGAACTTCGCATATCTCTCAATGATGACTCCAAACTGCAGCAGAGAGCGACTTTTTCAAAGTTGAAAAGAATACAAAAATGAGTTA
>MUZC01001499.1:123225-186183 GCA_002072015.1 Radix auricularia
GTCATCACGTCACCTGGAGACAGAACTAGGTCGCGGCGATACAGTCACCGCAGAACATCTCGGCGCAAGGGGCGGGACTGACCTCGAGAGCTGACGTCCTTCAGCACGGCGCAGCTAGACCACCCGTGTCACCCGCAAGACCCAGCGACCAGGGACTACACACCTTTAAATTAAGTATACACCTTAAAGAGACATCGGCATAAGGCAGGCCGTAATGATGACACATAGCTAGCCTATTTACTATTTGCTTTAAATAATTAACGTAAGGGCACCTCGTTATCTGCCCAGTAATTGGTCATTGTATATATTGTAAATTAAAGTTTATAATTTGTATTATACAACGGTTCTTGGTCTTAATCATTTGCGGAGATCACTGAAGCGTATCCTTGTGTGTGCAAAATAATAATAATAATAATACCCTAGACAACAGCCACATAACACACATTTCACCACAGAGTGGTGGGATAGGGATTTAGATGAATGGGCAGAGTGGTGGTATAGGGATTTAGATGAATTGTTTTGTGCATACCATTGAATACGATATGGACACTGTTGCCATGGAAACTAAACAATATCAAATGTTGAGATGATAGGACACTTGTCATGGGCTCTAATGTTGAGATGATAGGACACTGTTGCCATGGAAACTAAACAATATCAAATGTTGAGATGATAGGACACTGTTGCCATGGAAACTAAACAATATCAAATGTTGAGATGATGGGCTGATGGTGATGGAAATAAAAAGTGGGTGAGGGCTGGGGGGGGGATACTGAAGTGCCTTGAACTAGCTACATTCTGGACAACCTCTTTTACAACCATGATTCCCAGAAGAGAATTTTTATGTTAACTATCAGAATGGAGAAATGAATTTAATGTACAAACAGCAAGAACTACTTTTTTTAAAGCCCTGAAGTATGAGGTTATTGACAAAGAGATGTATTTATAACTTTAGATCATGCTGGACACTTCTTTTATACACCTTTTTTTTTCTTCTTTTGTAATTACATTACTTAATTGAGACTTTGGTAAACATTTAATATCAAAAAGGGTTAAAGTCACAAGTTTTATCACAACACCACAACTGTAATTAACAATTAGTTAATACTTTAAACAAAAAATAAACTTTGCTATATTTACTAACCATGAACAGTCCAACTGGGCTTAACTAAGCATTCCAGTAGGACCTTCCTAACCTGAAAACCCCCCTACATTGAATAAATTATTGGTTCCCGACAAAAGTCCAAAAGACCAATGTATTTTAACGTGAAGATTGTTGGCTTCCAACCTCTCTTAGTCGAATTTTCCTAGGCAACATTTCAGAAAGCATCTTGTGTAGAGCCCATAAACAGCTCTACACAAGACGCAAATTCTTATCTTAATGCATCAAGTAGGACGTTTATTTTGAGACCAAAAATGAGCAAGGTAAAAAAATTAAATGGATAGAAGAAGGATAACTCATCCGCATCCCCTTGCTACATGATGCGTCTCTTTTTAAAAAGAAAAATCTTGCTTCCCCCCCATCCCACTGTGGAGGGATTAAAGTTTGTGGGGAGGGGAAGGTGTCTCCTCTCAATGGCTTACTCAATGGTGTCAGTATGTCAAAGCCAAGTTGGCTTCATTTCATATCAAACATCAGAAACTGCAGCTCTTTCCAGTCAAGCTTCTCGCCGGCATGGCTGTCGTTGTCGTCCCCCCCCCTCCCGTGCCTATAAGCGCCATTTCCCTAACTTGAAAGCTCAGTAAGTCAAAAAAATGTGTGTGCCTTTGAGTTCAACATAGCGAGGTCTGACTGTATTTGATATTTTAGACAAAAAATAAATTTGCAACATTAACTCACCCTGAAAAGTCCAACTGGGCTCAAGAATTATTTGATATTTTAGATAAAACAAAGAACTCACCATGAAAAGCTGCCTTTGATGTTCCCCGAACAATGTGTTTAAATTCCCTATCCATATCTGGGTCATGCACTTTGACTAGAATATACTTGAACTTTCCATGTTTGTCAATCTCAACATCAGGTATAGAAAGCAACTTGGGATTTTTATAAGAAGTTGCTGATGCCATCTGAGAGGATGCCATGTTGATGTATAAAAACTTGCACTGGAATCTGAAAAAAAGTTTGTTTTTTAAAAACTCAATGAAAGAGTTGTTATACATTTTCAATGGGAATGATTATATATTAAATTACATGATACACAAACTAATTGTATGTGCAAAACCATAATTTAAAGCTTTATAAATAGAATAATATTTACTATTGATATAAAGCCTAGCACTTAATGAACAATTTTTTAATTGTTTTGTATATTACAAATTATTAGTAATAGACTAAGTCTCCTGAAATTTTGTGCAATTATCTTTAAAAAAAAAAAAGTTGGTGGTAAAAATGGGACAGCATTTAAAATGTGTCACAAGCTTTATGGTAAAATATATATGTTATAAAATGGAAATTGTTATATATTTTTTTTTTAATCTGAACTTTTTATCTTAACTTCTACAAAACAAAAAGATGATACTGCATTCATTTAAATTAGAATCATTGGGTAATTGGTGTTGTTTCATATTTTCTTTCCATTTAGTTTTGGCTTATGAATGACGAATTGTTTCACAAATAGTTAATACTAGTTGACCAAGTCGTAGCATTCGCCACCAATGATTTGGTGACTGGTGAAGACTTCACAGTTGCGCATGCCTGGAGAGCAAGAGAGGGTGCCTAAAGTATTCATTTTATGAAAGTGATTGTTGAGGAGAGTGTGTGACTACTTTTCTGTCACTGAGCACAATGGAGAGCACGAAGTTATTATGCCAATGTCGAGAAACAAAGCTTACAGCCGTGTTGCCAAGTCATGTTCAAAAAGAAAATGGGAAATGAACGGGCACAAACACAAAAAAAAATTTAATTAAAAAAGTAATATCTTAGCGGGAGCTTGAACCTACGACATCCCGTGAATCTAATAACCACTACACTACAAAATACATGCTATTCTGTTGTTCTGAAAGAACAAAGTAATTGACCTCAATTGAACGCATTGTTGATCTCGAAGCCCCCCACCCTCAGCACTACCTTTTCTTGCCAGCTGATTGGTCGGTGGGGTTAGACAGCTTGGTGTCCTGCATGGTTGAACCATGACGAGAATTATATAATAAATATTTCGCAACTAGTTAACTCTTTTGAGCTTGTTTACAATTGTTCAGTTAATTTTTCAAAAATGTTCTTTTGATGTGAGCTGAAATAATTAAGTGCTGGTATAGCCATAATAATGTAGACATTAATAATTAAATAAAAGAATTTATCATAGCAATAGAACATAATAATGGCAATGTACCACATCCACAACTCTGATTATTAAAGGCAAATTTTTGGTATCAGGAACTATTGACACATATGTTCTATTCTCACAATTTTTATCTACCGCCATTATAAAATTCTTGTTATTAATGTCTATTTTATTATTATATCAACACTTAATTTAATTATTTCAGCTCTCAAACAAATATAACATTTTAAAAAATAACAACAGAAACATTTTAAGCAAGAACTTAACAGAGGCAGCCATCTTTAACTCTTACAACCCCTACCCCCCTGCCGCCNAAAAAAAAATATTTAAAAATTAACGTTTTCAATAAATAAATAATTTGTAAGTCATAAGGAGCTGTCCATATTTGATGTCACGCAGCTAGGTCACACATGTGGGATGATGTGTGACGAGGGGTGTTTGAGCAATTTGAACTCACATCAAGAATCACAACTTTAAATAAAAGTTCCACTTAAATATTTGATTGCTTACATTTTATTTTATGACGTTTTTCATAGCTTCATGCGTAGTACCATAATAGAGTGCAACCTTATACTAATACACACTTAAATAACAAAAATGTGATTAGAAACATGCTCTTTTTCAAATGGAAAATACAGTTGTTTTTTTAGGGGGAGGGGAGCTTTGTGACATCATATTGAAGGGAGGTCTAAGTGTTTGTGACAATGCGTGATGAGGGCGGGAGAGGGGGAGTAAAAAATCGTCCAAAATCGTATAAAGTCATTTTTGGACAGCCCCGCCCTAAGCCAAATGAAAACTAAGAGTAATTAGTGACCAAATCCCCAAGAGAAAGTGTATCTTTCAATCTTAGGTAGAAGTAGTTCAATCTTTGGTAAAAGTAGAAGTTAAGTTATTTTTTTTATATTTAAAAATTTTTTGGTGAAGAGTTAAATTCTTTTACCACAAATTACTACGTTATCCAAAAGTGTGACCTTTTTTAAATTTCCTCCCAAATTTGCTAATAATAAGCATTTTATTTTTATTATTAATTGCACATTTTCAGGTTAATTTACAAAAAATCTTAATTTAATTTTCAAAACAATTAAAAATATTAAATAAAATCAATTATCAAGACATTACTTTGGATCTTTTAATTATATGTAATTATTAAATATCTCTTTAATATACATCAATAGCAAATAAATCTGGTGGGAATATTAAACACACTGTAGTGAGTAAGCAATGTAACTGTAAGAGAATGATTTTGTTTCATTGTTTTTAAATAAGAACGTGATTGTTGTACATTACCAGGTGTACCATAATGCCAGATATTTATAATAATAATAGTGATAAGAGAACATAATATAACATGTGTCAATAAGTCAATAGTAATAGTTACTAATAGTACAATAGAGTTTATAGCGCTTCATGTGTATCATTGATCATTAATCATGTGTAAGTAATATAAATATGTAGTTAATTCTAAGTTTATTGTGTAGCATTAGTCATTAGTAGCATTAGTCTTAGTATCAGACAATAAAACTGTAATTTAAATATTAAATACCTTTGCCTTTGTCAAAAAAAATTCATCCCACAAGTTTTCTTTAATTTATCAAATTAAAAAAATTATCCAGTATTTACATTTTGTAAGGAATAAAGCATGTACAATATTTAAATACCTTACCTGTTCCCGATTTTTGTTTTTTGCTGTTTATTTTTATTACTTGACTTGACTTATAAACTACTATTCAATCGGAGATGGTCTTCAAGGGAACTAACAAAAGTTGGTACAAAATAAATTGGTACAAGACTCCTAGACGGGGAAACCTAAATCAATGAATGAAATTTCCTAAATTCCAGACCACTTAGACACCTGAAATAAATTCTTGGCTCACAATTCTCCAAAGCACATAAACATAGAAAATCCTAAGGAACTCGCGTTTGCACTTCTACACGTGAATCAAAATGAGAAAGAACAAACGAGGGGCGATAGACGGCTCTAGACCCCAGGAGAAACGAGGAAGGCGAACGAAGACGCAGGGGGAAGGGTTGGGGCTGGAAGTTTTGGAAAATAGGTGAGGTGGGGGGGGGGTAGTTATCCAACTTAGACAGTTAGGCTAGGTTTGTGTCTGAGACTACCTGGGCAGAAGCAAAGGTGAGTTGATTGAGAGGCAGCGCGTTGGTCTGCTCGTGAGCGGGGCATATTTGTATGGGCAAGGGGTGGGACTGAGATGGGGGGAGACTTGTTTTACAGTGTTACAACATGTTGAAAACGAACGCGGATATATGATATGCCTCACACCTAAAGGCACGGCATTACTCACTGTGATGTCACGGACATTTTATACACAAGAGCAGAAGAAAATTGTGACTAAGAAAAAGTTATTGAACGTTTAGTAAGCGGTCTAAGTATGAAGTTAAATGAAGACCTGATACTAATAAAAAAATAAATTAACTTTTAAACTCTTGAAGTAAATGGACGCTGAGACTTACTTATACTACTAGGGTAAACTTATTTTGTCCGTATTCTAAGTTTGTCTTATCTATACAGACGTTCTTTCTATACAGAAGATAATTGCGTCCACACACCATGCCGGTCTGTTGACAAGTGATGCAGCGTTCACAGACCACGGCTATGAGTGTTCCACGCATTACCAAACCGCCTTTATTTCTCTAACTAGTGTTAGGTACCCATTCGGAGCTCCGTGGACTCAGAGACCCGGGAACAAATCCTTGCCTTTACATTGATTCGACCTCATATATTTAGAAGCTGTAGCCTAAGGCTTTACGAGAACGTTATGCTTACTTTCCTTATATATTAGGAAATAACTATAATATATAAATCAAGAGGCCTTCCACAAATGACGTCATGCTTTTTTTTTTTATTTTGACAAATTTTTACTCTTCCTCCCCTTTTCATTACACTTCGTCACAAAAACTTAGACACCCCTATAATTTGACGTCACAAAGCTGTGACCCCCCCCCCACCCAAGCGGTATTTTCTATTTGAAAAAGAGCGTGCTTCAAATCGCTTTATTGTCACTTTAGTATGTATTTAGTGCACTCTAATATCGTGACACGGGTGAAGCCATATAAAACGTCATAAAAAATAGTAAGAAACCAAATATTTAAGTGGAACTTTGATTTAAAGTGGCGTGTTTTGACCTGACGCCACAATTCTTAAACCCCTCTCTTCCCCCTTGTCATACAATGTCACAAATGTGGGGACCGCCACACCCCCTACGTGCGTTGCGTCATTTATGGATTGCCCCTGAGGGGGACGGGGTGTAAGAAAGTGTGACAGTTTGTGACAGGGGGGAGGGGGTGGTCGGCCATGTGTGACGTCACAGTGATTCATATTAAATTTTAATTATTTTGATAATAAAAAAATTGCTCGAAAGTGTGACGTACTTTGGGGGGGGGGGTCCTAGATTTGTGACAGTTTAAGACGGGGAGGGGGGGTTAAAAAATTGTCAAAAAATAGCGTGACGTACTTTATGGCTTAGGTCTGGTAAAATTTGTTTTTGATTAATGATGTCTTTTAGTGTAGATCAATAAGCTACAACTAATACGAATAATTATAACAGTATGTATGTGTCATTAGTTATAACGCTATCACTATTTATAACCAGAATGTAGATTAGTAGTAGATGGAGAAACATTGAAACATGTCCACCAAATTTAAATATCTGTGAGCAATGTTGACCCCAGACGGAAGATGTACAAATAAGGGAGATAAAAAGCAGAATTGCACAAGCGAAAGCAGTATTCAATAAGATGAAGAATCTCCTGCCAAACAAATCCGTATCAATGGAAGTGAGGAAAAGAGTTCTTCGGTGTTACGTCGAACCTGTTTTATTGTATGAGTGTGACTGTGAAATGTGGTTCTCTAGGCCAGTGGTTCTTAACCTTTTGAAGTCGGGGAGCACTTTTGATCATGACAAAAATTTGGGGAGCACCAAAATCAAGGAGTAAAAAAAACAAACAAAAAATACACATACGTACGACTTTTATTGAAAATAAAACATTATAACATAAGAGTTTAAAATTATAACATGACAAACAATGCTTTAGGCGAATGTTAAAATTACCATGGACGGAGGAGAGATGTAACGAAGAAGTTCTGAAAGAAGTAGGCCAGAAAAGAAAAAATATGTCTATCTTTAGAAAGAGACAATTTAAATTTTTTAGACACATCATGGGGCGAGGCAAACTAGAACACACAATAACAACAGGAAAGAGAGAAGGCAAAAAGGATCGAGGCAGACAGAGAGAAAAGATGCTGGACGGGCTGACAAGATGACATGGGGCACAATCTCCAGCTGAGCTGATGGGCAATACCAAAGACAGAGAGCTGTGGAGAAGCATGACCGCATACGCCTATTATCACGGCACCTGATGGATGGATGATCTTCTTGGTTGAATATTTTTCAATTAATAAAAATATGAATAAGAATTATCATTTATTTTAAAAGGGTTAATTAATGTTTTTAAAAATAAGATCGACATTTAAATCATTTGAATATTACATTTTAAATTTGTTTTCATTTACGATTTCAAAAGAAAGGCAATAGAATGTGCTGAAATAAAATGTTGAAATAAGTTAGTAATAATTATAAGTTGGAAGGTACCAATTGATGAGAAATTTAAAACTTTGTTCTGTTGCGAGTTTTATCAAAGATTATTTAATGTTTTACAAAATCCTTCAGCGGAACCGGAGAATACAAGGAAAGTGATTTGTTTACAGTGGAGACCAATCTAAGATCCCGAGGATTACTGATTTTTCATTTAGATTTAGATCTATTTACGTCAACATTATGATTATGAAATTGTTCAAAAAGGTACATTAATTTTTAAAACAGCAAGTTATTCATAAATTATCCACCATGAAATTGTATTACGTTTTTACATAGCAATTTTATGGTTATTATTATTTATTTATACTTGAACTCACTAACTCACTATTTTGAATTTTATTCTGCTTACTGACACATACTCAATTTGATGTTTTTGTGTGTTTTTTTTTTTTTGTTACCTGTGCTCATACGTCATAAAGAATGTGATAATCCTCCCGAAATAGGAAAAATAGATTTACCTTCTGTCAATATAATTAGGCCTACTATTACTCTTAATATTAATACTAAAATAATTTAATAACCGCAGGCATTGTTATTGTTATTAATTATTAAATTGATTGTTAATTATTAGGCCAGAATTAGGCAGACAAACATCTTATTATATGATCATTGCTGCCTTATACTTATAAATATACAATACAAATACATGCAATCATTTTCATGCATAATGTGCATGCTAAAAATATGAGAATTTTATGTTAAAATGAATTAATTATTATTATTATAGTTTCATTATATTTAATATTAAGGTTGTTAACGGTTAGCTGGTTAACCGGTCCTCAGATCAGAATCGGTCCCTTTTAATCAGGACCGTATTCTGATATATAAATAATATACACGTCATCACTATGGGTTTACTATGTCTACCGCTAAGGAATGATTTGTTAAATTTTTAATTTGCTTAGTTGTCGAGACACTGTACGAGAGCAAATACACAGTGGGCATTTGATGTGAGCAACGATCCAGGCCGCAACAGTTTCTATTTATATTAATTATAGTCTGTTTCTTATAAAGACTAAGAAAGCTTTAAAAGCCTATGACCCCCATCACCTATCGGCATTCCTTGAACACATTTATATCAAAACTTATATTTTCTCTTTTAAAATGTAATTATGTATTGGAAGGGGAGTACGGTGAGTGTAGTTAAAGTTAAAACCCTTTTTGAATAGGAAAAATGGGGGGAATGTGTGCGCTGCAAAATTCAATTACTCTGGTGAGTTGAAGATAAAAAAATGCTATGGTATTTAAATAAATTACATTTTATCATCAATCTTTACTCCGCAAGCTTTATAATTTTAATATTATTATTTTTCAAATTGCAAGTTGACCGGCATCACACACAAGAGAAGTAAGCACGACCTCCCAAAGGACGGGGCGAGGCGAGGTGTGAGGTGCGGGTTTTTTATACTAAGGAAAAAGACCTCGCTAACTTTAAAGAATGGTTTAACTGGTCCTCTTCCTTAAAACAGTTAATCACGGGTCCATAAAAAAATGACTATAAACCATCATTGTTAACCTAATTTTTTGGAATTATTTTGTATTCGCTTAATAACCAGTTAACCCATCTTTTTTTGAACAGTTACCCTGTCCTCAAAAACGAGCGGTCTTAACAACCTTATTAAATATATTGTATTATTAAGTATATTTAATTTATTTTTTTATTTTTTAATATATATCAAATGACGAAATCATAAAAATATGTTATTTATATTATATTTTAATTATGTGGGTTGGCTTGTATATGACCTATATTATAATATGAATTATATACATAAATTATGAAAATATGTATTAGGGCTGATTAATTAAAATTTAATTGTTAACTTTTAAATTTTGAAAATTTAACGATTAAATACTCGTTAATTTTGATTAAAGCCAAAATTAAAATTTATGATGTCATTAGTAACACTTTTTAAACGTTCTTGTTGACATTATTTGGTTCAATAGATGAGCGGGCTTAATTGACAATAGAACCAGCAGAGCTGAACAATCATTCACATGGAACTGAGGTAACTGGTATGCACAAAATGGCCTGAAAGAAGGACACAATCGGATATTGGTGTTCATTAAATTTCCACCAATATAGAGAGTTATTGGATTCAGGAACTTTTATTTCACTTTATAAAGCAGGAATTCATCAGAAGAGCTGTTGTCAAAGTCTGTCTCTGAGTCAGACTCCGTTACTGCCATTAGCTTAATACGTTTTTCATTTTGTTTGAAAAGTAGGTTAAGTGTTAGAACTATGGTAGGCAAACTTTATCAACCTTTTGAACATTCCCGTCAGTCAATAGTTGAAAACCAAAATGTTTGTTGTAATCGTCAGGAAATTTATTATTTATCATCCGCTTTTTTTTCTTTTGACTTTTAAACTTCCAATATTTTGTAAGTGATGGGTCGATTAATCGTTAAAAAGTGCTTAATCATTAAAAAATTTTTAGCGATTAATTGAGATAGTAGTTTTTTATATCCGCAGCCCTAATATATCTATCAATATATATATATGTGTGATTAACATTCACAGATGTATTAAAAATTACAATAATATAATTCCAATAATTTCAGCTCCTTTAACTGATGGAATTTTATTCATTGAACGATGATGGGTAAATTATTCAGTAAACGTCACAAAAATGCAGGGTAAGTTATACTCTAAATACGTTGAAAGCAATAAATACATTATCAGTGACAAAACTTGTTTACTTTCGTGATCTTTTGATTTGAGGAAATTTTTTGTTCCCATAACAGAGTAAAATTACTATTACTGAAAACTTTCTTTCAAATATTTAGAAAAATGCCATCAGTTTGAATCAATGAATGACGTCTCCCTTTCAATTACAAATAGATCTACAAGACCAGTAGTAGCAGATGCTGAATCTGCCATTCTATCAGATTGCCCTCATGGGGATGCGAACACAAAAGTGTTAGAAAACTGCTCATCAAATGTGAATCTCCAACACAGTGATGCAGTAGTCAGTTTGGCCTTGTTTCAACCTGGATATTGTTTGTCTGGAAGTAAAGATATGGTATTTCTTAAACTTTATTTTAACTGCTTATTTGTGGGTCTTTTATTATTCTTGGTGTTTAAACCAGACTTTACGTGGTACATCTTAAAACTATGTTGAGGTTCTCAGTGGCGTTTCTAAAATTGTGCATATAATAATTGGGCACAACACTGTATAATATTTTTTTTTTTTAAGATTTTTTTTTTTAAAGATTTTTTTTTGTTTAAACCCAACACTTCCCTCACAAAAAGGTTTTTCAGGAACACCTAAAATATAATATTTTGTTTAGGTTGCGCTTGTCAAGGTATGAGAATCACTGACTGAATTTGTTGTGAAAATGTTGTGAGCGATGCTCAGTAAACAGAACATTTAGTGTTCACCTGCAATGATTTTGCAGAGTTCGTTCAGGGCTATATATAGTGTGAGACGGGGCAGTGCAGAGTGGAGAGAGGTCAATACAGCGGTCAGGAGACTGGTGTGTAGTGTGTGTCAGGCTACAAGACGGAGTTAGTCCTAGGTGGAGTGATTGTTAAACATTTTATCGAGGTGTGCTCGAATGTATTGACGATCAGAGAAGTGAGACTTGTGAGGAATTAGCCTGTGTTTGGAAGTAATTGATGGCTGTCATTGACTTTGTTGTATTATTGAAGCAGTGTGTCTCTGTACGTGGAATATTGCAACAATAAAGAATCATATTATTATTGACAAGAGTTGAGACGTTGGTCTTATTATATCCAGAACCCAGTACGCAACAGCGCTTAAGCTTCAAGCTAAAAATATACTGAAAAATATTATAATAATAATAAAATAAAGTAGGGTTCCTAAAATATGAAAAATATGTATTATAGTGCCCTGAATCTTCTTTTTACTCCTTAATATATTTTTTCTACATTATAATTTTTTTTTACTAAATACACTGAATGTTAGACCATTTAAAGAATGCTAATATGAATCATTTGTTTAAATGGCATAGTTTACGCCATAATATTTTTTTTTCAAAAATAGATAATTTTTTTGTAGATAATACATTGATTGTTTAACCATTCAAATAATGACAAGTGAAACAAAGCTAATTTGGATGATTTGTTTAACCTGCATAGAACAAGAATATAATTTATGTGCCCCACATATTATTCAAATCTTTTAATTAAAAAAAATTATTATCACCAAAGTCAAACCTCCTAACTATTTTTTTAATAAAATTTTTTAAATTCATTAATGGGTATATTTAAAAAAATAAAACATACACAGATCTTTGTGTGACCTTGTGATATTTGAGTTAGAAAATAGACTACGTTAGTGCAATTAATTTCTCGATGAGCTAAATAATATTTTCTCTCAAAATTTTTTATGAATTCTTATTTTTTCAGTGTGTAATACTTTATGATTACAAGATTAAAAGACAAGCAGATAAATGGACTGGCCATTCAAGTGCAGTTACAAAGGTTGATTATTATTTTTTTTTTATGACCAAAACACTTTGATGTAGAAGTCTAAATTTTTAGTCTGCTACAGAATTATTTGAGCAAAAGGTATTTAGAATTATAACGCTAATTCCCATTAAACTTTAATTTCATTTAAAATTCTAATGAAAATTTTAAAAACTTCTAGACTAACATAAGAATTTAATTTAAAAAAAAACACATACTAAGAAAATATCTTTCAAAAACATAGAAATGTATAAAATTAATTTAAATTTTCATAAATCTTTATATTTCTAAATTTTATTTTGTAACTTTTTGCTAACATACATAAGTGAAAGTCCCAAGTGGTAAGGGATTTTTTAACATTTAGTTGATGGGTAATTAATTGACAAAAGATGGATGTATTATAGTTCCTTTATTTAATTTACATTTGATTCACTTAAACTTTATGGGGTCGATTGTTGAATGTGTGTTTGTGGTCTGTACTAATGGATGCTGTACTGTTTGCAAATTAGCTTAGCTTTTTGCTCAAAAAGCATTTAGGTAACATCTAAATGAGTTTAGTTAAGTTTAGTTCATTAAAGTATTTTAATGTGGGTCATCAAGTGTTTTAATTAGTTCTTTTTTTAATGAGATTTTTTTTTTTATTAAAGAATGTTTTGTGGTTGCAATGTTTGTGTTTTTTTCCTTATTGTAAATTATATTTATATATAAGTACTCCTTTAAAGTACACTAATCTAACGTATCTTTACTTTGGATGAACTGTTTTCAATGAATGAAAGTTTGCGTTTATGTTTTTCTTTCTCTTGAACTGTTGACACTTTTCTGAATGGAAAAATCCTACTCCTAGGTTCCAATTTTATTAATTTGTCAAGGTCTTTTTGTATGATTTCTCTTTTTTTCTGACTTCATTTGTTCAATAGATTATAAAAACATGAGAAAAGAACCTAAGTTTTTAATATTTTTTTTGCCTAGTGACATGGTGTTGGGTAAACCATTTATGTAAATTAGGGAGAGTAGACAGTGACTCGTAGAACGACTAGATTTATTGTTGTTGGTGCTGATTTAGATCCATTAAATTAAACAGTTTGCTCTCTGGCTTATAATTTTGAATCCACTGATGCAGTGTTTTTCAACCTTTTTTGTGCTGTGGAACACTGTTTTCATGAAAAAAATGCTGAGGCACACCACCATTAGAAAATGTTAAAAAAATTTACCTATGTGCCTATATTGACTATATATACATATAAACTAATTCTCTTCAATCCCGCGGTACACCATGAAACATGTCGCGGCACACTAGTGTGCCGGGGAACAGCGATTGACAAACGCTGATGTAAGGCACCAGAGATGCCAAAGAATTAAAGTCTTTATTTTAGTAGACTAGAATGCTGAACTTTATCTAGTGCTTTTCAGAAGTCTATTTATATTGATCTATTTGATTGTTATTTTCTAACACTTCTGACAGGTTGTCAATGAGACAATAAATAATTGTGTTTCACATGATCTGTTTTTCCCAAAGCTCTGATGATGTTTGTCTGGTCATTAACTCCATTATTCTATATTACGTGCTCTAGTATTTTTTTTATTTCTATAGTCTATTTTTTCTGTTCTTCTCCTTCTTTGTTCTCAATATTGAATATTGAGTTTTGCGTGCCACGAGCTTTGCGCCAATTGGCCCGTGGTCTTCGACTTCAGCCTGCAGTATCTTCTGGATTTGCTTCCATAGCCTTTGGTCAGCCAAGACCATCTGCAAGGCAGCAGTTGTTTTTTTTGGCAAGTGATGCAGCGTTCACATGCCACGGCTAAGTGTTCCACGCATTACCCTGCTGCTTTTTGCCCATATGGAGCTGGGTGGAACTCGGGGACGCTCTAGGCCCTGGGAACAAGTTCTTGGCTTCCCATGGATTTAAACTCAGGACCATCAGAACGCAAGTTGAGCGTGCTGCCACTCAACCACCGAGGCCCCCATTTTTTCTGTTAATTAGTTTGATTTCCTTTTTTACTAATTGTTCTTCTTAGGTTCTCTATGGGCAAGTGTTAAATAAAATTTTTAGCGCTTCAAGGGACAAGACAATAAAAGTATGGGAAAGGGGAAATTCAACTTTTAAGAGTGAGTTTGTTGGACACACTCTGGTTGTCACTGCAATTGATTTAAATGCTGGTGAGTAGATGTGTTGTTATATATAAACCACTTTGGCCTTTATATATATATATATATACATATCACTACTTTTAATCTCTCAAGCTGAAGTAAAATCATATTTATTTTATTTTTAAAAAAATCTTGGGATTCCTGATTTAATTTTTTAATGATTTTTGTCAGTAAATAACAAAAAGTTAAGATATTTTTTTTTTTTGTAGAACCGGTAAAATATTTCTCTTTCCATACTTGGTGTAAAAATGTTGACAAGTTGCTAAGAAATTTGAAGCACACTTTAGAGAAGCTTTATCAAGTCAATATGCTAAGGAAGTGGACTTAATAACAAAAAAAAATTAAAACAAATTATTGTTAATAAATATTGTTGGATGTTTAGAATGATGTTTAGAAAATTTAAATTTAAAAGAATCATTTTAGCTTGAAAGTGTAATATCTTAATTGCAATTATTTGTCTGTTTTTCACAGACAACTCTCTACTTTGTAGCGGGTCTAGGGACAACTCAGTCAAATTGTGGGATGTTGAGACTAGGACTTGTCTGAAGACCAATTCCATACCCCAGAATCTGGTTAGTGTCAGAATGGAAATCTCTGCTTTGTCTTTGAACGCTGGAGCCGTCCATAAATGACGCCACGTGATTTTGGGGATTTTTAAACCATGCCTCCCCTCCTCGTCGCACGAAGTCGCACATCAACACAAAAACTTAGACCCCCTCCTGCCATATGACATTACAAAGCTTTGTTCAAACCCCTCAAAAAAAAGCTGTATATTCTTTTTGAAAATACGCATGTTAAAAATTCGCATTTTTGTCATTTAAGTTTAAGAATGTATTTAGTGCAAGACACTGCACTCTAATATTGTAATATGCCTGAAAACATTGAGAACATCATTAAATGAATTGATAGTAATCAAACATTTAAGTGGACATTTTATTTAAAAGTTGTGTCTTTTGATGTGATATCACAGTTCCTAAACACACCCCCACCTTTCGTAACACATCGTCAAAAATGCGTGACCCCCGTCACAAACAACAAAGCGATTTCATTCTGTAATTTATTTTAATCAAAATGTCAGAAAAACAAAACCCATAAAGCTATTAATAGAAGTTGGCTTCCTAAATTATACAAGTTGCTTAAAGGGAGGTAAAAATGTTTAACTGTCTGGCACAAAAAATATTTATTTCACCAGATAGTTCTTAGATTATGAAATCTAATTATGAAAATTGGAATGTAAAACTAAACATCAACGATGCAGAACATTACACAGTCTCATGACATCATACTCCAAACAGAACATTACACAGTCTCATGACATCATACGCCAAACAGAACATTACACAGTCTCATGACATCATACGCCAAACAGAACATTACTCAGTCTCATGACACGTAGCCACTGTCAATAAAAATACCATACAGAATGGGACTGCATAAAGCTTTTAAATAAATACAAAAATACACAAACTAATTGTGCAAGAAGACAATAAAGTTAAGCTTTATTTCCACAAAAAAAAGCAATTCAAATTTTTATATTCATGTTGAAAATATTTAACAAGCTTACAAGATCTTATTAAAAAGTTGGCTTTAACTTTAAGAAATTTAATTCTCTATTTTGTCATAGGTGACAGATTTAAAATTTGTACCAAGTTCAGCAATGATTGTACAAACTGGTGAAGATAAAGAGTTAAGGTAAGTCACAACCAGATTCTGCATGCTGGACTTTGTGAAGAACTTATTAACTTCCATGGCAATTCCTCATTATTTGTCAATTTTATTTCAGGGTCTTTGACCTCCGCACACTCCAACCTGTGTTCAGTTTCCCTAAAAAACAATATATCCAGATGTGCTGTGACGTCAGTCTTGATGGGAACTATATTGTATCTTCCAGTAATGGGTTCTCAGGGAGTGGCTGTGAGGCAACAGTATGTCGTCCTTTTTTCTTTTTCAATTTTCTTTTTCATGTTACAGTAAGTTTAGAACGCACCAAAAAACAAATTTATATTTTATTTTAACACTAGTTTTCTAAATTTAGTTCAAAATTTTTAGCCACGAATTATGGCATTTTTAATGTCATTGAATTCCTAAAATTTTCCTGTTGAAATCAAAATTAGCTGTGGGACTTAAGGACCAGAAAACTTCAGAAAGAATTCTACGGTCATCATGAAGCTGTGGAAGCATGCACGTTTGTTCCTGATGCCAGTCGCTTGCTTTTTGCCACAGCTGGTCGGGACAGCAGCGTCAAAATTTGGGATGCTTCGAAAGCAGGTGGGCAAGGTTTATGTTTACATAAAATAACAAATTCTTGACCTTATGCTATCCTCAGAATCACCTGACATTGCCATTTCTAACAATTTGAACTGTTTGGTAAACATTTTGGATTTTTTTGTATGTGGATCTGTCAACTCAGATGACATATAAAATTAGGATTTTAAGCTCTTATTTTTTTCTGTACTTGCTGACTTAATGAAACCCTATTGTAATCCCTTGGTATCTTTTGAATTTGAAGGGTCAGATGAAGCAAAAATGATAACATTAAATCAGATCCTTAGCTTGTTTAAGTTATCAGATGTTAAAACATCTGTATTTTAATCTTATTCTGGTGATTTCAAGTTTTATATATGTAACATCTCTTGTTATATACTAGATTTTAAAATAAAAGTACACAATATAGAACATATGTACACACATGTACATATGACATGGATATGTTTTGTGTCTATTGCCTTCATAAAGAATAAAATAAAACAATAAAATAAACAATAAAATTCTCAATCTAAATACTTTCTTTCAATCTATCCCACCTATAAAAACTAATGAAGTGAAGGAAACAATTGCCACAAGTCCTTAACAAAAAAAAGATCAGAAAAACTGAAAGGACGTTTAAGAAATTGCAATTTAAAACCAAAATTGAACAAAAACCCAAACAAATTCTATATACAATTCTGCTCTCACTGACTCAAGGCAATGTAGCTAATTATTTTATAAATTTATTTTCTGCATAGATTCTATCAAGTTTATCATTGAAATATTGTACACTAGTGACTGCGGTGACCAATATTATGTTAAAAACTGTTTAATGTTTAGAGACAAGACTAAGGTTCTGTTTATTTGATATGATGCAATGATTTTCTACAATGATTTTAGAGGAGTCGACTTGTTTCCCTAACATACAGTTAACTACAGTTATTGCACTAGTTGCACATGATTTATGCCATTCTGTTTGAAGAGTAAAATAATCAGCTTCACTACAAATTTTATATCAGCACCAACATTGCACCATCACCTATTGACATTGACATGTTAATTTGACTTTTAAGTCTAGGAAATTTATTGATTAAATCTGATACTGATTATGATTAATATTATTTTTCATTATGTCATTTAAGGACTCAAGCAATAATTAATGAATTATTTTAAATGTGGCTTAGATGCATGTAAGTTTATGCATAGGCATAGGTGGAGCTAAATTTTCAATGATTTATTTTGATTTCCCAGATTGGCATGGTCGATAGATAGCCCAATTTTTTAAAAATAAAATAATTCTATGCCTACTTATAGTAATTGTAATGCCATTGTAATTATGACCTCAAGCATGTGTGGCTGAATGTTTCTTGAGTGGAACTGGACCGCTGACATCAACAGCAAGCTATGGAGATGGAAGGTGAGACTTTACAACATTCATTACACTGATTTATCTCATCTAATAAATATGCTCATTCTATACAGAAAGTATAATGTTAATAAAGTGTTGGTTTAGTGAGGCAACCCATTCCAGACAGGAATAACAAGAATTTGTATGTCTGTATAAGAAATAAGAAAAGTGTTTTTATCCCCTGTGTCTATATCTGTGGGTTGTATCAGGCTCTGCTAACAACGGAGATTTAACAACTAAAAATGTTTACTAATAGAAGTAAAATATTGTTATTAAAAATTAGAAAATAATTTAAGATCTTTTAAAAGACATAATCAAATAAAGACCAGAAGAAAAAAAGTCCATTAAATTCTGATCTTTACTATATAATATATACATTTTAAAATAAATATTGTAAGCACAGACTTTCATCGAGTTAAACTTTTCAAGAAAAAATGTAACTATACAATTTAAGGAATCCATGATATATTTTTAAAAATTATTTACGTTTCAAAATTTATATTAAAATGTAATTTTTAAACAAGTGACAAAGATAAATTTAATGTGCATGGAATGCAATGTAATCTCAGTCAAATCAACTCTAAATAGTGACTTTAAGATAATATTAGATCACCCACCAACCCTTTTAATTTTAATCAGATTGTGGTAATCACAAAAATTCAAGCAAATTAAGAATCACTTCTCATCTTGCTACTACTACTATACCCCCCCCCTCCCAAACCCTCATAATGGATCAAATGTCTTTATGAAATAACTGCTCTTCATTATAAATTCAAGAGTCCACCCGACCCCAACCATACAGTGGAAGGACTCAAATAATAGTTGACTTAAGTTTACTGACATTAAAATTAAATGAATGATTTACTCAGACAGAGAGCAAATGTTGACCCATTAAGTTAATGTCTAAATAAGAACAACAAAACTTATGTTATCAGTGGGAAAAAGTGAAATTATTTTTAAACCAATGATTTTTCAGAACTGAACTAAAAATCAAATTTATTGCCTGTTCTGCCTGCTGCCTAAGCTTTTGAAACTAAATGAATTATTTGAACACAGGGGCATTTTGTTTTATTAATTTTTTTAAAAACATAAGTCAGCTAATAAAATTAACATGAGACACAGTTAATTAATGTGTACATTTCATTTCTCATCAGTGTGTTGGTAGGATCATTCAACCAAGGTGTTCAACTCCTCAGCTTCCAGGACAATGTGCTTGTGAAAACATGTCACTTTTGATCAATTAAATATAAATTGTCAACAGCACTATGAAGCACTTCACTCACTAAAATTTATTTAGAGAGAAAAAAAATAATTTAAATATCCAATCAACCAGCTTTCTGGGTGACCCAATGAAATATATTCCCCAGACAAAGCTCTCAGCCTTTGCCCTAAATCAGACTCCTAAAAATAGCCCAAGAATGTTTGGTGTGTATTTTTTTTTATTGATAATAAATCCTGCCATGTAAAAGGTGAGGGGGGTCAACAAAGGGATATGATATGATATAGTTACAGAGTGAGAAAAAAAATACTTTGTTTCATACCAAGGGGTGAGGGCAACTTTGATTGGGTGTCCAATTAAATTTTACTTGAATTTTGTCAAGGAATTTCTTGAATAGGTCAGTCAACTTCATTGTTTGAAGTTGACATTGTGTTGTGGATTATTTTGATAAATAATAATCTCAATATTTACTTTATGTGAGTCTGTTGTATATTACATGTATCACGTGTAATGTGTTATAGTATAGAGAAAATTGTACTTTGAAATGTTCAAGTAATAGTAAAAGAAACAATTTCCGGTGTAAGCCCTGATAAGTTTCTGTTAACTAAATATAATCTCAATATTTACTTTATGCGAGTCTGTTGTATATTACATGTATCACGTGTAATGTGTTATAGAGAAAATTGTACTTTGAAATGTTCAAGTAATAGTAAAAGAAACAATTTCCAGTATAAGCCCTGATAAGTTTCTTTAAACTAAGTCAAGTTTACAGTGTTCCGTTTCATTGTAAAGTTTTATTTTAACCGATAAGAAATAAGTGACAAATTTTTTCATTAACAGAAATAAAGTCAACATACTGAATCATACATGAATGTGTGTGTTTTTTGTGTGTGAATGTTTCTAGTAATAGATCAACAAACTGCCTTAAAAATATATTTTAGAGCATAGACTTTCATACTTTCAATGTAATCTGCTTCCTTTTTTATATTGTAAATGAAGATGTCCAGTTTCAGTTGAGCTTTTTTTTAAACAATAGAAGATGTTGATGCCGCATCACCAGAGCTTTTTTTAAACAAAATAAGATGTTGATGCCGCATCACCAGAGCTTTTTTTAAACAATAGAAGATGTTGATGCCGCATCACCAATATTTTTTTAAACAATATAAGATGTTGATGTCAAATCACCAATATTTTTTAAACTGTATTGTCTTGATGGCAATGTTTATATTTAAGCTTTGCTTTACAAAGTTAAAAGTTATGTTATATTTGGATCCCCATGTTTCTTTTTGTTTATTTGAAATATCCATTAGTTCCAGTTCATGTAATGCTATGAAAATGTGAACAGCAATTCATTTGATTGTCGAGTCGTTTTACTTTACTGCAATCAAGCAGCACTATTGTTGTATCATCATCATCGCCTGTCGTCCTATCTGAACAAAGACTCTCCAGGCGTCCCGGTCCTACGCTATTCTCTCTAGCTGTCCCCACTCTTTTTGGAGTCTGCCTCCAGGTCATTTTGGGACCATCTCTTTTCCTCTTGACCTGGCGGTTATGCATAAGGGCTTGTCTCACAATGCTGGATGTAGGCTTTCTGAGGGTGGAGCATATCCATCTCCACTGGCCTATGAGCTCTTCCACTGGCTCTTGTTGTGTGCATTGCCACAGGTCCTCGTTGGTGATGATGTTGGGCCATTGGATTCGGAAAATTATTGTATAGGCTGACCAAAAATAACCATAGCAATGTAATTGTAATGGCAAACAAATAATTTAATCCGATACTCCTGTTACTTCCCAGTCCAAAATTAAACCAGTAGTTCTGTTTGCTGTATTTGTATCTTAAAAAATCAAAAATTATAATATTAATATGAGACTTATAGAAATGCATTAGCGAAATTAGTTCTAGTTCTATTGAGGTTTGGGAAAAGATTTTCAGTGAATGATTTAGTTACACAGCAAGGCTCAATTTCCTCTGTGAAGTACAAGAACATTTTTATTGAACTTGATCAATTCTTTACAATCTACAAATCTATTTGACTTGAAATAAAGGCGTGTATTGTTTGCTTGGAATTAGTCCTACTTTTGCCCACCTTGCTCCACAAAAATTTGAATCTCTGTTCTAATAGAGTAGACAGCAATTGTGTTGCACTAAGTAGACATGTGTATTTTATGTGTTATTGTTAGTTTTAAAAACACACATGAGATATTCATTGAGAGTAACTTCTACAGTTCTGAATAAAAATTTTTTATGTTTTTAAATTTTAACCCTCCTTATAAATATACAATATAAAAAGTTATACTGTTTTATAATTGACTATTTTGAAAGCATTATTAGTATAATGTGGCACTCCCACATTAAGGATCTAACATCTTGAAACATTTCATTTTCAAATTTAAATTTGACACGTTACAACCCTAAATTGCTGGCATGTCTTTGTTCTGACTCGGGTTGGTTTAAATTAAAATCCAAAAGGCAATGTGATAAATCTAAGTTTAAGAAGGGTGAATGAAGTTGGCTGAAAATGTTATATTTTATTGATGAGTAGTACACTTCTGTTGTGGCAGTCTGATAGGAGCATGCAGTTTAGTTATACTATTTGTGATTAATTTTTTTAACAGAGAGACGAATTAAGATTTCGTTAAATTCAAGTAGGAATTCAATAATATGGATTTATGTAACTGACCAATAATTTATTCTTAAGGCTGAATTTTTTTCTCGATTGGAACCTCTATTCCTATGTCCTTTAAAAAATAAAATCTTAATACTAAATGTATCTGATGCACTTAATATGTAAGATAAATTTCAGCAGTCATAAAAATATCTAATTGTAGTAAATACAATCATTTTTTAGTCTTAATTAAATGTTTATGGAGTGGAAAACCATTAAAAGTAAAGATGTGTGATAAAATTATTTATGTTTTTTAAAAATAAAATTTATAAATGCACAAATTATTTTTTATTCTCAAGAAATTTTAAAAATGTTTGCATCAATTCAAAGCCATCTGCTTAGTGGACTGAAAAATAAAAAACTGCTAGAATAAATTATTCCAGAAAAGTTTTATATTAAACTAATTAAACATCAATGAATTCATTTAATTAATTGAAATAGTTGAAAAATGACATCACTGCATAATATGGATGCTATCTTTTTGGTCCTGTTCTTTGTCTAGGCATCCAATTAAGTTATAAATGATTTGATTATCATGTGTCAGAAATGTTAATACATGTATATGCATAATGTTAATTAAAGTAATCATTAAATTGGTTATCCCTTGAAATGAATGGTAACAAGAAACCTTATTTGTTTAAACATTTATGGTGTTATATTTTTTTTAAAATGATTTAATTGTGAATTTTTAAAATTAGTTGTCAATAAGGCATTTGATTCCAAATTAAAAAATCTTTTATTTCTCCATACTTTCACAATTTTTATTGTTAAAATGAATGTGTAACAACCAAGGTAGGAAAATCAAATACAATATGTAATATCAGTATTGATATACCAATATATTTGTTCATGCCTTAACACAAATTGTTGTTGTTTTTTTTTAGAGGGAAAGAATTTCATCTTTATCTATTATCAAGATTTAAGAAATACATAAATAAACAAACTCAGATATTCCTGATGGTAGACAAAGATTCAGATGAAAACAACATCCAATAGGTGTCTGACAACACTCAAATGACATGCTACCAATGTAGCACACAATGTAAGCTACCAATGTAGCACACCATGTGAGCTACCAATGTAGCACACCATGTGAGCTACCAATGTAGCACACCATGTAAGCTACCAATGTAGCACACAATATGAGCTACCAATGTAGCACACAATGTAAGCTACCAATGTAAGCTACCAATGTAGCACACAATGTGAGCTACCAATGTAGCACACAATGTAAGCTACCAATGTAGCACACAATGTAAGCTACCAATGTCTATTTCCTGTTAGAGGACCAACCATTCTAAATGAATGCACTCTATAAAACGAATGCCAAATTTTAGCGTACTCAGCTTTAAAACAAAAAGGGTTTCTAAACCTAATTAACAAGCTAATTAGGAAAATAAAAAGTTAGAGATGTTTTAGTGTTAACTTCATCATCAACGTTAAAAGGAAATTTTAATATTACCCACTTCAAACTAAGAGTAGCAACTACTTTAAATTAAGAAAATGATCTCGTGAAATATAAACATGGCTTCGCTTTATTTATCTGATTTTTAAAAAAAAGTTTGACTTGATTTTTTAAGCATACATAGCTGACACTATGTTTAAGTCATCACAGTTAAACACTCTTGTTTCTCTTGTTTAAAACATTCACTCCTTCCAACAGAAATGTTGTCATATTCGTTAAAAGCAAAGGTTAATTTATTGTTTAATCAAATGCCTAAGATTGTGTTATAATTAAAGAAAAACAACATATTGATGTTATCCATAAACATATAAATAACCAACAAGGTCAACAGGAAATTAAATTTGAAGATTATCGTTTGCTGTTTGGGTGTCCAGTGCCACGCATGGGCATCTTGAAGTTGGAGGCGGCCTGGTACTGCAGTTGATATGCCAGTGGGTGAATCTTGAAACCATAAAGCCTGGCAACAGAAAATGGTTCAAGCATTCAAACAAAGATTCAAGTACCAGCACACAGCATGCTTTATTTTTATGTCTAACATAATATTAACTGGGATAAAATAAGAAAGTAAATCTTTTAAAGATATTTTTAGAAGACAATGATAAAATAAAACCTGTATTTAAAAGAAAACATGTCTAGATAAGTGATATTACGCCTATAGCAAGTGTGCCACAGCCAGGACACAGAGCCTCAAACCAAAGCACAATTTTAAAAAATACTTCCTTAATCAAAACCATCTTAGCAAAACCCTCATTTTTAGATGTCAATGGAGCGTTGGCACTGTGCTATAAATAAGTCACTATAAGTGGCTTTTGGTTGAACTTTGGGCACGCTGCCCCAAAAAGGTTTGCCACCACAGATCTAGATTAATAATTAAATCATTACAATCATATAACGATTTTTTTCCCCCTTCATTAATTGAATTAATTCAACAGTTCATGACCATAAACATACAATACAAGCTGAAATAAATAATGAAGGTAGTTGCAATAATCTCTGATCATCTTTTTGTTTACCTTGGCACAAATTGATTAGCTGGTCTCTTAGGTCTGTACTCTGGGTGTACCATGAAGAGCATGTGAGGGAAGCCAGTGCCGAAATATGCCCCATCCGTGTGATGGTGGCGGGAAGATTTAGGTGTGTAGGCATCCTGGCATTTAGGACAGTACAGTTTGACCATGGCTTCCCCTGGCACATCAGACAGACCTGAGGAAAGTCGTGAACCAATGAGTTGACTATTCTTTTCAAACATAAGTATGTATGACAGAGAGAAATTTACCTAGGATGGATGGTTATTAAATCAAATATAAGAAGGGATCAATAGCTTGGGTGTCAAAATCAATGTCTCAGCAGGAATTTTCTTCAACTCATTTTTGTAGATTAATTTATTAATTAGTAAGAACCACAACAACAAGAAAAATGTATATGGATTTGAGTCTTATTATATTTACTCTAAGTAATGGCTTCTTAGTGTTATTATCCACGGCTGTGTCTTAAATACATTTTTTTTTATGAATAGCTACATTTTGTAATACCTGTACAAACTACAAACACTTCAAATTTTGTAAAACCTGTACAAACCACAAACATTTCAAATCTTGTACATTTCAGGAAGCGGAAACAAGAGATTAAAGTAAACTCTCAAAATTAACACTAAACAGTGACTCTGATGAACAACTTATGATAAATATTATGTAGTGTATCACTGAAATAATCAAATAGTATTTTCATGAAAAGAAATAATTTCACTAGGATTTAGTTGTATTTAGGGTTAAAGACAAATATCTTTTGAAAAAAATGGGTTTAAGTAACAGCTTATACTTAAGGATCATTCATATTAACAAATCATACTTGTAGATTGGTTAAAAGAACTGATGTCCTGTCTAAAACATCCACTGATATACCTGTTAGCTACAAGGCATTACATCAATTAATCTAGGATAGACAATAACAAGTTGACTGACGATAAACAGATATCCTAGCTGATATATCTGTTAGCTACAAGGCATTACATCAATTAATCTAGGATAGACAATAACAAGTTTACTGACAATAAACAGATATCCTAGCTGATATATCTGATAGCTACAAGGCATTACAATTACATCAATTAATCTAGAAATTAACAAGTTGACTCTTGACAATAAACAGATATCCTAGCTGATATATCTGATAGCTACAAGGCATTACAATTACATCAATCTAGAAATTAACAAGTTGACAATAAAAAGATATCCTAGCTGATAGCTACAAGGCATAACATCAATTAATTTAGGATAGACTATAGCAAGTTGACGCTGACAATTAACATATCCTAGCTAAAAAAAGACAAGACTTACAACCTAAATTCAAGTTATTAACCGAGAGAAAGGACAAAGGCAGTACCAATACAAAAAACTAGACAATATAAAAAATAATGAAATCAAAAGTAATGAATTAATCTTTTGTGAGATATAAAATTGAAAAATAAGTCTTTAGGGATCTAACGGCCAGGAAAGCATTTAATCAGTTAAAACATGGAATAAATGACTGTAAGTTGTACTCACCAATAGGAAGCATAGGTTGGTTTTCACAGTACACCCTTGGACAGTAGCCAAAATCTCCTTGCTGCCATTTCTCTATCTGGGATTTAAAATCAGAAAAAATAGAAATTGGAATCGGTGGCATAAGTCATCCAAAAACTTATTTTAGTGTGATACAACACGGGCATGTGGCACTGACATACTAAGATGGAAAACAACACAGACTTTGAAACATAAACCTGTAAAAAAGGTATCTTTTCTGTTCGCAAAATGACAAGTTTAGGATGAGGCAGTTTTTAAAAAAATGCTTATTATTTTGTATTAAGGTTGTTAATGGTTAATCAGTCCTCAAATTCAAGTTCGGTCTTTTAGTGACAGTTTTCCTGCAAGTCAAAGGCTTTTGCCAAAGATTACAACATGAATATCAAAACTGTTATTTTCTTTTAAAAAATGTATTTGGTATGAGTTTGAAGGGGAATACGGCTAGTGTAGCTCAAACCCTATTGGAACAGGAAGGATTGGGGGGGATCGTCTTGTGCAATGTTCCTTCTAAGGGTTGGTGGTGTGTGTGCTAATTAAAGATTCTTTAGTGCAAAGTTACACAGCATCCATTTTTTTTGCAATATTCTTTTTACAAAACTTGCTGCACGGTAATCTTAAACTGGCGGCTGGGTAGCGAAGTCAATAGTGCGCTCACCTCACAAGCGGAGGGGAGTTGGATCGAGCCCACAAAAAGCCACTATAAAAATGTTGAGGAAATGACAAACACTATGAAAGTCCTCCGCTGACCTGGAGAGGGATGGCCGTCGCCAGTGTCTATTAAGCCCGAGAATGTTCTAATGGAAACATTAGAATCCCCTACGACCTCGACAAAAAGAGGTAATGGGACTTTAAAAAGAAAAAATCTTAAACTGCTGCACTGTGTCTGTAAAATATCTGCAAGGGAACATTGTGCGCTGCAAAATTTAATAATTCTGGCAAATTGACCATTGAAAACTAATACGATATTTTAAATAATTACATTTTATTTACTCTGTAGGCTTAATAATTTCATTATTATTTTTTAAACTTGCATTTCCCCCCCCCCCCGCAACTAAATCTGCTTTAAAAGTAAGAATATAACATTGCATTCTATATGCTAACTTCTCTTGACTTACCCTTCTGAGAGAGAATGTTAGGTTTGCAGATCTTTTCCCCCCAAAACCACTTCAATCTACTTGAAGGTAAATCCTACTAAATTTTTATTTTCAGTTTAAATATAAACCTAAATTAAATATTCCTACACACTTAAATTAATGGCTTATTTTATAAAATCAGTATTTAAAAATTAATGAGATTTTTTATAATTTATGACCTCGACTAGTGAAAAAGTTACTTCAATTTTAGAGAAGAGAATTTTCTTATCTCTTAAAAAAATACTAAGATTTTTTAAACACAAATCTCAAAATGTGGTGAACAAAATAACAACAATGAACATTTTAAAAAACAAAAGTAATTTGCTAAAATAGAACCATAAAATTCAAAACCAATGGTTGCATTATGCATTGCATTTCACACACTTATATATTAAATTTTTTTTCGCCTGTATTCACCATTTTAAAACACCAGGATTATTTAGAAATCATTTATTTATGGGTAATAATGTATCTTGAGATGATGTTTACTTATAATCATTTGTTTAGCTACTTAAACCTTCCTTACCATCTGGGCAATCCCTCTGTTGGTCATAATGTAGCGGGCATGTATGAGCCCATACAACATTTCTGCGGCCTGCTCTATTAAATCACTTTGATTGGGGTTTTCCTCCAGCTCATCATCTAAATAACACAACGGCTAATTATAGCAGACTAAAGACAGAAACTTTATGCTACAACCTAATTATAGCAGACTAAGGACAAAAATGTTTATTTTACAAGTTAATTCCAGAAGACTAATGACAAATATTTTATTTTACAAGCTGTTTTATGTAAGAAATCAATTGACACTATTTCTCAGCACTCAGCAGTGATGCAGCCGTTGGTTAAACAAATTAAAAAAAAAACACACAACTTAAATAAAATTAACAAACGTACAAACATCAATACCTCAACAGCTAAAACTCTTTATAATATATAGCCTACTAGAAAGAATGCAATATTGTGACAATAAAAATTATAATCTCTTAATCATTGCTTAATGAAGTATGAACACTTTTATTGTAATACAGAAAAATTAACAATCTGGAAAGTTTAATGGGAGAAACAAAAAACTGAAGTGAAATAACAGCAGTTAAATAGGGTTATAACTCATTTATGAAAAATTATTTCACATTTCTCTTTCACATCTCAATTACATTAAAACCACTCCTGTTAAAATTTTCAATCAATATTTTTAAAATTAAATTTAAACCATGTACTGTGCACTATGAGAATGGTTTTGCTGTTGCCATTCAGTAAAATCTTAAATTGGAAAACCCTTTCAGTAAATCGGAAATTTGTTAAAATATATTAATTACTCTGAAACAATAAATTGAAATTAAAAAATAATTTTAGAGAAAAAAAAAGCACAAATCAAAATGCAGTAATTTTTTTAAAAAATGACCTCAACAAGACCAACAAAACTGTTGAAAAAATAATCTTGTAACAAGGTGGTACCATCTTGACAAGTCCATTGTTAGTCAGAATAAACCTCATGTGAATGAGACCATACACCATTTCAGCAGCCTGCTCCACCATGTCCCCTTCTACATTATCTTCATCCTCCTCTAATATAATATTGAACACAGGATTTGAAAACTCATGAAAAACAAGCAGCCAATAAAAATCTATATAGACTATACAGTGATGCAAATAAATGTCTATTACAAACAGTAATGTTAACATATTTAACATTTAATTAAAATACATAAGTTGAGAATTGATTAGAAAAGTTTATTAACTTGCTATTGAAGTTTTACAACATGTGTTTCGTAAGTCATAGGGTGCTTACTGTAAACAAGGCTCCCCAGATTTTAGGATATATAACAGACTACAGACACTTACCCCCCCTCCCTCACTCTCAATCTCCCACACCATTGTTGTTGTTGGGTCGTCCGATTAGCATCAAGTTACTCAAGGATAGGCATTTTTGCAGATATTGCCGATAACAGTTTTTTTGTTATTGCCGATATTAGTACTTGTTAGGATAAAAACCAGCTATCATATTTGATGACGTTATTTTTAAATTTATCACTCATAATTATTTATATTTTAAATTGGGGGTCTAAAAATATGCATTTTGAAGATATTTCCAAAAAATATTCTTTTGCTGATATGATTATTTGTTAGGACAAAAACCAGCAGTCACATTTAATGAAGCCATTCTTGAATTTCTCACTGGTAATTATTTATATTTTATAATAGGGGCCTATTGACAGGAATTTTTGTCGATATTACCAATATTTAAAAAAAAAATTATTGTTATTATTTTTTTTTTCCGATATGAGTATTTAATAGGACAGATATCAGCAGCCATATTTACCACCACATTTTGTGACCTAAATTCTTCTGTTCGCGCCAGGCATTTTTTTCTCTTGTTCTTTAATAATGAATTGAGGATCAATGCAATAAATAAAATTATTATATTTTCTTTTAAAATATTCCTCATTAATAACTCATTTTACTTTGCATAAACAGTAAAATTTATCTTTAAATGAAGTCTCTGATGTGTTTACAAGTTCCAGATCATGATCTGCATATGACTCATGACAAAACCAACTGTCATTTATAAAAATGTACAAATAAAATAAGAAATCCTTTTGAACCTTCAACTTTTACACATAATTAATTCTACCCAATAGTTAAATGGTTTTTGCACATGACCACCTTTTATGAATGAAACAATGAGAAAAAAAGCAATAGAATGAGGTTGAAGGATGTATGGCTGCCAATGACAACAAGTCTACACACAGAAAATTTTGTTTTTCCATGAGAAACTAAGTGTTTTAGACATCTGCAATTCTGCATACATCTTTGCTATTAGAAATTACTGTATACTCTGCAAAGACATCACTAATGCAGTATTTCCGAGTAACATGATAACATGAGGTTTTAAATAAACGTCCAGCGGTAATTAAAAAGTTGGTAATCAAAATTCATGGAACAAAATAAAGGAAACAAATGTAAAAAATTAGTTTTTGTAAACGCGGCTCGTGGTAGTTAACAATCTTGGAATTGGCATGAATTATTCAGCTCCAATGCTGATTCCCAATGCTTTGGAAAAGTCCTGATACTCCAATACCATTCCGATTAATCGTCCCAACACTAATTACAACAGAAATAAGCCCATCATTCAGAAACTCAGCAATATTAAGACTTTAAATGATTTTTTTAAAGTGGAAAATCTTAAAACAGAACACCAAAGAAAAAGTTTCCTGCCTACCTGGCTCTAAATCCAAAATCATGTCCAGGGCCTGTCTATAATGGGGCACTTGCTCATTCAGACCAGTTAGGTTAAATTTATCTTGTATATAATCTTCATCAACCTATTTAGACAACATAATAGCGTTAATTAAGTTTTAACAAAAAGGAAATCATTGAGATGTAAAAAAAAAAAAAAAGATTTTAAAATACAAATAAAGCATTGGATGATTTCTAGTTCATTCTGCTATGATGATTATGTTCACTTAGTTTTGGCTAACAACAAGTTATCCTTATATCAACAATGCTAATCTTATACCATCATTAACGTCTAAATTGACAAAAGTGCCTAACCTTTATTACTAACAAAATTACAGAAAGTAAAAACTCTTCAGTGTGTGAAAGAAGATGTATTTGACTAATAGAACTAAACTACAAGTAAAAATAGTATTAAACTCAAGATGGTCTTTTCGATAAGTAAAATAAACATTCTTATACTAAAAGATGAAGTCAGTATGACAATAATAATATAAATAAATTTCCACCATTTTTTAAAATTTCATAACCAGTTGATCGCAATTATGGAATGAGGAAAGGGTTGTGTCTAAATTCTAACAATGACAAAGTTATTTTCCAAAGAAAAAGATTTATGTTCATTAAGATGCGATCATCTGTCAACAAGCAGCGAAAAGGAACAAAACCTGATAACTTAATCATAAAAATTATGTTGCTAGTATCTTCTCTTTATCATTTGGGTAGATGCTTTACCCAAATTGTGTAGATTGTTAATGTATCAATTTAGATAGTTACTAATTCAACTTCCACTGTAAAGCTTCATCTTCTGAAATATGAGTAACAAAGGATTTTATCTTTAACTTTTTACACACCTCACAAAAAAATTCATTTCCCCTTAATCCACAGAACCAAGAGATCCATGAAACTTCCTCTGAGCTGCTCATTTTGCTTAAAATCTGGTCTGTGATCTCTCTTCGCTTCAAAGAAAAGTTGATGGAGTATTATCAGACCTAGAAATATTTTAATAGATTTGAGAAAAACAAGATTCATAGGCAATAAAACAAATATTTAATTATTTATTTTCATACATTCTTGCACTCTTTAACAAGATCAGTAAAAAAAAAACAAAAAAAAAACATATATTCTAATATTAATTAACTTAGTCATGCTTAAATAAAAACTAAGCTATTGAAGAAAGAGCCATCTTCAAGAGCCCCAAATTCACAAATAGTACACACAAAAAAACAAACAAATAAATCATGTACTATTTGAATTTGTTCTTTGAAGAAGGCTCTTTGCCTATGAAACTATAAAATTGTTTGGTTAATTCCGACTTAACGATCCCACTCAACATGGCCGCAATCTTTGTTGATATGCCGCGTACCAAAGAAATTGGAAAATTCAACTATTAAAATTCTATCTAAGACTAAACCTAACCCTAAACTCACAATTATAACTAACACTAACCCAGTGGCGTCGCTAGGGGGGGTGCGGGCCACCCCGGGTGACACCATCAGGGGGGTGACACCAGACCATAAAATTCTATATATTCCCGTTATTTGGCACTGGAAAACATCGAGGAGTTCTATGGATTAAATCATGAGGGGGTTACACCATGAGCTACCGCCCCGGGTGACACCAACCCTAGTGACGCCTCTGCCCTAACCCAAGCCCTAAATGAACCACACAAAAAATCTAAATCTAAACCTGAAAAAAAAGGAAGGGAACTCATAATTAACTGCTATATAACTCATTTGGGAACGAATAATTATAGTATATATAATAATAGTAATAGTATACTATACTATTATATATGTACCTATATTACGAGAGGTACTTGAAAGATGTAGCAAAGATACCGGGCAATTAATCGGCCCACAAATTCGAGTTCGGTTTTTTAGTGACAGTTTTCCTGCTAGTCAAAGGCATTTGATTACCACATTAATAGTAGTAATCGTACGCAGAGTGTTGACATCAAACGCGCAATGTGTTAGCTCTCGTACAGCACAGTGGCTCGACAACTAACCAGCTGGATCTTGGTATCGCTTTTACTCACCGCGACAAAGCGAGAGGGAGAGGCGCGTTACCGCTTGTGTTGTTTTTTTCACTACGTTATCGCTAGTTTCATTTTTTTCTTTTCTTTTGGGTTACACGGTCCTACGGTCCTGAATAAAGATGACCGGTCCTACTCTGAGGACCGGTTAACCGTTAACAAGCTTAGTAATTTTCTTCTTCAGGCCTTCATAAGTGCACTTATCACTTGCGCTTCTTGTTGGATCATTTGTCGCTTCTTCAAAATGCTTCACCAGCGCTGCATAATTATTCCACACTGCAAACACCGAACGAAAACTAGATGATACCCATCGCGTGCTTAAAACTCGTCCAATTTTCAACAGCTCAACTTCCAGTATTTCAGCACAAGAATGCAACTCTCTGCTGTTTTTTGGCGAAGCATGATACAGGACGTAAAGCTTAACCAGAAAAGATTTAAATCTCTTGATTCCTGAAATCTCCTTTACAGTATCAGCTACTGACAATTCGAGTCTATGATATGCACAATGCCACACTATCACAGATGGAAATTTATCGGTAAGTAACTTCTTAACTCCACTTTTGCATCCAAACATTACAGATGCGCCGTCGCATGTTACAGAAACTAAATAGTCTTTCAGGTATTCTTCTGTTATTCCATGAAACGTGAGACATTCGAGTAATGCATCAAAAATTCCCTTGGCCGTAACATTTTCAAGCTATACTAAGTCTAGAAATAAATTGATTGGTTCACTCATTCCCGTGCCCTCTTCTACGCAACTCCGAATATACACAATAAGTGTTGATTTTTGATCAACGTGGTAGATTCGTCGATCATCACTGAAATCTTACTTTTACAGCGAACGATTTCTTTGGCCATCTTTTTCCTCATTTCGATGCTTATATGATTCACAATATTGATGCACGCATTTGTAGAATGCAGAATGCAACCCATGTGAACTCCGTCCAGTTCTTGTAAATCAACTTCCATTTCAAAGTTATTAAACGATTGATTTGCTTTTGCAACTTTATATGCAGTGCGAAAGACCTTTTCTGTGACAAGTTTGTCACGTTTTAAAAACTTTAAAACAGCATTGCCAAGGCCAAGGGTATCTTTTTCAGCTTCATATACCAACCATCGTTGGGCCGGGCTATTATATACTAGATTGTGCCGGGGCGCCACTTTTTTTAGGGTGCCTACGGCGCCAACCTTTTTCAAAAGCCCAACTAACTTGTCCTTTTTATAAATACGAAATATTAAACTTTGTGAAATGTACGCAAAGTATTTAATAATAGGGGTTGTATTTTGCGCACCGATGCACACCAAACAATGACGTCATCATATTAAATATTTTTACAGCGCTAATCACCACACGATTTTTCAACTAACTGCTATAGACTGTTGTACATCGCTCCTCAGCGTTCCACATCCAGTGAGTGACCTGGGCTTTTATATTATTATTATTTATGACTAGTTTATTTAATATTAAAATTCACTTCACATTATCAGCGATATTGCATTCAACGAAACCTGAAAAAGCAATAAAGACCAAACATTCCAAACAAAAAAGTCTGTGGAAAAAGGTGCCGGAACGCCGTTCCGGTGCGTTCCGCCAGAAAAAAAGCACTGGCTATTCCTAATACGACATACTATTTACCCTTCATTTTGTTCCAATATTAAAGCAGCCGCATATTTTAAAATTAGTTTTACCTTGGCCTTAGGCGATTTCACGGCTCACTTTACAAGCACCCGGGCATCGGGAATTATAAATATTATAATAATGAAGTATTTCGCTAGAGACACGAAGTTATCTACCTTCCTAACATTGAAACTGTACCAGGATTTTGTCAATTTAAAAAAAAAATACAAATCACAACGAAATTATAATATTCTGAATCTTTTTTGTAGCAGTCTGGTAAAATTGACCTGCAATTTTAAAAAAAATTAAAGAACTATTTTTTTTTAAATACCTTAGTTAAATATTTATTCTAAAAAACTCTGAACATTGAATTTACTCAAGATTAAAACCGAACAACACCTTTACATTTCTTCTTAAATACAATTAGGCCCTTTCTTACAACAAATGTTCTGCTCATGCGCCAGATATATAAAATTCTAAATTTAATTTAAAAAATTTATATTTGTAAAAAAATAATAATAAATAAGCGATATCAAATATTATGTGTAATTTTTAAGATTAAAAAAATAACATCTTAATTTTAAATTTTTATTATAATACTTAAACCATTTTATACTGATTTGAATACAAAAATAAATACCCAACTGATTATTTTATCTACACTTAATGTGGATAAAAAGGAAATATCCGATTATATTTTTTAGTATTTTCCCCAAAATATTTTTGTTTAAAAATAGAAATAAATACGGAAGTCATTTATAAGTCCTTAAATGAAGTGCAACTCACGTATTAGTATTATTAGTTATTGAATGTCAACAAAGGAAATGTCCACGACGTAGTTATATTTTCCCATTTATTAGACATTAGCATATCCGAATACAGTACATTATGTAGGGCAAGTAGAATCGTTTGAGCAATTGTGGTCCATTGATTCTGTTGCATAAAAATGAAATTATTTAAAATTGTTACTTTAAATTTGTACTGTTCATTGATTCATTGAATGAGAATGATTCATTGTTAGTATTTAGTATTAGTATGATAGTCAATGATAGTAATGTTAGGGTTCAGTGTTAGCATTATCAATAGTTAATTTTAAATATAAATTAACTGTTAAGTTTTAATTTAGTGCCATAAGAATGGACAAAGAAAAGTCTAAAGAAAAATGGGTGAAAGCGAAGTATGTCGACCGTGACACTTTGTTGTTAGGCCAGGCTATAGCACGTCCTTTAAAAAGCTTTAAAATTAAAATTCTATACTATACCTAGCCTAACCCAAACCCTAAAACCTTCCATTTTTTATAATCCTTTTAGAGTTTATAGATCTCTCTTTTCCAGCAACCGGTAGCTTCATGACGTCACGGTTGACTAATTTTGCTTCAGCCGAAAAATGTCTAAAGAGTTCATTAATATTAATCAATAAAATGCAAAACATTAACAGTGAACAGTCAGTGTCAGTACTAAATTTTACCTTTTGTTGATAACTCAGAAAAACTGCAGTGGCATGGGTTGCCAGCGCCTGGGAATTATAAGCATGATTTACCCCTAGCCTAAACTGCCTAACTTGTGGCCAGTCCCTATCACAAGACACAAGAGCAGTACTGGCACATAGTCTCAGTTTGCATTAATTAAACAATTTCAAATCTGAAGTTATTTAATATTTATTTAAATACTTTAAATAGTGAGTAATGAAACTGAGGTATTTTAATTCAATATTCTCCATTCTTTGTACTTGATTATTTTATGACTTTTATTTTTAACTTATGACAAGCGTTATTCACACAGTTTTGGTAGTGGGAATAATGTCCGAAATTATCTGCACGGTAAACCTAAAGTGAGGGAGCTCACCTGTTTGCCAGATAGTGTACAGCAGTTTAAAATTGCGACACAGTAAATTTTGATAAAGATAATTAATAACTGTGTTTTTGAAATTATAAATTTTATCTAGAAAAAAAAGTTTGCACATAAGTTAAATATTTTGTCCATGAACCAACAAAAATTAGATGGAACATAGTTTACAGGGCAAGTGCAGTTTTAGAGAAAATCAAATCTCATAATTTCAATTTTTTTTTTAAACTTGTAATTGCTTATTTAAATGATTCTGAAACATTTTTTTTTTACTTCATTACTTTGTGAAGAATCATAAGATTTTAAAGTTTTTTTTAAACCAAAATAACCTTGGAAGAGGTATGATGATTAGTTACCTAAGTTACCTTGTGAGTGCACAAATTTTTTTTTTTAAAAACAGCTGCCAAAAACATGAGATAGTATATATATGGTATATATAATCAAATTTCCCCAGATCTCACTACTGAAGTGAAAGTTGTCAAGAGAAAGAATGAAGATTCTTTTCAAGCTGAAAGGTAAAATTGAAACAATTGAAAATGTTAGTGTGGATGATAAATGCTTCCCTCTCGTTGCTGGTATCCATCCTTATGCTGCATCAGCTGCCCAGTCATCACCACTGGCCCGTGAATCAGCACTTTGGTACAAGACCCTTGCTGTTGATTCTCTGTACATAGATTGCAATGCACGGTGAGTGTAAAACAAAAATTAATTTAATGAGACAGAAATAAATATATTTATTGTCTTCCCTAGATTAAAATTTTTTTTTAAATTTTGTTTTTCTTGAGGATATTTTTATCCATTACTGTATAAGCACGACTGAGGAAAATTTTTTGCAGACTTTAGAACCCTGTTACAGGCAGTGTGATACCAACTACAAAAAATTTTAACTCAAAATAATTGTAATTTTTAAAAAAAAACTGATGTGCTTCTTTTGCTGTTTGATCTTTGTTTGAATATCTTAACAAATTTGTTAGATTTTTATGTTTATTCATTACTTAAAGAAAACTGCCAACTAAATTCTCTGTATATTTGTAGGTTATTCTACTGTTATATTTATTCATTAATTAAATAAAACTGTCAACTAAATTCTCTGTTTGCATATCTGTAGGTTAATCTACTGGCTCCCAGTGTCAGCTGACATTGACCCTGAACTCGTCGCCTTACGAAGATCCCTTCCTAATGATACCAACAATGAGGATTTCATTCCCACCAATGCCAAACCTCTGTTTGAGGACAGTGGCCACTATGAATTTGATGCATCCCTGAAAGAAATGATGGGGAAATGCTGCTTGTTAGTCAAGAAGTATATGAAACGAGCTCTTTCCACAGAAGAGTTTAACAAAAACGTAGCCAACATCCTGCACGTTTACATCCTCAAGGCCATTATATTCTCACATGACAACATGTTCTGTCTGATTCGTGCAAAGTCTCTGATAGACGAACGGTTGAGGAAAGCAGAAGAGGACATACTAAGAGTTGCCGACGGCATTGAGAAACTTGAGAAATGCCAGAACACTCTGATGGCAAGCCTGCTGCACAAAGAAAACCTGGACAGCGAGTTGTACCTGAGGACCTGTGATAGAAGTTTTCTCAATATCTTCTTAAAGAAAGTTGAGTCAGAGTTGGATCGCCTCAACCTAAATCTGGAGGCAGAACAGAGTAAGGTCAACTGGGCCAAATCCAACACCCAAGAAGGCTGGACACTAGAGGACCTCCAGAAAAAAAGGGACCAGCTCTTCAAGGAAATTGAGGTGCTCATAAAAGTTCGAGAGGCAATTAAAAATGTAATCTCTCGTAAGGAAAAGGTGAAGCGTAAAATCAAAAGCACTGGCATTGTGCAGAGCTGTTTTCACAATATATTTGTTGAAATAGACAGGCGGCTCACTTTGGAAATACAGGCCCTCGATAGGTTATGCAATGACAAGGTTAACATAAGTGCTGCCCGCGAAACTATTCTAGGTGTAATGGCCGAGTTGCAAAACAACAACAGAGATTCTGAAAGAGACACGAAGTTTGACATTGATGAATGCGTTGATTATTTGGATTCTGGAAATGCCATAGAAAAACCTGACATGTGGCTGACATTCCAGGAGAGGGTCAGCAAAGTGCTGGAGAACACGTCATCAGAGCCGTACAACATACACAAAATCAACTGTGACAGGATCAGGGCACAGATAAACATTGCTCTGAGCGAGTACAGCATGACCATGAGCCAAACACAGCACAGCACCCAGAGAAGACTGAGGTCATCGAGCGGGTCCGACGTAACCCTGGGGCTTAATGAGGTTAAGTTCAGGGAGAAAAGAAACCAGCCCAGGATGGCAGATGTACGTTCAAGGGAGGTTTATCTGATGGACAATATTCATGGCACAGGAGGGGACACGTCAGTGACGGAGGATGATGACTATGTGTTCCTACAGGAAGCCAAGAATTTATCCGGTGATCCCATAGATGACATGCAGCTGAGGATTCACAGTAATTATTTTGGCATGGATAAGCCAAGTGTGGATCTGAAAAGATGGTCATCGTTTCCCTCAACAACTGGCCTCCTGGATGAGACTCAGTCCAATGACGCCAGCAACGGAGAATCAGCTTCAAGGTTCCCGTCGTCGGTCAAGGTGTCTATAGGACAGCAGCAGCTGACGGAGCAGCTGGCACTGAGCTGTTTAATGAAGCAGGTGGAAAACTTGAAGGTGTGCACGCAGGTCGCTTTCAGAGAAGTAGTGGAGAGCCTCAGCAAGTATCTGGGCCCCGCAAATATGGAGGATACGTCTCTCCAGGACCAGACTGAGCTTTTGTGGAAGTCGTACGAACGTTCATTTTGTCAGGTACGTGGTTTTGAATACTTGAAAAAAGCTTTGCAAGTTTTGCTTAAAATAATCTTAAGTCATTGACTAATAAAGTAACAATTTAATTTTCAATTATTAGAAGTATATTCATTATAAAATTAGAATCTGCTTGTTAGAGATCATTTAACTATTAAAATTAGTGTTTGTTGTTTTTAAAAAAAAAAGAACTTGTGCTTAAATCTGTCAGCAGAATATAGATGGCCTTTCTGTATTGCTAAAAGAACATTTCAACCATAAAATAAGTTTACAGAGATGTAATTGTTGAGTTCTTTCCCTTGACTTATTTGGAAATATGTACAATGTTTCTCTGTCCAGGAAATGTTGTTGTATCTGACTAATCTCTCCACCCCTGTTCTCTGTCCAGGAAATGTTGTTTGATCTGACCAATCTCTACACCACTGTTCTCTATGCCGGAAGTCAGAGTGCATACCAGGCACTCTCTGAAGCCCCGCTACAAGAGCTCCTCAAAGGGGACAAAATCCTGAATCTCTTCTTTGGAACCCGACCAAACAGCATGGCAAAAGGCAAAGTGAGCAGTGCCAAGTCTGGGCCCGCAGACGCAATATCGATGGCCGAGACCGTGTCAATGCTAAGTTTGGATGTTCGCCACTATGACATCAACGACTTGTACAACCTGGCCAACGCTGATAGCAGTGATCTCATACAACATTTTATGTTGGGGGATGCTGACGAGGCTGATGAGCATGGGCTTGATGGTAGCAGCTCTGGATCCTCCGATAATTTCTTTTTTCCGGGGTCTTCGCCCACGTTAGGAGAGGACGTGATAGGTTCCGGGGGCCTGGTTGGGTCACATGTGAGTGATTCTGACATCGCAGCAATGGACGATTCTGACAGCAATCCGGAAAATTGGACTGGGCAGTACACCCCAGAACAAATTACAGAGGTGCTGGATCCAGTTCTTACACCTTTCAGGAGGTATATCAAGAAATGCCTGGACGCCACCTGTTTTCTTGATAAAGTGAGATACATCACGAAAGCCATCCAAGATCTGAACCAGGACATCTCGCGGCTCTACGGCCCCGAGCATCAGTCGGCCTGTGATGATATTATAACGATGCTCATCTTGGCCTTGTCCAACATGCCAGAAGATATTTTCATTAGTTTGTACGTGAACCTGCGCCTCCTGATGGACATTCTTCCGCAGTTCCTCAGCGGGACGCTGTACGACTATAATCTGGTGTCCCTCTGTGCTTCGTACGATTACCTGTTCACCAGGAATGTGTGTGTTAAAGTGCTCAAGAGTTACCCGGGGAGCTTCAAGGTTAGACCTGTCAAGTAAATAATTACACTGGACTGTGTTACAGGTGTGTCATGAGCCAAAGCAAGCTAAGGGGATATTCAAGAGTTAAGTATATTTGACTCGTGCTTGTTGTATATTTTGGATTCTTTGAGTTTAGCTATTCTAATCATTTGTGAACGAGTTTAATGGATATTTGTTCTGTATTTTTCAGCTTTGGCATCATTTAAAAATAAATTAATCCCATTTGAATTTGTATTTAATATTCAAAATATGAATTTGAAAAATGTCTTATAATTTTGCTTAGTTTAGCTCATATAAAGTACGATGGAAAACTTTCCACTCTTTTCAAATTAAATTAGCAAACAAAAATAAAACATTTAAATCTAAGCGTTAACTTTTGAAAAATTAACAATTAATTAATCTTTAATTTCAATTAAAGCCAAAAATTAAAATTTATAATGTCATAAGCACAAATGTCATAAGTAACACTTATTAAACGTCCTTTTTGAAAATCTAAATAACACTGGAATGTCTCCTTTATATGTCATCTTTTAACCAACTACGCAAAAAGACAAATGTGTTGACATTATTTGGTTCAAGTGCTGAGCGGGTCTAATTGACAATATAACCAGCCGAGCTTAATAATCATTCTTATGGATCTGAGGTAATTGGTATGCAAAAAGCGGTCTTGGCAAGGAATGACCTTACTTGATATCGGTGTTCATTTAAGCTTCCACCATTGTAAAGGGTTAATGGATTTAGGAACTTTATTTCTGTTTTGTCACGCAGTAAGTCATCAGAAGAGCTGTCGTCATTTTCTGTCTCTGAGTCAGACTCCATTACTGCCATTAGCTTAATATGCTTTCCATCTGGTTTGATAAGTAGGCAAAGTGTTAGAACCATGGTAGGCGAACTTTATCAACATTTTGAGCATTCCCATCAGTCAATAGTTTAAAACCAAAATGCTTGTGTAGTGTAATTGTCGGGAAATTTATTATCTGCTGCTGCTTTTTAATATTTTTTTTTTACTTCTCACGATTAATCGAGAAATTAATGGTTAATATCCGCAGCCCTATTTTATATTCAAAACACTAATCAAAGTCGCAGGATGATTTATTTTTTTTTGCATTAAGAACTTTAATGAAAGTTCATTCAAATGTAGGGAGAAAATAAATTTTTAAAGTTTAAAAGTATTGTCAAAAATACATAGTAATTGTCTAAGGGTAAAAACATAGTAATTGTCAAAAAATAAAAACATAGTAATTGTCAAAATGTGAAACAGTAATTGTCTAAGGATTAAAACATGGTAATTGTCAAGGGATAAAAACATAGTAATTGTCAAAGGATAAAAACACGGTAATTGTAAAAATGTTGAATCATACAGGATTAAATTTAAAAACTACCCTGAGCAGTAAATAGTGAATACATTTTAAAAGCAATTAATTTATTATAAGTTATAACTTGTTGCCAATCAAAGTGAAGATTCACTTCTTTCATAACTATTATTATTATTAGTTTGTTTTTTAATAATAAGCTTTTACCTGACTTTGATTTTATTTTTGGAGTACAGAATGCTGTATAAGGCATCACATCTCATTAACATTCATTCCTATTTAATACATTCTGCTGAATAAGTCCATGGGTTTATCATGTACAATGTAGCAGCTAGATTTCAAAACATGAATTGCTTTTTTTTTACATTCCAGATTATTATCTTCTGAGATATAAGATTTTCATCTACACCTGTTATTAATCTATAAAATCAATGGCATCATAACTTATTTTATTCCCTTTATACCTTTACCAATCTTTGTAATCATTTAAATCCAGTTTCTTTGTTTGGATTTAATAAATTAATAAAGTACTTATCCTCATTGCACAAAGGTGAAGCAGAGTGGTTTATAGTTTATAGTAGTTCCAGAGCGGTTTATAGTTTATACTAAACGTTATTGTTAGGAATTTCATTTTTTTGTGTTTTAAAATTTAATCGAGTGCTACTCTGCATACAGGGAGAATTACTGTTATCATAATTACTTGTTGCTGTGCCTCACTGCACAAAGTTAAGTTTTCTGAGGTGTTTATGTTTATGTGTTGTTTAGTTTTTTAAAAATGCTGATTAAAAACAAAGGGTTATTTTCTTCTTATTATAAGGGGATTCAAAGTTAATCGTTTTGTGCTTAAGTAATCAGGGTATGTATAATTGTTTCTTATGATTTTATCATGGGCTCTAAACTATGATATAATCTATCTTATATTTAACACAGAAAGTGTATTTTAATGTGTGATATACATGTGACGGCAAAAGTATTATTTCTTAATAATAATAACTTAAAACCTGCCTTTTAGGTTAATAACTCTTTTTTTTTAAATCCCTCATATTAACGTCACTGTCTTGTTGTCAAACCTTGGTCCTGGCCCGCTGAAAAATAAAAGTAAAAAATGACCCACTTTCCATTATCCTATCAAACTGAAATCTTGTGTCACCTAACAATGCATTGTATCAAAGTTTCAGATAGATCGAATTTACAGTAATTAAATTAATGGACCTTTAGCTTATCGCTATGTAGCATGTGTAGCCGTCTGCTATATAGTTGACCTCCACAGGTCACTGGAGATTGAGTCCAGAACTTGATGTCACAGGGGTCTGTCGTGAAGTGTGTATTATATATATTGAACGTAATCAATACTTTTAGTTATAATAATAAAAATAAATTGATAATTTATATAGCCCTGTATCCTAGTAAGGAATTGGGCTCACTGCGCTTTACTTGAAGATAATAACATACATATAAGTATTAAATAAACATTCATATCATTACAACCACATAAGCTACAATATATTATATTTCAAATTCCATAAATATGCTTCTTATAAAAGGGATTTAAGTCAAAAACATTGTTTTAACGGGTTATTTAATTTAATTTTAACTTCTGTTAAAGTAGTATATGTAAGTGTATTACTTGCACAAAATCTGAAATGTAAAAAATGGCCTTAAAAAAAGAAATTAAATACAGTAGTAAAATTATCTTAAAACATTAACATTCTATCAATAAATAAATGAATCTATTCTTTACCTTAAGTTAAACAGGCTGTCACATTATTGCATGTGTGTACCACCTTTTCATTGAGGAAAGGGAAAAAATCTAAAATTCTACCAAGGTATAGAATAATCACAAAAACATTTAATAAATTACAAGTTTTAAACACTAATAAACCATGTTGAAAGAACCTATTTCCTTTGATTGCCCTTTTTCCAGCAAAAAATTAACCTATGCATTGTTCTTGCTATGAAAGAAGTGGTCAGACATATCTGATAAACTATGCAGTTGCTTGTCACATGTCAATTATTGAAATAAAGTTTTTTTTAAATGAAAATAAAATGTATTAATTCATGAAGTTTTTGGCAATATAAAATGACAATCCTCCTGTGCCATCTTACGAAACAAAACAAGTATAACATTTTACAATGTGACCAAATATGTATTTTTATTAACTCTTCTTTAAATGTGATGCAATATTCAGGTTTACATTCTTAGCAGCAATTATATGTTCATGAAAGTTATGATTTATAGCCTTCCAATTGTTTAAATCTATGTCCGAATTGAATCAGCAAAAATACTGTACATTCATCCTCTTAGCGGCAATTTCTTGTATACACATTTAATTAATTTAAGGGAAAATATAGACTTTCACTTATCTAAGCTTCCTGTACACTTTCTACTTTTTTACTTAAAATTATTCATTCTGATACAATGTTCCCTCTAAAGTTCAGAATAAAAAAAACAACTCGTGCACAAAGTTGCACAGCATCCATTTTTGTGCAATAATTTACTAGATTTGCAGCTCTGTAATTATAAACCGCTGCATGGCATCTGTCAGATAGCTTAAGGGAACATTGTTTACAATTGTCTTGATTTCTATATAGCAGTCATTTAGTCATTTTATTGTGACTGCTACCTCTGTTAAGCTGTTCAAAAAGACATGCAAACTTGGGTTAATAATTTTAATGTTTAATTCAGGGGTTGGCGAACAGGGGTAAATTACCCCATTTGGGATAATGCATATTTATTTGGAGCCTATATAATCCACTTAAAAGTGCTCCCTCCTTTGGGGTAATGAAAACATACAGTTTTATAATATTGGGGTATTGGGCAAAAAAGTTTGCCAACCCCTGGTTTAAATAAAATAAAATCCAACATTATTTGTTTAAAATTTTCACCTAAAGTTTTACGCAGCAACAAAATCTTTTAATGTTCTATTCCAGGATGGTTTGATAGAAATTATACTAAGCTTTATAGAAATTATCCTAAGCTTTATAGAAATTATACTAAGCTTTATAGAAATTATCCTAAGCTTTATAGAAATTATCCTAAGCTTTATAGAAATTATCCTAAGCTTTATAGAAATTATCCTAAGCTTTATAGAAATTATACTAAGCTTTATAGAAATTATACTAACCTTTATAGAAATTATCCTAAGCTTTATAGAAATTATACTAAGCTTTATAGAAATTATACTAAGCTTTATAGAAATTATCCTAAGCTTTATAGAAATTATACTAAGCTTTATAGAAATTATCCTAAGCTTTATAGAAATTATCCTAAGCTTTCCCTCTTCATTCATTAAAGAAAAGTTTAGATAGCTTCTCACAATAATGACCATGAAAAGTTATTTTAAAAATTTTAAGTTTGTTTGCTGTGTAATATAAAGCCCAGATAAAATCTGCCGATATTTAATGAAAAATTAGATTCTTAAAAATAAAAAAAGATGCATTTTTTTACTAATGGAAATGTACACACATACAGATATATATATATTAAAATAAATTACTCTTAAATCTGTAATGAATACCAGGTTTTGAATTTTTACCTTATTGCAATTTTGCATTTAATTTAGTTCAAAGATCATTCATTATATTTTATGATGGAACTAAATTCTTGTACATGTACCTGTAAATACACTTTAGCTCCTTGTGAGAATTTGGCTTTAACATTTACCTTAACTTTTAAAGCATCTGTGTGGCTATTTATTTTTTAAAAAATGATTATTTATTTTTGGATTGGACTGATTTAAGCTACATACACAACCATGGAGGAGGCAAAAACTGATACCTTCATTAAATGTTACATAATCCTAGCTGATTCAAGGATCGATACCGTCATTAACTGTTACATAATCCTAGCTGATTCAAGGATTGGTACCTTCATTAAATGTTACATAATCCTAGCTGATTCAAGGATTCTGAAAAATTGAATCAGAGTATTAATGTTTTAAGTGGCTCAGTGCTGAAACAATAATAAACATTAGTGAGGTTAAATTTCTCATATTTTCAGTATTCAAATAATTATACTGCAGTGAGTTTATGAGTCATATCAGTGAATGCAGTCAATTGTTCCAAATAACTTTCAACGATCTTCTGTATAGAAGGCACACCTGTAACAGATAAGATAAAATTGAAATCAAACTATGAGTGACCATGGTGTGAAACATTACAGCCATTACAGCTGACCTGAACTTTATCATTACAGCTGACCTTAGATTTGTCATTACAGCTGACCTTAGATTACAGCTGACCTTAAATTTGTCATTACAGCTGACCTTAAATTTGTCATTACAGCTGACCTTAAATTTTTCATTTCAGCTGACCTTAAATTTGTCATTACATTAGCTTAGATTTCTGGTTTTAATTCCATCAACCTGAATTGATACATGCGGTTGATTTATTTTGCATAGATCTGTGAAAACATGTCAGAAAATGAAATCATTTTATGCACTTTGATATTTTCTCTTGCTTGATTGCCATTTTCATGTTTGTTTGTTTTAAATAGTTTATTCATCTTGCTTTCCAGCATGTATTTTTATATGACTCTCTTACTATGATTTCTTTTCTGTAAACATTTTTTAAACAATGAAATAAATGGTACGATTAATTACTTTATTGTTTAACACAGATGATGTTAAGGCATTCCGATGTTTGCATCAGAAGATACAACTATTCCAGTGTATACAAATAATTGTGTATATCTCACCAGAGTAATTTAAATATTTTACAATTGTACTGAATTTATTTTGTTTCTAGCTTAAAAGTTGCTTTTTTTTATAAGAATGTTTGTATATTATTATAAATTATAACATGCAATTTTTTCTACAAATTGAAATATTTCCATAAATATGTAAATGAAGCCAACTATTCTTATACCTAACTCTTTATCTATTATAAACTAATAAAGCAGTTATGTTTTATTAATTAAACAACAGCACATTGTGATCAATAAACAAAATGTATGATTTCTTTTTATACAATGTGCCAATGATAAGATAAAATAAATGTGTTTATTTATATACATCCTCAATGTTTTTCTGTAAATATTTTAATTTTTTTGTCCATTCATTCTTTCCTTGATTTAAATTGTTTACATATTGCATTATATTTTTTTTTACATTGTATTTGTATGGACACCATGTGTCTTATACAACATAAGCAGACTTCAAAGCTTTTGGATAGTTTCACTCCCCCTTACATTTGTTTAAGGTTTGTAAATTTGTAAAACTATCCCAACACTTAAGTCACACCCTTTTGATTGTAAGTACATTTACATGTTAATTCCCATGCTGAGCCGGTAATTTCACTGCTTTTCTCAGCTCATATCCTATAAAAAATTCAAATAACGAAACATCTTTTTTTTTGTGGATTCCCACCGTTCCACAGGAGCTTTAGTCCAACAGCCATAAACATATTATACAGGATTCCTAAAACCCTTTAGCAAATAATAAAAATGCATGTTTGTATGACATCATAGCTTGGTTATCACTGGCTTCTGCCCAGCTTAAAAATTAAACATAATATTATGGGATTCCTTTATACAACATATTATAGGATTGTGTGCGTAACGCTCCCTTGTATAAGATTCACACAGCCATTTTCTTTCTGAATAAACTTTAATCTGTCAATATTATTACTATCAAAAGTCAAAACTGAGCAAACACTTTATCTTTTGTAGACGTCTGGCAGCACAGGAATTTCCGCTTCAATTATTTGCCAAAGTTGAAACTTGCAAAGGATAAATATAGAAGAGCTGTTGACTTAGCTGTTGCCCAGATATGAGACGCTCATAAAAATCATTTTTTTAAATATTTTTTTTATTCTACAATTAATGTTAATATATTTTTTTTTTTGGCCCAAGCTGGAGTTGGTAAAGTAGATTTGTGGCAGAAAATTTTACCTGAAACTGAAAATATTTTGGTAAAATGATGTTCAATTAATTAAGGAACATCATTGACTTGTCTCAGTTAATTAATCTATAAGAAATATTTTCTGGTGGTATGTGTATAGCTGAAATTTGGAAGGAGGGGGCATTACTCCCAAGGATTAAACTTCAAGCTTCTACTGCCCTTGAGATTACTGTTGTGAGAGTGAAAGATAAAGTCATACAAATAAGTTGAATGAATGACTCATTTTATGACAGTGGTAAAAGTTTTTCTGACACTGAATGGCAGGTTTTACTTTTTCATCAGACATACTTTTACCATTTTTTTCCTCCCCTCAAGTAAGACAAACACTTACGGCACCAAAGCCAGTGTTAAAACATCTAAACCCTAAATAAATATATAGATTAAGAATGCGTATTTTTCTCCACACTCCTGGAAAATTCATTCCACATAAACTACTTGAGAGTCATCATGGGGCTAGTCATGATTAGGTTCATTCATTTTCAAGCAACAGTTTTAGGGAGTGATACCTGTTGTTTGAATGGTGCACAAACTTGAAAACACTGAATCCAAGAGCTTAACTCAGCCAAAGTGAGAGTGTTGTGTTATGATAGTTTACTGATACTGATTCATACAAAGCTAGATTTCTTGAAATGATCCCCTACCCCTCCCTACCCGGTAATTTTTTCAGATGAGAGGTATAAGACTGGTTAATTTCTTTTTAGCATAGGGCCAGTTTGACATTGTCACTGCACTAAAATCATAGCAACTAGTATTGTGGTAGCGATAACAATCTTTTAAACTCTTTTTTATAGAAGCAATTTTCAAATTGTTGACAACAAAAAATAATCGTCTTAATTTAACAACAACAAAAAATGTTATGGTGTTGAAAATAATCCCTAATTTGCTGGGGAAAATAACTTTTTGTTTGCAAGAGACAGAATTTTTTTTAGATATAAGTTTAAAACACCTATGCAATAAAGAAAGCTTGTTTTAAAATGTTATAACCTTATGTTTTGGGTGAAATCTTGTATGTCTTGATCCACTTCCTTCAGTATTGGATATTTCCATAATTTCCTCACAAACAAAGGTTTTATTTTGTTATTTTTCTCTGGTCAAATATTATTTACATATATTTATGTATATTTATGAATTTTATGTAGCACATTGACATCCCATGGTATACCATGCCTTTTATAAGGGGCTAATCATTGAGATATATTAAATAAAAGCAATAGATGAAGATTAATAAGATTTGCTCATCTAGTTAAAGCCAAACTTCATATAATACTTTTTAACTGCCAAGAACCTGTAGCATCATTCAGCATTTTTTAAATTTTTATTTTTACAATTCTTTAATTTCTCAGAACATTTTTCTCCTCATAAGTGGCAGATAGCAACTTTGTGTTATCTTCCAGCATCATTGCTCTTGTTTTTCTACATTTAAAAATTAATTTTTCGGCAAGTAGTTTTCTTATCTATAAAGACGCTCCTTCTATACAGGAGAATATTGTGTCTGTTGACAAGTGATGCAGCCACGGCTATTAAGATTCCACGCTATTCCCCAGCAGCCTTTGTTTCTCTAACTAGTGTCAGGTACCTATTCGGTGCTTGGTGGACTCAGGGACAACCTTGGCTCCCGGTAACACACAGATTCGAACCCATGACGACTGGTACGCCAGGCTAATGTGCATGCCACTCGACCACCGTGCCCCATTATTTAACTTTTTGTATAAGACTATGGATTCTAATTTTTAATGGAGTATGTTTTTTCATTATAAAATTTTTTTTTATAATTTTACAATGTCGATGATGCCAAGAGGTTGTATGATTGTAAAACATTGAACACTGTACAAAAGTTGTTTGATTTTAGATGTTTTCTGTATTGGTTCACCACTGCTTCACACACACCAAGTCGCACAGTCGAAATATGTATCACATCAGTCACAACTTGAGAATGACTGTGACCCGTTAAAACGGCCCAAAACAAATTGTTTGCATTTTTTAACACAAAATTTACATTTTAAAATTTTTTTAAAAATTTTAAGCTTTTGTCAACCTTTTTACACTTAAAAAATTGTCAAATTGTAACATTATTTTTTGTGATGTTAATATAATATTTCTTCTCAAAACACAACCGTGACTTTGGGTACCATATCGAATTATTGTCTTTCTTGTGCTGTCATTATTATTGTTGCTTATGAGCTAAACCTTACACTGAATCCGTGAGTAAAAATACTAATATAATATTTGATTGTACTTTTGACTATAAGTTTATAAGCCCATATATCAGTCCAGGGCCATTTTGACTGGGGCCCATTTGTCTGGGCCGTTTTGACAGATACAACAATTCAAACAAATCAGCATGTATGATTCCGCAGTATGAAATCGTGAATGCTCTTTCCTTTACACAAACTTATTTTTAAAAGAACAATGTAATGTAAAAAGCTTTTTTTCAATTTTTTTTTTAATCAGCGCTTTATGAAGATATTTAACACAGAACAAACTTGATGCAAACATTGAATAGATCTTTCCACGTCACAACTATTCCAGCAGCTCCGGACACAACGTGGTGGTAAAACTAGTTTCTTTGCTTTCACTTTCTGATAAATTTTATTCTTCAAACATTTTGTAGATCTTTTAATAAATAACATTGTGCTTAGCTGTTTTAACAACATTGTCCTTTTCAATTTTTTACAAAATAATTGTAATTTTTTTTAAATTAAAAATTACGAACCCAAGAGTACAAATTATTAAAACTCATTTATTTCATCTAATAATTTTATTGTGTCATTTTCCCATTTTTTTGCTAATAAAATGAAAGCCCTGTAGGGCAGATTTACAAATAATGTCTTGTTTCCTGCTTATTTTGATTACCATTTTTAAACTGCTCACCTACAGTGATTTGGTAACACAGTTAATAATGATAGTGACGAACTTGGATTGCTTCTTTTTTTTTTTTTATCAGACCATATTATTTTGTTTAAGCTTTGATTGCATGTCATTAATAGCTAAAGATCTACATTTGTGTGTTGTTGGGTTTTTTTTTTATTTTATTTTTTTTTTTTACTCTTTTGTTTGTTTCCCTTTTTTGTTTTTGTTTGTTTGTTTTGTGTATATGTGCGTGCGTATATGTGTGTGTGTTGTGTGTCTGCTGTGTGTGTGTGTGTGTGTGTGCAAAAGGCAACAGCTTTTAGAATTCCTCCCCATTACCAGGTACGAAAACTTTGTGCAGCTTTTTCATTTGTATTCAGCAACTTCAAGCATTTTGTGATATCCTCACGAGAGGTCAAACCTTCATAGTGGGATGACGGTGGGGGGGGGGGACCNGGGAGGGGAGACCTTCACAGTGGGATGACACGTTCTTAAGGGAACGACAACATTCAAAAAGGACGGAGGCGGGGGGAACCTTCACAGATTTAGTGGATGAAACGATTTGGAAAGTGTTGCGTATAACTCATCCTAGTTATAGAATTGGGTCGGCAATGGCAGCAATGACAAAGTTAACCAAAATATGGAACAACAAAAACATTAGCCTGCCAACAAAGCTCAGGCTTTACAGAGCTCTCATTAAAACTATTGTCCTTTATGGATGTAAGACCTGGACACTAATGGCAACCACGGGCATTTAGTATGAGGAAAATTCTCCAGATCTCCTATTTGGAAAACAAGACCAATGATTATGTCTGGGACAAAATAAACTCTATTGCAGGTCGTCAAGAAATTATTATAACAACCAATTAAGAGACGCAAGATGGCATGGTTCGGTCATGTACTGCGACATGATACCCTGACAAAAATTATCCTACAAGGCACCGTAGAAGGGGGCGGCGAAGAGGGCGACAACGGAAAAGCTGACTTGACAACTGAAAGGCATGGGCAGGGATGGGATTGAGTGAACTACTGGCCACCGCTCAAGATAGGCAACTGTGGAGATCGTTATCTGTTGATGTGTCCATGCGTTTCTTCCAACGACCGCAACGGTCACGAGAATGATGATGATGAGTTATAGAACATAGGAAATATCCCACCAGGAACGACAATGGCTCAACCAGAAAGGCGTAGGAAAGCATTCAGTTTCAAAAGAGATCTAAGCAGTCCTCCGAAACGGATCAGAGTTCGCAGCACTCCACAATCCTTCCCACCTCAGTCTGGCTATCTGACCAGCAGCGTATTCGTCTCACGGTGTCCTGGTACTAAAATAAACACATAAGAAAAATAACGGATTCGTCGTGCCAAAACTCTTAAGGACCCCCCCCCCCCCCCCCCCCCCCCCAAAGTAACTCGCCTCTCATTAAAGTGGGCCCTATAACCCAACTTTACGTTGAAATCGTTTCTTGTAGGGTTCGTCGCCACTCATACTTCACCTTCCGTTGACTAAGTTGGATGTAGGCTACACAATAAGCCCGGTCTACTCTATCTGCTGTATCTGCGGACAGAAAAAAAGTGTAGACTGGAAGTCACTTCACGCAATGTTTTACTTGGTGCTGTATCTGGTCAACCGGGTTACTGCAGAGATCCCCTGGTCTGTTGTACGGGGTTACTGCAGAGATCCCCTGGTCTGTTGTACAAGGTTACTGCAGAGATCCCCTGGTCTGTTGTACGGGGTTACTGCAGAGATCCCCTGGTCTGTTGTACGGGGTTACTGCAGAGATCCCCTGGTCTGCTGTATCTGCTGTACGGGGTTACTGCAGAGATCCCCTGGTCTGTTGTACGGGGTTACTGCAGAGATCCCCTGGTATGTTGTACGGGGTTACTGCAGAGATCCCCTGGTCTGTTGTACGGGGTTACTGCAGAGATCCCCTGGTCTGTTGTACGGGGTTACTGCAGAGATCCCCTGGTCTGTTGTATGGGGTAACTGCAGAGATCCCCTGGTCTGTTGTACGGGGTTACTGCAGAGATCCCCTGGTCTGTTGTACGGGGTTACTGCAGAGATCCCCTGGTCTGTTGTATGGGGTTACTGCAGAGATCCCCTGGTCTGTTGTATGGGGTTACTGCAGAGATCCCGTGGTCTGTTGTACGGGGTTACTGCAGAGATCCCCTGGTCTGTTGTACGGGGTTACTGCAGAGATCCCCTGGTCTGTTGTACGGGGTTACTGCAGAGATCCCCCTTGACTGAGAGTCACCCGTACCACTGAGCGGAACTTTCAATGATTGAATCTAACGGTTATAACGTCCTTTACCCCGCCCCGGGGTTCAACTGGGATGCCCTCTAAAGGGATTTCTACAGTGTTTTTTTTTTATAAATAAAAAAACAGCAACTCTAGCCAGCTAAAATAGCTGGGAGGAAGCGGCTGCCTTAGAGAAGTTCCTCACATTGCATCAGATAAATGATAGTTACAGACTGCCACTAGCCATGTCTGCTGCTCATATCTGTGCGGCAACTAGTAATTATGACCCCTACCATGTTTCTGCATCCAAATACTCTCGTTGTAGACATTCCTGTATTGTAGCTTTAACTGGCGGCTTAACTATAATAGGGCAATGGCCCAGGTTGTTTTCCTGTTGGTAGATCCCATGATTTGATCATCTCCCAACGATCTGTCCACGCCCTGGTAGATCCCATGCTTTGATCACCTCCCAACGATCTGTCCACGCCCTGGTAGATCCCATGCTTTGATCACCTCCGAACGATCTGTCCACACCCTGGTAGATCCCATGCTTTGAGCACCTCCCAACGAACGGTCTACGCCCTGGTAGATCCCATGCTTTGATCACCTCCCAACGATCTTTCCACGTCATGGATGTAATGTGCCGCAGGTAGCACCGAGTGGGGGGGGGGCAACGCTCTGCCTACAGCCTGATTCTAGAAATAAAAATGTGTGGTGTTTAATACACACACACACACACACTCACACACACAACTTCGGGGGGATCCATGTGTTTCTTTACAGCTTGGGATATTGCCCCCACCCCCTCCCAAACCGAAAAAAATCGTAAATTGAATTTTTATAGCCTTGAATTATTTTACTTTTTTTCCTTTATTTTTTTTCTTCAACTTCGAGTGTTCCACCGATGCTTTCCTCGGGGTCAATGCTGGATGTACCTATTTGCTAAACAAAGTAAAGCTTAGGGGCCCGCCTTATTCTCTCCCCCCCCCACCAGCACTGACACAGTACTTCAAAAGAGCCCTTATATTTCAAATAGCTTAGGGGCCTATCAATGAAGGCCAAATCCGCCCAGCTCAGAGTGTCCCCATGTACTCCAGACACCTTGGAGTGACGCCATTCAAGCTTATAAAAACTTCAGTTCTCATCACACAAATATACTTGTTTTTACTGTCTCATCACACAAATATACTTGTTTTTACTGTCTCGTCACACAAATATGCTTTTTTTACTGTCCCGTCACACAAATATACTTTTTTTACTGTCTCGTCACACAAATATACTTTTTTTACTGTCTCGTCACACAAATATACTTTTTTACTGTCTCGTCACACAAATATACTTTTTTACTGTCTCGTCACACAAACATACTTTTTTACTGTCTCGTCACACAAATATACTTCTTTACTGTCTCGTCACACAAATATACTTCTTTACTGTCTCGTCACACAAATATACTTTTTTTAAACACAGGACAAACTCAGAGTAAACATGAACATTATTTCACAACTATTTCAGCTGGTCCATACACTATAGTGTTTTGTTGTAAAACTATTTTCTTTGCTTTCACTTTCGAAGCCTTTACAATAACTTACAGAGTCCAGAATGACAGATATATTGCTCTATCTAAAATAACATAAGTTGTTCGAGGCTAAATAGTATCCAAGACTCGGAGAGCTATACGATGTTGTTCGTCTGTCGCAGTCGACGAGGTCCACCCATCATCATGTTGGTCCAGTGATTAGTCAGCCAGGTGTGTCCTGTGGAGGTTTATGACTAGCCAAATTCTTGCACGAAAGGTGCTTCAGCATGACAGACAAGAGATGTTTTAGGAGACCATCAGGAGGGTTTTAAATACCATCCTTCCTGGCCTGACGTCTGGTCTTGCCAGACTAAAGTCTGTTAGCCTCAAAAACTGCTGCGACGTTCCCAACCCTAATGCGCCAGGGGGCTCGGTCGCTGGCTGCAGCATCCCAGGAGTCTTGCTCAAAGTCAAAGCCCTTTACACAACAGGACGGTTACCTGTAATATTATGTGAGTGCAGCTTATGAGAATCGGCTTGAGAATGGCGTGAAGTTAAAGATTTGGTTTCAAAACTTTTCCGATAACATTGGTAAATCTTGCAGCTCCATGGGTCTTCAGAGATTGATGGACATTCACACATGTCCGAAAGTAAAGGTTTATCTGTTATTGCAATAGAAATGACATGAAAATTGCCAGAGGTTGTGAATGTACTACGTGTGAAAATATTGTTTTCTGTTAATGCATGTTTAGGAATTTAAAATAAATTGTCTACAGTTTTTTAAAATATATTTTTAAATTATTTTTTAAAAAGTTTGGTTCATCTATTTTTAAAAGATTTTACTGATTTTCACTAGGGCTGTTATCGATTAATTTAAATTCAATCATTAACTTTTGAAAAATTACCGAATAATTAATCGATAATTTTGATTAAAGCTAAAAATAAGATGTATGACGTCATTAAACTGAAAATTTCAAGGGAAGTTACAAAAACAGGCAATTGAATGTTTATTTAAATATAAGTAGTTCATAAGTAGTTCGATATAATATCAATGAATTTAAATTTTTGTTATTGTTAATTAAGTAAAAAGAATGTTTAATTTTTTATATCATTTTCATTATAAAACAGCCTATTTTAAAATTTACACTTTAAAAATCTTTTTTAAAATGGAGAAATTTGTACGTAAAAAGGCAATTATTGTTAATTATTAATTTATTATTAATAAATCGACCACATCATTCAAATCTTGCTCCTTAATCTAAATCACTGTTTTTATCGATTAAAATAATTTTAATATATAAAATATTTTACCGATTAATCGAGAAATTAATCGATAATTTCCGCAACCCTAATTTTCACACATACCCCACCCCCTAATTTTTTGTGTAAAAGCTTTGTGAGTGTTAGACTGTTGTGCGGCTCACATTATATTGACACATTTTTTGTGTCCCGATGATTACCCATTAACTATTATTCTAGAATATATTAAAAGTCATTTCAAATCAATAATTTTGAAACTAATCAAAACGATTGCTATCTACAAATCGCTGCTAAAATTACGGGAGTCGAACGAAAAGTGAAAGAGGTTTTTCAAAAATTCCGTCTTCAAAATTGCTCTAAATATTATTAGCTATCGTTTGGCTTTTATTTCAACCTGATACTGATATATGCTATGGTTGGCGTGAAATTGACAAAATACTGTTATTTTTCCGGTTTTTTTTAAATTTCCAGGAAATCCAGTAAACCTTTTCGGTATTTTTTGGCAGTTGCACATCCTTGGGACCTCCTTAGCATATTTGCAAAAGACCCGAACCCTCCATCTGGTATGGTTCAGGAGGAGTTGCATACGCAAGCTCGGCAGACATTCAAATATACAAACGCAATTTATTGCGTTAAATATTAGTAATACTATTAAATTGTTGCTAATTAAAGCGTTTGTCACACATACCCACAAGTCAACGGGCGTTAACTCTGAACATTTATGTCGGAAATTGAGTTATTTTGAACGTGTTGGAATCGAGGCGGCGCACGTGACACAAAGTTGAGGCAATTACCAAAAAAATACCATTAATAACGTCATAGCTAACAATGGTGGTGAAGATTGTTGATATCAGTTGACATTTTTCGGAGCTAAGAATCCAACTGGGTGAAGAAAGGGATCTAAAAATAGCGCCGTTCCCCCTTGGAAGATAAAAGTATACAGTAGAAATCGGTTCCTTTTCAAGTTTGTAAGAAGAACCGGAGTGTAGAGATTAAACAGGCTACAATTTCTTTCCAAAGTCAAGACTTTATGGATGTTATATAATATTTTTAAAACCGTACTTGATAACATCATACTATTTGTGATGAGGGGGAGGGGGGGGTGGGGGTAAAAATGTGACGTCACATTAAAAACGCACGATTTTTTAAATAAAAGTTCTACTTAAATGTTTGATTGCTTTCAATTTATTTAAAGACGTGTTCAATGGTTTCACGCTTGTCAGCATGTTAGAGTGTAGCCTAACACTTCATAAGATTTTTTTAAAAAAAATTATTTGCAAAATGCTCATTTTCAAATAGAAAATACGGTTTTTATTGGAGGGGGGGGGGAGCTTTGTGACGTCATATTGGGGAGTCTAACTTTTTGTGGCGAGAAGGGGAGGGGGTACAAAATTGGCCAAAATCGGGTGATGTCATTTATGGACGGGCCCCTTATAATGATAGTATTTAACTTTAAGGCTCTGTCTTGAAAGTAGGGCACTACAAACTACAAGCGGGTCTCAGTGAAATTGGAAAGAGCATTTCTCTAGACTCCATTAAGATTATAATCATTGGTCTGCTCCATGACGTATCTTATCTTATCTTATCTTAGATATACAGACGCTCCTTCTATGCAGAAGATAATTGCGTCCACAGACCATGAGAGATGATCTGTTGGCAAGTGATGCAGCGGTCACAGGCCACGGCTATAGGGGTTCCACGCATTACCCCAGCCGCCTAACTATTGTCTAGTTAGGTACCCATTCGGAGCTGGGTGACTCGGGGACTCCTCAGGCCCCGAGAACAAATCCTCACTTTCGTGTGGATTCGAACTCGTGACCATCAGTGTGACAGTCGAGAGCGCTACCTCTCGACCACCACGTCACTAGAGGGGTGCGATGGGGGCGGGCCGCCCCGGGTGACACCATTAAGATTATAATCATTGGTCTGCTCCGTGGCGTCACTAGAGGGGTGCGGTGGGGGCGGGCCGCCCCGGGTGACACCATCAGGGGGTGACACCATTAAGATTATCATCATTGGTCTGCTCAGTGGCGCCACTAGGGGGTGCGGTCGGGGCGGGCCACCCCGGGTGACACCATTAAGATTATAATCATTGGTCTGCTCAACCTGTGTAGTATATCGTTTGGGGCTCTCCTCACGGGAGTCACTATCACTGTCCTCACGGGAGTCACTATCATTGTCCTCATTGGAGTCACTATCACTGTCCTCAAGGGAGTCACTTTCACTGTCCTCATGGGAGTCACTATCACTGTCCTCACGGGAGTCACTATCATTGTCCTCATGGGAGTCACTATCACTGTCCTCATGGGCGTCACTATTGCTGTCCTCAAGGGAGTCACTATCACTGTCCTCATGGGAGTCACTATCACTGTTCTCATGGGAGTCACTATCATTGTCCTCATGGGAGTCACTATCTCTGTCCTCACGGGAGTCACTATCACTGTCCTCACGGGAGTCACTATCACTGTCCTCACGGGAGTCACTATCACTGTCCTCACGGGAGTCACTATCACTGTCCTCATGGGAGTCACTATCACTGTTCTCATGGGAGTCACTATCATTGTCCTCATGGGAGTCACTATCACTGTCCTCATTGGAGTCACTATCGCTGTCCTCACGGGAGTCACTATCACTGTCCTCACGAGAGTCACTATCACTGTCCTCATGGGAGTCACTATCACTGTCCTCATGGGAGTCGCTATCACTGTCCTCACGGGAGTCACTATCACTGTCCTCATGGGCGTCACTATCGCTGTCCTCATGGGAGTCACTATCACTGTCCTCATGGGAGTCACTATCACTGTCCTCACGGGAGTCACTATCTCTGTCCTCACGAGAGCCACTATCACTGTCCTCATGGGAGTCACTATCACTGTCCTCACGGGAGTCACTATCACTGTCCTCACGGGAGTCACTATCACTGTCCTCACGGGAGTCACTATCGCTGTCCTCATTGGAGTCACTATCACTGTCCTCACGAGAGTCACTATCATTGTCCTCACGGGAGTCACTATCACTGTCCTCACGGGAGTCGCTATCACTGTCCTCACGAGAGTCACTATCATTGTCCTTACGGGAGTCACTATCACTGTCCTCACGAGAGTCACTATCATTGTCCTCACGGGAGTCACTATCACTGTCCTCACGGGAGTCGCTATCACTGTCCTCACGGGGGTCACTATCGCACTAACAGATGTTTTGTATTTCGTGGTACGTGTCAGCTAAATTCTTATCCCTTGCCCAAGAAAGCACTAACTCCAGTAGTGCCCCTTTCCGCAACCATGGGCGTAGACATTTCAAAATCTGATGTCAGATGTGTCATTTTAGGACTATGGTGATCTTTATTTTACCTTACCGTTCATTTAACACCCTTCAAGTGGATCTCCAAGCTATCCAGTAAAAAAACAAAACAAAAAAACGTTTTCTTATTTCCTTTATGATTTCTTAATCTTCCTTTCCAATGATCGTTTATAAAAATAACATAACACATTGTAAAAATGAATCTACATTAGAATAAATTCTATGTTGCAGAATTCATTATTCATATTATATTTCAATGCTATCAACCACCCCTTTTAGGGTCTTACATAATTCTAAAATTGAGTTAAAATAAAAGCTCAAAACACTGTGATTATCATTATAGAATTAAGGTTTGCTATCTGTGTCCTAAGAATGGGTGATATCTTAAAGTCGCATGAAAATATCAAGGCGGATACCTGCTGCGCTTTTCTTCCGCACTACGTGTCATGACTATGGCATTGGTCCAGGCCTATCGCTTGTTAGGTTAACTCACAATGACCGACTGCTGCGTTTGTTTTGACGTCCGCGGTCCCGGAGCCATTGATACTGTAGTTACAATGTTAAACGGGATTAAACATCTGACAGTACCATCGAGGAAAAAAGATAATAAAACACCACACAAACCCAACATTCGTGCAAAAAAATGGCGACGTGAAAGAAAATGAAAGACAAACATTGTAACAAAGGGACTGTACTCCCGGCGAGCCGTTCAAGATAACTCTTCGCAGACGGCCATCAAATCATCGCTAGAGTCAGATAAATCCACCCAATGTGACAACTCGGCTAACTACAACTGACAATATTTTTAGTGACATTTTCTTTGTTAAAATGAACGTCGCAGACATAATTTATTGCCGCGCCCTCAGAGAAGAACAAGTTCTAAACGAAAAAAAATATATATATTAAAAAAAAATCAGGCGATGGTGCTCAAACCATAAAGTAAAGGAATAAGACATGTCCACTTTTGAGTTTTTGACGCCTCATAATATAAATAGTTTTTCTTGGTAGCTCTTGTGTTCGCCGAATCGCTTTAAAGCCAAAAATTCAAATTTCAGAATTATAAAACTGTTGTCTCCGGTGCGCGGAGCAGAGATTAAAATTTGTCGAATGTCACTTGACTGGTTGCCGTGAATGTGGTTTCTTCAAATTCCTACTGCAGTTATTTTATAAAAATCGTTGGAGTTGGATCATGAAAACCCTATAAACTTGAACTAGTTTTTGTCCCCCTATTATAACGTTTAAATGACTCAAATTGAGAGCCATTGTAATAAATCCTAACCTTTTTTTAAAATTTACTTTTAACTTGTAAGCAACAGGTGACGCCTGCTTTAGAAATAAACGAAAAAGTCTCCAAGTATAAAAATAAGATTTTTTTTTTCAAGTTGCGTAACTGTTTGCCCAAGTCAATCAAATGGTCGGTCCTCAATGATGGAACATGTCGAACGGTGTGTACCTCGAGAGGGGCGAGTCTCTAGACCGCCAGCCTTCAAGTGACCGGGAGCTTTTTGTCAACTGATTAATTACAACAGGGGGATTAAAATATCGTGATAAATCATGGACAGGGGGACCCTTGAATACCTGTTTCGGGATCAGAAGACCTTGAGATTATTACGTCGGCGTGTCTATGAAGCTCAGTTAGCACAGTGCTTCTCAGACGTCTCAGGGTTATAGGGCGAGGACTGTCGAATGAGTTCTTCGAGTGTGAGGCGGGGGGGGGGCTTTAAAGGGGCTAAAAATTGATTCCCGCGTGTAAAATATTGATCTTTGAATGCAAGTTTTACTGAGCTGAAATGTGAATTTTTCCACCAGGAATCACACAATTTTAATTTCTCCCTGAGGAGAGGAGTTTGGGGAAATTTTATTGAACGCTTTAGTAATGGTGGACCTGGCCAAGTATTAGCCAAGGCCTTAAGAGATTAGATCTCAGGTCATAAGAATATGTGTTTAGTTTAGTGATGGTGGACCTGGCCAAGTATTAGCCACGGCCTTAAGAGATTAGATCTCAGGTCATAAGAATATGTGTTTAGTTTAGTAATGGTGGACCTGGCCAAGTATTAGCCACGGCCTTAAGAGATTAGATCTCAGGGCATAAGAATATGTGTTTAGTTTAGTGATGGTGGACCTGGCCGTCCTTTTGCCTGGCAGACGTTAACTTGCTCTGTCTGGGTCCTAATCTTGCAATCGAAATTTAACCCACTTCCGGTAGTCCGGTTGACGATACAATGTGATGACTGGGGGCAATATTAAGATTTTCATCAATCTAATCTTATTACTACGTACATCTCTGTCAAAACAAAAGTATGGATCTTGAACACCAAATTTAAAATGGTCCTAATTTATGGATCCAAAACATGGTGAACGACAAAGACAAAAAAATAGACTTTAGACCTTTGTTAACAGATGCCTCAGAAATATTCTGAAAATAAAATGGTTCGACAAGGTCGAAAACTCCAAACTGTGGGAGAGGTGTGGACAAAGAACAGTAGAACAAAAAATCACGGAAAGAAAGTGGAGATGGATTGGGCACACCCTTAGGAAGGATAACAGCAGGGCTAGGCAAGCCTTGGATGGGAACCCTCAGGGTAAACGCCAGCGAGGAAGACCCAAGCCTACATGGAGACGGAGCATGTTAGATGAGGCTGGAAGACCTGGGAAGAATTGAAACGACCGGCAAGGGACCGTGTAGAGTGGCGAGCTTTGACAGAGGCACTATGTTCCACAAGGAACCCAAAGGACAAATGATGATGATAAATCTTATTGTTATTTAATAACAATAACCAATTCATTCGTTTAAGCATTAACTTTTACTGACTAGTTATTCATAATATATATTTAGGTTATTTGCCTAAAACTTGAAAAGGGTGGGGGGGGGTGGCTGTTGAATACTAACCTTCTGATTTAGAGGCCTGAGTTCAGGCCCCAAATTATTTTCAGGAAGTTTGAATAATCTTCAGTGTACATAAGGAGTCTACTGTATAGTTTGTTAAAAATTGATGGTTATTTGAGCATCACAAACCGAGCACGCATGAATGGGTAAAATATTTAACAACTAGATACGACCCGCGGCGGGGGGGGGGGGGGAACAAACAGCAGCACGAAGAAATTACAACAACCCGAGTGAACACAAGGCGCGTTGTTGGTCTCGAGAAATTGTCACTACGGCTGCCAACCATAAACTGTGATTGGTCGACCCTGGGGTCATTCGTCGTGCTTGCTCTCTCGCTTCTTGTGATTGTCCAAATTTCTAGCAAATTATATATATATATATATATATGTAGATTTTTCCCCAAAGACTATTACATTCCAATGCCACTATTCAATACTTTACAGCACACGTCCTTGTTTACTTGAGAACAGTGATATTTATTCCTGCTCCCCAGAAAAAAAAAAGGAACATGGGACTCACTAGTGAAATACTTAAACACACTCATCACACGATATCAATACACAACTAAGACAATATTCGGGAGAAGTACACTAGTAAATACTTTAATAATACCAAAACTAATCTACGTAGGGAACATTTTTGACATTCCTTCTCCTACACTAACCAAAATTAACCAAACGATTAGAAGATTTATTTTTAAAAAACACGAAATGGAACATTTAGAATTCAACGTTAATGCAGACCAAATTAGAAGGAGGAATAAATCTACAAGATACAGAAACAAAAAATTAAAGCCATGGGGATCAGACACAGAGGACAGGCAATAAAGGATCACAAGGAACACTCACTAACACACTATTACATAGGGGTCAGACTGACACTATGGCGGATTAAGGGGGGGCTGAACGGGCTAAAGCCACGGGCCCCCGACGGTTTAGGGGCCCCCAAACTTTTTATATTTTATAATAAAAGTGTACAAAAGTTTGCACGAACCCTTGAAAATATAATAAATTAATTAATACTATCTATACAACTTATCGCGTTCAGACATGATAGTATTGATAGTACCTAATAATCGAAAAACTTCAATTGATTCACTTCGCATGATATAAAATATAGTTAATATTTTTAAAAATTCGCAAATTTCGAGACGTTCCGATGGCCGTGTGGGTATAGTACATGCTCGTGGGGCTACCGGTGTCGGGTTCCATTCCCAGCAAGGGCATATATTTTTTTTTCTTTTCACACTCAATTATAACTACCACGAACACATCAAACAGTTATTTCTTCGTGTTCGTTTTTTTTTCATTATTAAAATTTAGTTACAGTCTTTTATTAGCTGTTAACAATCATTTTATTTTAAGAATGCTGGCTGGATAGGGCCCCCGTTTGATTGCAGCCCAGGGCCCCGTGCAGTCTTAATCCGCCCCTGGACTGACACGTCTGACGTCAAAACACATTGTTGGTACTTCAAATAAACGTGCGGCCGTTTCGTGACATTGCGTCAATCTATTCCACGTCCTTTGCTACATCCCACGCTTCCACGACCTTTGCTACATCCCACGCTTCCACGACCTTTGCTACATCCCACGCTTCAGTGACAATTTAATGATCACGTCAACAGGATCACCAAGAAGTGCACAAGGTCGAAAA
>MUZC01001499.1:195009-218102 GCA_002072015.1 Radix auricularia
CGACTTACCTAATATACCTCTTTGTGTCACCCTCTGAAGACTTACCCCATATACCTCTTTGTGTCACCCTCTGAAGACTTACCCCATATACCTCTTTGTGTCACCCTCTGACGACTTACCCCATATACCTCTTTGTGTCACCCTCTGACGACTTACCCCATATATCTCTTTGTGTCACCTTCTGACGACTTACCCCATATACCTCTTTGTGTCACCCTCTGACGACTTACCCCATATATCTCTTTGTGTCGCCCTCTGACGACTTACCCCATATACCTCTTTGTGTCACGCTCTGACGACTTACCCCATATACCTCTTTGTGTCACCCTCTGACGATTTACCCCATATACCTCTTTGTGCCACCCTCTGACGACTTACCCCATATACCTCTTTGTGCCACCCTCTGGCGACTTACCCCATATACCTCTTTGTGTCACCCTCTGACGACTTACCCCATATACCTCTTTGTGTCACCCTCTGACGACTTACCCCATATACCTCTTCGGAGCCTTCCAGTGCCAAACACAGGGAACATGCAGAATTTAACATTTTGGTGTCCCTTGTGTTGGTGTCACCCGGTGCGGTCCGCATTCCCCGCATACCCCCCCCCCCTAGTGACGCCGCTCTTAACATGTTTTTGCTAAACCTTATTTGTTACCTTGTCTTTTGTTTGTCAGAAATTTCTATTGAAGCGAAAATTAAACAAATACAGACTTAAGAGTTTAATGTTGAAATTCTTACTGAAAAAGAATAGTATAAAATATTATCTGACAGATCCATTTCTAATGGCGTTATAACATCAATAGGCTTTTGTTTTCTATTTTTAAAAAAATTCTTTTTATTATTTTTTAAAAAAAAAGATCAACCTCAAGGATCTTAAAAGGCTACAAATTAGTATGTTTATCTCGTAAGCGAAACGATTAATTTCGACGAATCATTGCTAACACAGACCAGCGTTTGAACAACCGAAAGTTTATTCATTGGAAACTGTTGAGTAATGTCAATATTTATGAAAAGGTGTTACGTTTGTTTTGACACCTATAGCGTGAAATAAATGATGTGGCGCATAGTACAAATAACATTTTTAAAAATGAAAGAAAGAGAGACCACCGCTAGATGTGTAAATTAGTTACGGTACCTGATTAACGATTTCCAAAATAGAACTTTGCTGTGATAAATTGCTTTGTGGGGCTGTGCGTATTTAAAATCCTTCTTTAACCTGTGAAAATAATCGCGTTTACTGTTTGTTTCTATTATCTTTTTCTCAACCTCAATGTTCTCACGATTTAGAAATATGTTGGGTACGTTTGTCAACAAGAAGTTTGGCAAACCAAATAATAGATGGGGGTTCCTCATTTTTTGTTTATCCCATGCCAAAATACTGTAATGATAGAACCAGATAGGAGAGCTTGGAGTGAAATGAGTTGATCAATTAGAGGATGTATGTGTTGATAATTTAAAAATACTGTAATGATAGAACCAGATAGGAGAGCTTGGAGTGAAATGAGTTGATCAATTAGAGGATGTATGTGTTGATAATTTAAAAATACTGAAATACCATTCCTGCAACAAAACAACAACAAAATGGGGGGGGGGGCAACATATTAAAGTAAAGTTTTCTCTCGTTTAGAAGGTGCAATAGAGCTAATTATACTACATGATTTAACATTTTTTTAAATGGTTTTAACTAAATTTCTTTAAAGCAAGGGATAGAAATTCCAATTTTAAATGGCGTTTGGAAGCTTAAACGGAAAATATTTGAAATGAGAAATGGTATTGTATGGTATGGCATCCGTCCATCCTCACGGAACGATTTCGTTCACTCCTGCTCTGCCTTCCCCACCTTGCTCATCTCTCTCCACACCTAGCTGTTAGGGTGGCTTCCTCAGGGAGTGCCCTCACGCACCAGTGACCGCCAGATGGTGCGCACCTCTGTGAGTGCTCTCACGCACCTGTGACTGTTAGGGTGCACACCTCAGTGAGTGCCCCCACGCACCTGTGACCCGCAGAGGGTGCGCACCTCAGTGAGTGCCCTCACGCACCTGTGACCGCCAGATGATGCGCACCTCAGTGAGTGCCTTCACGCACATTTGACCGCCAGATGGTGCGCACCTCAGAAGTGGCCTCCCACGCTTTATGGTCGGTGCGCGCCAAGTAGCATGTCTTTCTTGAAGACGTCCTTTTGGCGCGGGAAGCGGCGATCTCTTTTCATCAGACCAAAATGAGAAATATTCTTCTAGAAAATGTGGGCTTTCATCTGAATACATGAAAAGATTTGGTTGAAACTTTCTTAATTGCCCCCGGGGAGGGGGGGCAAATAGTAAATTCTGTAGACTTCATTTAGTAAATCCTTGCCAGCTCTTGATCTAACTCTCTTCGGTCAGACTGAAAGGATTTGTTGTCTGTTTCTTAAATTGTTTCCGGCCTTTTACAGGTCTCAATTTTTAAAAAAAAAATCTGTCTATGAAAACTAAACATTTCTGAAATGTAGCACTTGACATTCTAAGTAACTGAAAATAATTAATTTTTTTTTCAATGCAATGATAAGCCACGTTAACATGAGCCCGTGCTATGTGCAGATTTCTTGTGAAATTAAATGTACTATTTAGAGGCCGAGTTCAAACATACCGATGTTGAAGAGACAGGTCAAAAAAAAGAATAGTAATAGAGATAGACAAAGAGAGAGGGAGAAGGCGGATGACAATAGAGAACAACACAGCAGAGGGAAAGAGAAAAGGAGTGGGAGAGAGAAGAGCGAAAGTAACAGGAGAGAAAAAGTAGGCTTGGGGGGGGGGGATAGGATATATAAATGATAAGGTGAAAATGGGCGCAGGCACACATAAAAAAGGAAATAGGTAGAAAAGTTATGACAATGGGAGATAGAGAAACTTCAGCTCACGCTGTCTATTGATGCACTTTAAAAAAAAACAAGAAAAAAAAAAGAATGTTGTAGAAACACAACAAAAACAAATAGCTGTCCTATTTGTTATAATATTCCTGTGATTTTAGATGATTATATTAATGTGAGGGCTGCGGAAATTAAAGATTAATTTCTCGATTATCGTTACAAATTTTATCGATTAAATATCGATTAAAATAATTTTAATCAATAAAAATTCGATTTAATTTTAAGAAAATATTTATAATATATTTTTTTTCGATTTATTAAAAAAAATTTATAAAAACAATATAATAGCCAGGATCAAAGGATGTGTATTGCTGAGGAACAGTCCATAGCAGTTAAAAAAGCGTGTGGTGTTTCTTGCCATAAAAAAATATGTGGCGTCATTGTTTTAGCTGATATTTTAATTTCGGAAAAGGGAAAGATGTTTAAAAGCGCATTTAAGGATTTTTAATTATAATATAATCTACGCACATTTCAGAAAAGTTTAATATTTCGTATTTATCAAATTAGGACAAGGAGAAGTTATTTGGGCTTTAAAAAAAATGGCTCCGTGGGCGCGCGCCTTACAACCCATCAATCTATATAATTCTCAATGTATGTTATGTAGCGTCTGTCCGTCACACTACTACTTTTAGATAGCTGCGCACCAAAAATACTCAATCAAATATATATAATTTGCAATTTATGTCCCGATGACGCTACTAATTTTAGAAACCAGCGCACCAAAAATGATTAAAATTTTTACTGGAAATAAATTATCAAAACAAAAATTAATAAAATAAATTAGATTTATGACGTCATTAAACTGAAAACTTCATAAAATGCCCATAGCTTATGTTTTGAATTTTAAAAAAAAAAAATATTGCAGGATTTTTAAGAGATATATTTAAATATAAGTAGTTCAATTTAATGTTAATGAATTTAAATTTCATTATTGTTAAGTAAAAACAATTATAATTTTTAAATATTTTTTTCCTTATAACAACTACTTATTTAAAATTTTACTAAAATTTTTTACTTATTAATCGTGAAATTCATAGTCAATTTCCGCAAACCTAATTTTAATAGCCTACATAACTGGAAAGGATGCTGAGCTGAAAATAATGAAAGAGTTAATTTAGATTCTTAAAACGTGTACATCGAATTGTATATTCGAATAACTGTTAATACTTTGATATTTTCTTTTATCCTGTGATAAGTTTTACTTCAAAGGATTCATGCCAATTAAACAGTTCTTTGTTATTCATATTTATGAATAGTTACATTTTTTTTTTCAGTGCCCTATAGCCTTTTAATATGGGCTATCAGGTTTGTGTATACAAATTTTCGTTAAGATCCCTTCATATGCACAGTAGCTAACGCATACAATTATTTTTATATAAATGGAAAAAAATAGGGGCCGCCGTCCACCATGAATGTCAATGTTCAAATTTCTTTTTCACACAATCCATTCCGTAAGAGCGACCAACAATTTCCTAAAGTTTCATCGTGATCGGATGCATTTTTTATTCAGCTTTAATGGACAAACATTCATACATACATTGATTTATATCAATATAAATTTATATATACATAAGCAAAACATGACATTAAGGGTACCCTGGCCCAGTAGGTGCAAGATGTAAATTTTGAAACATTTGTTCATTTCATTATGATCATATTTAATATGTTAGCTATATTTGTTGACACCATGTCTTAGAATGGGAAATAAAATAAACGTTTACGAAAAGAGAATCAGGACCCCCGGCCCGAGGTGATGAAGATTAAAGATTCAATTTCACATAGAATTTTAAAAAGGTCAATCAAGGTCATTACACACCAGGTTTGTTTAAGATCCAAACAATTTGTACACACCTCATGTAGGCAAAAACAATATTAAGCGCTCCCAGGAACTATTGGCGCAAGAGATTAACTTTAAAATACCCGTTTATTTCAATCGAAATCATGATATATATATATATATATCTCAATATCTTTCAAGGCTGTTTAAAATGAGAATGGAAATAAAGTATTAAATGCTTACAAAAATAAGAGTTTGGGCCCCCGCCCCAAAGGAATGGACACTAGGGGTTGAACGCAGTGTGGTATTTTAATATGGGTTATGAACTATATATGTACTAAGTTTGGTCAAGATCCGTTCATTTTCCAAGTACCTAGAACTTAAACTAATTCGTATATAGGTCATTTAAGAACAAAACACATTAACGGTTTCCGGTCCCCCATGATTGTCAATTTTCAAAAGGTTTTTTCTCACAAACTATCCCGGAAGCTTACTACATTTTAATCGTGATCGGATGAATGGTTTAGAGAGCTATAAAGGACAAACATACATACATACATACATTAGTTTTATATTATGTATATTCATTTTTTTTTTCTGATGATCAATGTTCAAAAATAAAGAGATTGAATCTGAAATATATTTATTTTTGAATCTTCCGCCCCAAAGGAATTGACATTAGGGGTTGAACGCAGTATGGTATTTTAATATGGGTTATAACATATATATGTACTAAGTTTGGTCAAGATCCGTTCATTTTCCAAACTAAGTTGAATATAGCTCATATAAGAGAAAAAACATTAAGTGTTTCGCCCCCAATGAGTGTCAATTTTCAAAAGGTTTTTTCTCACAAACTATCCCGAAAGCTTACTACATTTTAATCGTGATCGGATGAATGGTTTAGTGAGCTATAAAGGACAAACATACATACATACATTAGTTTTTATATTATACCCTAGTAGTTATTAATAATTAATTTATAATTTTAAAGTGCAAACTTCTACCGGGTATTATTTTAATTTATTAATTTATGTAGACGTGGATTTAATCAAATATAATTTAGTTCAAAATATTATTTTTCTATGTCTATGAGACAGGGGAAATAACTCTATACAACCCAAAAAAAAGTCAATTACCTGTTTTTGTTACTTTACTGGAGATGTTTGGCTTTAATCGAAATTAACGATTAATTCATTAAAATAATCGTTAATTTTCTAAAAGTTAACGATTAAGTTTAAATTAATTTTTACCAGCATTAATTTATTTCCATGAATATGATGGGCTATGTTTTTTCCTTCACGACGTCTTTAAATGAAAACATTCCCTCTCGCACAGAAACATGTGAATAATCTCCCCTGACAAGATTTGAGCGCCAATACAAGCAAACAAGTTCGCTTCCATTCACCAGTCAGTACACAGCGAACATCTCTACTTACATCAACATTGCCATAGAGTTTTATATATAAACTTACACCAACATTTCGTGATTAGAGGCATTATCGCAACTCTGGCCTTCTAAACGTGCCACCGCCATGACGCATTCCGTGGTTGCTATGACAACTGCTTAGTCGTTGATAAATATAGTCTCGGATCATGCTTATTTCACGCTGTCTGTCCTTGTCGAGGGCCGGAAAAAAATTGAAAAATATTAAATGTTTTAAAATAAGCTACAGTGACGATGCACCTGAATCACCAGCGGTTTTTGGTGTTACTCGGTGGAGTTGCATGGGGTGTCTATCCTTTCTAAGGCTCCCCCCCCCCCCGNTTTTTTTTTTTTTTTTTTTTTTTTTAAATCTAAAAAGATGATGCAGAATCGCAATTATAATTATTGTTAGTTTAACACGACATCCTAATGTGTTGGGTGACAGACAGACATCCCACATGGCGTCCTAATGTGTTGGGTGACAGACAGACACCCCACATGACGTCCTAATGTGTTGGGTGACAGACAGCTGACATGACGTCCTAATGTGTTGGGTGACAGACAGCTGACATGACGTCCTAATGTGTTTGGGTGACAGACAGACATCCCACATGACGTCCTAATGTGTTGGGTGACAGACAGACATCCCACATGACGTCCTAATGTGTTGGGTGACTGAGAGCCGACATGACGTCCTAATGTGTTGAGTGACAGGCAGACATCCCACATGACGTCCTAATGTGCTGGGTGACAGGCAGACATCCCACATGACGTCCTAATGTGCTGGGTGACAGGCATACATCCCACTCGACGTCCTAATGTGTTGGGTGACAGACAGACAGCCCATATGACGTCCTAATGTAATGGGTGACAGGCAGACATCCCACTCGACGTCCTAATGTGTTGGATGACAGACAGACAGCACATATGACGTCCTAATGTGTTGAGTGACAGACAGCCGACATGACGTCCTAATGTGACTGGCTGGTGAGTTTTTTTTTATCCCTTATTCTGTATGAAACCTGTACCAGAATGGCACCCTATGTGTGTACCCAAAGGCACCCTATGTGTGTACCCAAAGGCACCCTGATGTGTGTAGCCAAATGGCACTCTATTGTGTGTAATAAAATGGCACCCTGATCTGACGAACCCTCTTTATTTAAGGACTCCTTTCATTGGACCCCTTTTTGACCTAACCTTGTTCTGGTGGCACCCTGTCCTGATGGTAACTCATATGTTAAAAACGTTATCCACACAACACCAAGTACCCAATCTTGTTCTAATCTGGTAGCGCCCTGTTCTACTGACGGGTGGCACCCTGTCCTGATGGTAACTCATATGATAAAAACGTTATCCACACAACACCAAGTATGTTATATTTCTCTGAGCTCTGCCAAGAAACCTACTCTAGGACACACTTTCAAACTTACTTTTCTTCCATCGGAGCAACTCCCGCCAGAGCTTCTACCGGAGCAGTCCACACCCTCTAGTGACGCCAGTGACCCCGCGGTAAGGCCGAGATGTTGACATGTCTCTTTGGGGCTTAAAACACATACAGCGCACATACAGCGCATATACGGCCCGTAGCTTTCCAAATATTTTGACGATAAATGAATTCGCTGAATGGTATCCTGGATTAGCCCAAGGCTTAGTTTATCATTAAAATATTTGTTTGTCGTACACAAAATGTATTGCGGCAATTTTTTAAAAAAGACTTGCCCTAAATATTTCACCTTGAACCACGAAACATTTCTTGGACGGCTGCAGAAGTGCACGTAAAAGTGGGTTGAAGACCCTCAGAGTCAGACATTTACTAAAATTTAACCGACAGGTGATGGGCAAATCTAAACAAATGATTCACCAAAACATCAGACGTATCGCCAAGAAGCCTTCTTCTAACAGAAACAATTATAAAAAGTGTTAAAAAGTCATGTGTGGACATTTCAGAAATTCTCACATTTTAATACATACACTGCATTCCTCAAAACATTTAATATTTGAAACTACCGTAAAGTTTCTAAAAATGATGGTAGTGGTGATTTACTGTTCCAACCTTGTGTTTGCATATAAAGACTTTCAGCTAAAATCTTGATGTGTCTGAATTGTATTGCTACTTAATATGCCCAATATCTTGCTTCAATGAACCTACATGGGGAATAAAATTAGCAGCCCCGAGCCTAGTGCTCTTCGTGGGAGTTCCCGGGAAACCCTCCCAGCCAGCCTTTCTCCTGCCCCAAGGGAACCAAACACCCCCCTCCTGAAGCGGCCGCATGGGCATGCAGGAAATGCATCCCACTAAAAGTAAAATCACAAGGATGTGTGGAATTTCCCTAATTTGACTCGTAACGACACCGGGTCGTTGTACGAGTCTCTATGGTAAAGGATTTGGCGGGGGAGCAGCAAGGGCTTACCTAGGGTGATAACTTTACTGGAAGGTTTCCATAGAGCTGGCTTGCGATAAGTTCTTCGCAGTTCCTTTTGCTAACCCATACTGGCACTCCTGGCCTTAAACTAGTATCAGGGCCGGCTTTAGGCATAGGCAAACTAGGCAGCCGCCTAGGGGCTCCGATTAGTAGGGGCCTCGCACAGAAATCATAGAAAAAATATATGTATTTAAAGAACAAACTACGATCTAGGACATCCTAGGTCAAAATAACCAGAGCCACCCGATCAGTGCAATACCTTTACCAGCTGATTATTTTTTTAATAGTGCATGTTTAAAATGCAATATTTTAACATGTAAATTCATCCGTCCGGACACATTGATAACAAGATGGACAAACGTGTAATCTAAATTTACGCTAAATATACAACTGCTAAATATCAAATGTTTTAAGTAGTAAACATTTAAAATTAAATTTTAAATACCGTTGAAAGTATATAAATATAAAAATTATTCTAAGTATGTACAAATTTTGTGTCATTAAAATTATTTGAAGAAGTTATACGGAAACTTCACTGATTTCTCAAACTATACAATTTTTTTTCGTTTTCAGAGCGCAGCAACAACAAAAGCTAAACACAAAATAAAATAAAAGATTATTTAAGTAGTCTAATTTTTTGTTTTATTTTATTATTGAATATTCTCTTTTTATGATCTCCTCAAAACTGAAAATTTATAAAACAAGACGATAGAAAGGAAATAGCGATTGGAAAAACATGTCCTGTCTTCTAGCTAATCATCAATCGCCCATAAAGTACATCCTTACTATCAGCGCTTGGATTGAACTGGAAGAACGGTTGAAGTAAGGAAAGACAATTGACAATGAAACACAGAAACTTATGCAAAATAGACCAAACACTGGAACAAGGTTATACAAAGACTAATTTTAATTGTGCAGTTTCATTCAACCAGACAATGAACTTTTTTGGGGATTGGTTGAATTGTTCGGAAAGTACAAGGAGATCATTTATGACGTTTAAAAAAATGAAGAAATTCAGGGTCATTACTTGGGCAAAAGAATTCAAAATGTGGTAATTACTGCCGGCTTGAAAATAATTATTAACATGTTCAAAATTCGAATTATTATTTTTATTAAATAATTTTGAACTGCACACCTGATGCTGGCCTGCAAGAGCAAATGACTATGATTTTGCGAATATGCAACATTGTGAGTACGCCAGTAGAAATCATTCAATATTTTGTGGGATTCATGGTTTTCGACGGCAGCAATGGTTTAGGTCCAATTGAAGCATGCTTAAAAAAAGCTTAAAGATCTGAATTTAAATTCCCAGAACTGCAGGGGTCAAGGATATGATATGAAGCAAATATGATAGGCTGCAATCGTGGTGTACAAAAACGTCTACTTGAACTCAATTCGAAATCATTTTATATGCAATTGGTATGTCTCAATCTATTTTTCGGAGACATGGCAAAATTTTCAGTTGTTGCAACGACACTCTTTGGAGATTTGCATCGATTGTATGTTTTGTTTTGGTGTTACAACACAGCAATGGAAGATCTTGAAAACTCATGTAAAAATATGATCGTAAAGCCTACTTCCGATACGCCCTGGGAATAAAGGATCAATACTTTTCAAGCTGTAATCAAACAGCAGCAGTGTACTATCCATTGGTGGAAGTGTCTGAAATGTGAACGATCCAAAAGCCAGGACTCAAGTAACTGGATTGGCGAAACGACTCAAATAATTCAATTTCTGGTAACATTGTTCATCTGGTATGATTTATTGTTTCAAATGAATATGATCAGCAAACTAATGCAAGGAAAGACATGCAATTTGACATTGCATGGAATGTATAAATATTTCAACCGAGTTCATAAAAAATACAAAGAAAATTTCGTTCAGAGATTTGGCTCAAGAATTAGAGATGGAACCAGATAAAATCATATTTCCAGCTGCTTCAACTTGAGACGATGGAAAGCGCACAAACAGTTCGACTATGAAAGCATAGACGAATGATTGACTGATGCCAAATATTTATAAAAAATTTCGAGTGGAATTTTTTAATGCTTTTTTAGAACAAGCAATTTTGTCATTGACTGCACGGTTTGAGCAAATAGAAAGTCACTTTGGTCTTTTTGGATTTCTGCACAACATCAAAAAATTGTAGAATTCGACCAAAACGATTTAATGAAATGTAGCATGGATTTGAATATTGCACTCACCGATGTACCTGGTTCAGATATTGATCCGAAGGATTGATGCAGTGAATTGCACATGATTTACAACATTGTTCCAGATACGGTTTCGTCTTCTCTTGATGCATTACGTTTTATTTATGATCATAGTTCGAATATTGCTGTTCAAAATGTCGCTATAACCATTCGTATAGCATTGAACAAAATGTGGGTGAGACTGCAAACAGACGTATAAATTAGTAAATGGAAAACATGTAAACAAAGTATGAGTTAGTCTGACAGGACGTAACAAAACAGCGAACGTTTCGGCAAAGAGCCTTCCTCAACGAACCTAATCGTTTTCCACACCCACTCTCTCCTTTCCTATATAAGCTGCAAATACTCTCTTCCTACTTCGCTTTCTTTTACTCTTTGAATTTCACCGCAGCTAAGTTTCTATTTTTCATTTCTTTATATTCATTTTATTTGTGCTCGTTGAGGAAGGCTCTTTGTCGAAACGTTTGCTGTTTTGTTACGTCCTGTCAGGCTAACTCATACCCTGTTTTCCGTATGGCATTGACAAACCTGATAACTATTACATGGGAAAGAAGTTTTTCCAAGATGAAATTAATTTTTTTAAAACTATTTGAGAAGGACTATAACGTAAGAACACCTGAACAGTCTGGTAGTAATATCTATCGAACAAGATATCGTACAGTCTCTGGATTATTCACAAATTTTTGCAGACTTTGCTGTCATCAAAGCACGAAAAGATATTTTTTGCTGAAGGCTTATGACATCTGCACGAATATTTTTGTATAAATTTCAGTTATTAGTTGATTTAGATAATAATACAGGTAGTTTTTAATAAATAGTGTTATTTTATTCGTTCTGTATTTATTATTTATTTTTCTATAACATTTAAGGCCAACAAATTCACTTCGCCTAGGGCCTCAACTTCCCTAAAGCCGGCCCTGCACTGCGACAGAGAGCGATCATTTATAAAGCTGAAAAGAATATAAAAATTATTTACAATTAGTCTAGGGTAACAAAGACTGATATGCTCTCTCTAGTGAGCATTGAAAAGGAACTATTATAAGCTTACTTAGCTTTACTGACTTGATTAATAACTTCGCAATGAGAAAACTTCGCAAACGAAAATGAAGGTTGAAATAATAATATCAAATATTTTTATGACTTTTTAATTTCAAATAGAGAAAACAATTCGTTACCTCAAAAAAAAAAAAAAATAAATAAAATAAATAAATAAATAAAATAAAATAAAATAATAAAATTAAAAAAAAATTTTAAAAAAAAAAACCATTAAAAGTATGGAATAACACATACCAAAAGCCGCAGCCTAATATTAATCTGTATAGGGGCGCGTTCGTAACCACGATACAGCGTAAGTCGGGATGAGACCGTCGTAACCGGAGGATTACCTGTATATAATGGTGTTACTCTTGTTAATTTTGAATACAGCGGCAGTATACATCTGCTTCGGAATAAGCCCTAATTGGTATACGCCCTGTTTGGACGAAAACATTTTTCTTGGTATACGACTTTTGTTTGGAATACGACCAAGCGACCTAGAACTTTTTTTCGTTATACTTCGTCAAATATAACGTCACAAAGTTTTTTTAATTTCTTTTTGAAAATTAGCTTGTTTCAAATTACTTTATTGTCACTTAAGTTTAATCACTTTAATAACTATTTTATCGATTAAAATAATTTAAAAAACCGAGGCACTTGATGCCCTCTTTGGGCTTGGGGCCGTACATAAATGACGTCACGCGATTGGGGCCATTTTTTCACGCCCCCCCCCCCTCGTCAGAAAACTTAGACTCTCTCCAATATGACGTCACAAGACTTCACCCCTCCCCCCCCATAATAGCCGTATTTTTCTGTTTAAAAAATAAAAAAATGAACATGTTTCAAATAACTTTAATGTCATTTAAGTATGTATTTAGTGTAAGGCTGCACTCTAATAGCGTAACAGGCCTGTTAAAACGTCATTAAATAAATTGTAAGCAACTTTTATTTTAAAATGCGCGTTTTGATGTGACGTCAGATTTCTTAAACACCCCACTTCCCCTCGTCACAAATGTGCAGGTGCGTGACGTCATTATGACGGCCCAAAATGAGTGATCCTCCCCCCCCCCAAATAGGTGCGTGACGTCATTTATGGATGGCACCTCTTTGCTACCCCGATGCCCAAGCCAAAGCAATGGATTTAAACTGGCTTTTAAAAGTTCAAATAAAAACTTCGCCTATTGTGAGTGTTTTTTAAGTTAAATTATTTCTCTGTAAAATATGTTTTACTGGCAGCGCAACCTTAAAAAATCCAGCAATCATAATTTTGAAGACGGAGATAGATTATCTAAGAACTAAGGGTGAATTTTTAGTAAATTCATATGAATTGCACACTTTTGACCTAAATAAATAATATAGTGATATCGGCTCATTTCGCAACAAGACAAGTGAATTTATTGCTCGGTGTACCCAGACTAAAGTCCATTGTTTTGCTAGATACACCGCCGCGGTGTACGTAGACACTTCGGAAGATATTAATATTTTCTCGATCCTCTAATTCTAATGCTGAGTAATATATGAAATAATGTTATTAATAAAAATATCTTAGCCGCTAGTAACTTAGCCTATACCGAATCGACCCAATAGAAAAAGCGTATAAAAACCAAATGAACTATTAATTTTATATGTGAACGTATGTTTTGATTCAAATGTAATTTTTATTTTAGACCCCCAAATCAGTACTAGACTAGTACTAGTACAATAGTCTATAGTAATAGTCTATAATTCAATAGTCATAGTACAATTTAGTACATGATTAGAATTGATTTGAAGTTTGAAGGAAGTCAACCGGGTGACACAGTACATAGTACATGTTACATAGTCACAGTTCATTGACACAGTTAACACTTAAACAGGCTTTCCGACAGTGAATGACAGGTAATCAGCGATACATACTCGAGATAACTGTAAAGTGTAAAGACACTGTAATGACTGTAAAGTCATTGAATAGTGTGTGTATTTATTCCTTTGACAAAACCTGTCTACTACTGTCTTTAACTTTTCTTTGGATTTTAATGAAAAAATTTGAAGAATATTTGCATGGTACAATGGTAGTATGGTAGTAATCACTAAATAATTCATTAATAAATAGTTTAAAATTAAAAGCTTTATTAACTTTATACTATACACTATACTTTATAATTATAACTAGCCGTCCCGCGTCGTAGTATACGCCGCTAATGATTAAGTGAGATTTTATGAAAGTAATTACTATTTGTTGAGGAGAGTGTGTGACTACTTTTCTGTCACTGTCACTGAGCACAACGGAGTGCATGAAGTTATTATGCCAATGTCAAGAAACAAAGCTTACAGCCGTGTTGCGAACCCATGTTCGAAAAGAAAGTGAGAAATGAACGGGCACAAACATTTTTTAAAATTTAAAAAGTAATGTCTTAGTCTTAGCTTGGGCTTGAACCTACGACCTTCCGTGTGTTTGGCGAATGTAATAGCCACTGCCACTACACTACGAAAAACATGCTATTCTGTTCTTCTGAAACAAAAAAGTAATTGAACTCAATTGAACGTATTGTTGGCTTGGTCTCGATGACAGCTCGATGTCCGGCATTGTTGAACCATGAAGTGAATTATATATATAGATATTATAAGATGTATTATTATATATTAATAACAAATTTTTTTATTGATATGATACAAAATTAATATTTAAAAAGTTTGAACCTCTTATTCCAAATAGCTTCTTCTACTTCTTTGTCATCATGAATGATTCTGAATATGATGTCATTGTGATTGGCGCTGGAATTTCAGGCTTGAATGCTGCATACTCACTGAAGAAGAGAGATCCAGCTACCAAAATTTTAGTTTTAGAGGGAAAAGGTATAGTCATAGAAAAGATGTTATCACAAATGTACTTAGCCAATCAGCAGTAATTTTACTGTTCTACTCTGAGATATAACTTATGGGTTGGTATTGTTTTTAACATTTTACATTTTTTGTCAAGTCTGCTTCTTCTTCTTCTTCGTTCTCAATATTGAATATTGAGTTTTGCGTGCCACGAGTTTTGCGCCAATTGGCCCGTGGTCTCCGACTTCAGCCTGCTGTATTTTCTGGATTTGCTTCCACAGCCTTTGGTCAGCCAAGACCATCTGCAAGGCAGCAGTTGTTTTTTGGCAAGTGATGCAGCGTTCACATGCCACGGCTAAGGGTTCCACGCATTACCCTGCCGCTTTTCACTCATTTGGAGCTGGGTGGAACTCGGGGACGCCCTAGGCCCCGGGAACAAGTCCATGGCTTCCCATGGATTTGAACTCGTGACCATCGGAATGACAGTCGAGCGCGCTTGCCACTCCACCACCGCGTTCCCCGTCAAGTCTGCTGAGTATCCAGATTATCTGTCATCTGTTCAAGTTCAACTAGTGGGCTTTAATTATCTTTGTTGATACTTAGTTGATAGTCTATGCCTTAATAAGAGTTAGATTTCCCTTTTAATTTGTTATTATTATGATTATGATTTGCCTAGGGAAAGATGATTTAACTAGAATTTATTAATAAGCACTCCTAGTTTATTGTTTCATATGTAAATAATTTTATTGTATTGTCTTTGGCTTATGGTAATCTTTTTTTATTAATCATCCTTATGTGAATTCTATTTCTTTTTCAGAACGGGTTGGGGGCCGGACTCAAACTGTACAGTTGGTGTCATCATCTGGTACTGACTATTGGGATTTAGGAGGACAGTGGGTTGGAAGGTACAAGTTAAACAGCTAAATTAATTTTAAAAAATTATAATTTGTAATCTTTCCAACTGCCTTGAAATGTATGAAGATGTTATTAATCATTATAGTTATAATATTATATTTTTTTCCTCTAGCAGCATTAGTAATTAAAATATTGATTCCAATTTATGACAATGTATCCTAAAGATTCACTGAATATCATTTAAATTTTTACAGCTTAAACTTATGTTTCACTGTTTTATTTTCAGGTCTCAGAAAGACATTATCAAGCTGCTGAATGAGCTTGGATTAGAGACTTACCCTCAGTACATTACAGGAAAAAAATGTCAACAGTTAGGGGAGACAAGAATAAGAACATATAATTCCAATATCCCAAAATTGTCATGGTTAGCCCTTTTGGATCTGCACTGGTCTATCACAAAGGTTACATTTTTAAGCTTAATATATTAATTATTTTCACAATTTTTGTGACATGTTTACTCAGCTACATATGTCTTGTTAAGCCCAGTTGTCAGGGCCACATTATGTGGGTTTAAAAAATCATATTTTATTAAAAAATATACTGCTCCTTAAATATTTGCTCTATTTCACCTTTTATTTATACATTTGTAAATATTTAATTGTTAATAATAACAATAACAATAATAATAGTTAACAATAATTTTGTACCATCTAAACAAAACCATACCTTTGAACAATAAGTGTTTTTTTAAAAAGGGTCTCTAATAAATTTCTTATTCTAATCTATTCATTAAACAAGTATGTCAGCGAGGTTTAATCATGATGGAATTACCTTAAGAATAAGTTTGTGAGCCAATCTTGAATCCTGTCTGTTATTACCTTTAAATAAGTTTGTGAGCCAATCTTGAATCCTGTCTGTTATTATTTATTAATTTAGTTTGCCAATCAATGTCCTGTTTGTCAATCAATATCCTGTCTGTCAATCAATGTCCTGTCTGTCAATCAATGTCCTGTCTGTCAATCAATGTCCTGTCTGTCAATCAATGTCCTGTCTGTCAATCAATGTCCTGTCTGTTATTACTGTTAAATTAGATTGTCAGTCAATGTTTAATCCTACCTATCATTACAGTTAGATAGGTATGCCCGGCAGCTTTTAATTGAAGATCCATTCTCTCATCCCTGTGCGCAAGAGTGGGATGCCATAACTGTATCTGACTACTTGAATAAAAATCTTTACACTCAAGGTCTGTTGTAACATTAATACCCTTGAAATGAGTTCATAGTTGTTAATGGAATTTAGAAAGTTTAAAACTTGTATTAGAAATAGGTTTGAATAAATAAAATGCAATTTCAATATTTTTCAACATTCAGCTGCTGTGGAAGCTAATGCAGCAGCACTTCACAGCGTTTTGGGATGTGAGACCAATCAGGTGTCCTTTCTCTATTATCTCTTGTATATCAGTATGGCTGATGGTGTAAAAAATTTGGTAGAAGCAACTGAAAATGCAGCACAGGAATGGAAAATTAAAGTAGGTGAAGTTTTATTTAAAAAATATACAATACTTAATAAATAAATATCGTTGATATTTATCAACCATTGTTGTAAATTCAAAAAAAATGCAAGTGATTTGAGACACATTTAAAAGTTAATTTTTTTTTCATAACAAGTTTCTCTTTCTCAAAACTGTCTCTACAGACTTGAGTATTAGTACAAAAATGTCTCTACAGATTTGAGTATTAGTACAAAAATGTTTCTACAGACTTTAGTATTAGTACAAAACTGTCTCTACAGACTTAAGTATTAGTACAAAACTGTGTAATATTTATTTCAGGGAGGTGCCCAGCAGATTTCTGAAATACTTGCTGATAGAATTGGGAGAGATGCTGTTGTCCTTAGTAGTCCAGTGACTGCGGTACAGCAGGTAATGAATAGTTATGTCAGTGTAAAAACAATGGTCTCTCAACTACTTATAAACAGACTTAAAATAGTTTCCTATTCACACACCGTTCCTCACCCTTAATCTGTTATCTTAACAGGGACATTGCTGTCGTCCATATTTCCACCTTTCTTATTCTAGAATTGAAAAACAGAAGTAGAGATCACAAATCAAGCATGAATGTTAAACTTCTTTCTCACGCCTGATTGCTAGCATTCAAAATACAGAATTTTTAGATTCTAAATAAGAAATTGTGTTTGTAATTAGGAAATTAAATTGCTTAATATCCTAAAATGTTATTTTATTATAAATATTATTATCATTTCACAAAATTGATTGTTAATACATTAAAAACGGTTATGTCGACGGCCTAGGGGTTTGCTGAAAAGGGTCGTGATAACAGAGGATCGAGATAAACGACAACCAATATGGCGACAAAATATTAACACGTGCTTGAAATTTCTTTATGTACATGTTGGGCTTTAATAAATGAGAATGTACATGTATGTGTTTTTGGAGCTTTTTTTAAAAAAAACAGCGATGCCGTTATTTGTTTCGACTTGCTATGAAAATAAACATACATGTTTGCTAACAACAGAAGGCATATGTGCACCAACTATTCATCTGTTTAATCCGGACCGGTTAACCTTAACTTCATTTAGTCGATATATTAGCTTATTACCCGGAGTTAATTTTTTGTTGTGTTACGGCAGAATACCAGAGCCAACACGCGAGCGACCATGACATCAAAGCATTTTCTTAATAATAATATTCCGATCTTACCAGCAGACACCATGAGGTGGACATTTTATACCCTCCCATTCTTGGTTCTAAAAAATTTAAGGGAAACTACGGATTGGACAGTGAAACGGGCTTTTCTTCTAACGATTGAACGGTCTGAAAAAAAACAAACTCATTTGACAATAATTGATAATCGAGATAACCGACTTTAAGTGGTGAATTTTGCCGTCATTTGTACACGAGATATTAGGGTTCGGCGACATAAAAGAAGCGACATAACCGATGAGAAAATACTTAGACAAAGAGAGAATTTTGCAGTTCTATTTCAAAAGCGTAGACATTAGTGGGTTCGACAGTAATTATAAAATATATATTTACATATAGCTTGCTATTGAATATGTTAAAGTTTCCCCCACTTTTTTCCCCAATAAACCCTAGCAACCAAAATCCTTTATGGAATAACCTCGAATATCTCTGAAAATTCAAATATTTTGTTGTCTCCAATCACCATAAAAGTAGATGACTAGGCATTAATTAGTCATTGTTTAAACAGAATGTTATTTTTCTTTTCTCAAATTTTTGTTTATATCAACATGAGGTTTCAATTTACATATTTGTGCCAAATGATTTTGCTAATTTTAATTACTTTTCTTAGACAGAAACCAGTGTTACAGTTACAACTGATAAAGGCTGGAACGCAAAGGCTTCTTATGTGATTTTAGCAATGCCACCCAAGGCCATAGGTATGTACAACTAAATAATAATAATAATAATAATAAAATGATGATTTATATAGCGCTGTATCCCAGCAAGGAGCCAGGCTCACAGCGCTTTACATGGAAACAAAAATACATATATAAATAAAAAGAAACATTCATAGCATATTAACTACATAAATAACAATACGGTATACTCAATACATCAGCTACGCTAATTAATTACAGAAATGTGGTTTTATTATTTTTGAAAATAAATTTTAAAGAGATGTGTCTTAAGTGCTGTCTTAAATGACTTAGCAGTTGAAATGCTACGGATGTGTAATGGAAGAGAAACTTCTAGTCATCTTTTTTAGCTAATAAACAGTGCCGTCTTAACGCATAGGCCCATTGGGCATTTGCCCGGAGGGTCCACGAGCATAGGTGCCCCATGGGAATATTTTTATATTTAAATATTATGTATATTTATTTTTCTTTAGGGGGGGAGGGGTTTACTCTCTTTTTTTTTCTCTCCCAGAAGCCCAAAACTATTCCTTTGCCCAGGGGCCCAAAATGGTGTAAAGACTGTCTGTTAATAGAAATTAATTTAAGATATAGAGTATATGGTTAAAAGAATAGAATTTTAAGGTCATGATAATTGTATCAAGTTTGTAATTATTTCAGGTATAGTCATTATGGGTCTTTTTTAAAAAATCAATGTCTAGTTCTGAACAATGGCAATATTTCTGTTTTACCAGGCAAGTAGGAATCATCTAGCTCATTCCTGTCAGACTGTCTACTGTAAAGGTCAGACTAAATCACTGACATGAAAGTAAAATAAAAGTTTAAAGGATTGCTAAAAAGTGTGTGTAATAATCAGGATTACAGAAAATGTTGGCAGAGGACAACTTAATCTGATCTTTACTCATGTGAAACAGTTGTCGGACTTAAAATTTAAAGACTAAAGAATTTATGAACTTGTTGCTTCAAATTCTTCTATGAAAGGGATGTTTTTATATAATTTATTAAATTCAAATATGGAGGAAGCAAAAATGCTGGGGACACACATCCATGTTTCTCTAAAGACTGTAAAGGAATGACATGTATTTGTGATGAATTTTCTCAGGAGAGAATATTTGGGGTAATTTTACAAGCAGTAAGAATAAAAGCTTTAGAGCACCTTAAAAGTTATTAATTTAAGCATTGTGTCAGTCAACCTTATCAGTCATCTGTGAAGGCACTGATGTAACCAACCCTAGCTACAATTGCTGCAGATACAATCACCTCAGCTACAATCATCCCAGCTACAATCTCATGTGTGAATTAGGATTTTTTAAGTCCATGAACATTGATGATCGTGATGACGTCTTTCTTCTACTGTGCCAAACGTCCATGCTAGTCCAACATACTTGTCGCACCCTGATTTTGAAAAGCTTCCTTGAATTTTATTTAAAAAGTCTTTAAATTTTGCTTGCATATTTCTCTGATGTCCCATTAGCTTCATGGTTTGCAAAGATTGTCCTATAAGAGTCTCTCATTTTCTTTTCAGCTGTCAAATGTTTGAACTTGAACTGATCTCACAGTTTATGAAAAAAACATCATCCACTAATATGATTATATTTTTTTGTTTGAAGAGAGAATTCAAATAACCCCGAGACTTGCTGCTGACCGTGTTGACTTCATGAAGAGAATGCCTATGGGCAACATGGTTAAAGTAATAATTACATATGACAAGGTAAGATTTTAACTTAACAGACTAACTCTTTAGTTATCAGCTGGCAATAATATATATATATATATATATATATATACTCAGGGTTGGCCAATAAAAATGAGAACATCTTGTTACTTCAAAATATAATTTACCAAATATACCCGTTCTAATGCCAACCTTTTTTTGACAAAATCTAGAGGGGTCGGCTTTCGAGCGGGTCATAGGTGATTTCTTCTTATACATTTTACATCTGTGTTGTAGATCATCAAGGTCCTATTCTACACGATTTGGCTGCTCTACCAGAAGCTACAAAATATTATTAATTACATTTCTACTTACCTTATTTAATAATTTTATTTATTTTTGTAAATGTTTTAATAAATTGTTTTACAAATTTGGTTTTCAACGAGTCTTAAAGTACGATCTTTTGCCACTGTTTATCAAAGAAAAAAAATACCGGTAACTCTTGCCCAACAAAGAGCACAAATAAAAAACTAGGTAGTACAAAGTAAAAAAATCATAATGACCAATTTTGCTTGTAGTTTAAAAGAATATATGTACCATTTTGTTTACGCTGTCCTGTTATTTTGGGTTGGTTACACTCTTTTAATACCATTCTCTTCCAAAAGTGGGGGGGGGGAGGTCAGCTTATGATTGAACGGGCTATAGAACGAGCTTATACTGTAATTAATTATAACACTACATGGAATTGTTTTTTGCAAAAATATTTAGTATTCAGCTAATCTGAAATCACATGTAACTACTTAGTAAACCAGTAAACTATTTAAACTAGTAAGGGTTTAATTAAACTAAATTTGATGTGATTAAATCACATTTATGAGATGTTCTCACTTTTATTGGCCAACCCTGTATATATATTTATATATACACTTTATTCATTACAGTGTTTGAGAGATTTACAAATATATTTAGGTGAAGTTTTATTTCAATGTCCCTTTCTCTTAATTGGTGTACTCTAAATAGATTTAGAACTTGTGTCATGCATGGGAATATTGAAGCAATATGTTCTCGAGAAGACAAATTAGGACAGAGCACATGGTTCTAAGAGATGAGTCGGCTTGTGGGCATTCTGAACTTATCAGCTGTCAATACTTATGTCTGGCATTTCACTATCCTGTCTCATAATATTACAACATAGTAATATTGTAAATATTGTAATGATTCATGAAAACCTACAGTTGGTCTTAACTGTAATGCAAAGACCAAAAGTGCACATTCACACCTAAAAGTGCACATTCACACCCTAAAGTGCACATTCACACCCAAAAGTGCACATTCACACCCAAAAGTGCACATTCACACCCAAAAGTGCACATTCACACCCAAAAGTGCACATTCACACACAAAAATGTACACCCACACCCAAAGTGTACACCCACACCCAAAGTGTACACCCACACCCAAAGTGTACACCCATGCCCAAAAATGTACACCCACACCCAAAGTGTACACCCAGGCCCAAAGTGTACACCCATGCCCAAAAATGTACACCCACACCCAAAGTGTACACCCACACCCAAAGTGTACACCCACACCCAAAGTGTACACCCACACCCAAAGTGTACACCCACACCCAAAGTGTACACCAATGCCCAAAGTGTACACCCATGCCCAAAAATGTACACCCACACCCAAAGTGTACACCCACACCCAAAGTGTACACCCACACCCAAAGTGTACACCCACACCCAAAGTGTACACACATGCCCAAAAATGTACACCCACACCCAAAGTGTACACCCACACCCAAAAATGTACACCCATGCCCAAAAATGTACTTTCACATCCTCTTTAATTTTATTTATTGTGACAGTGTGTTTTCTTGGAGATGAGATTTAATGTTTTATAAAATCTAACTGAACAATTGATTTCTTTGTGTCCCTTAGAACCTTCTTAACCTCACTCATGTCATTTAATGGAATCTTTAAGAAGTTATTTTTATAAAGTCTCAATGTCGGTACTCGTTGTCTAGGGGTTCTGATCGAGACTTCACCGCCAACTTGGGTACATAGATTGAACACAAAGTCCTTGTACTAAAAGCAATCTTTATTCACACGAGTCTTCATTCGTAACATATGTACATCTCTATTAATAGTAGTACAACTCCGTGCACCTTAACTTCAACATGTAACAGCCCTCGGTCCAACCGACCGACCCTGGGCAACGCTAAGCCTCGTGTCCCTCTTGTGTTCGCTTGTCCCGTGTTCGCCTGTGTGCCCATCGACTTGTCTCCCCGTCGACTTGTCTCCCCACTGCTGAGACACACCTGAGTTATATACCCGTGAGGCTGCACTGACCTTGCATGGACTCTGATCCACGCCCCACGTGATTCTCGCCCACAAAACATCATCCATGTGAGCTTGTGTTCACGCAGACACATCACTTTAACAAACAGTGATTCTCATAACCCTGACACTCAACTTTTACTTGTGACTACCTTGACAAACTGTAATAATGTATGTACCAATTTTTAATATAAATAAATGGTATATAATATATATATATATATATATATATATATATACAGTTGAAACCGCTTAAGTCGACGGC
>MUZC01001499.1:218124-229298 GCA_002072015.1 Radix auricularia
CTTTCTTAAGGTTGTTAAGACCGTTCGTTTTTAAAGACCGTTTAAGTTTAAATATAACGCCGTTTTGCGGTGATTCCCAGATTGAGCGATACTGTGCCTTCGAAGCGACTTGCTTGATTTTCCTTACAAGCTACACAAATAAGTAACCTACACATCCCCTCATTGTCCCCGAACCATTCTCTTCTGGACTCGGAATGGTCTATCGTGACCTATATATGACTCATGACAAAGCGAACTCTCCTCTTATATAAACGTACACAAATAAATTAGGTACTCCTTTTGAACTTTTGAACCCTCAACTTTGACATATTTTAATTAATTCTAACCAATAGTTAAATGGCTTTTGCACACGGCCACTTCTTATGAATGAAAAAATGAGAACAAAGCAGTAGTACAGTACATGTAATAGTCAAAATGAGGTTGAAGGATGAATGGTTGCCAATGACAACAAGTTTGGACACTGCACACGGTACATTTTATTATTCCATACGATCCCCTCAGCTTACAATTCCTTCGGTAACTTGATGCTAATAGGACTAACCAACAACGATGGTTTGGGAGATTGAGAGTGGGGGGTGAGTAAACTGTCTGTAGTCTGTTATATTATATATTTTAAAATCTGGGGAGCCTTGCTTACAGTAAGCAGCCTATGATTTTGGTATCGTCCCGTCACTAGCGTTAATAAATGATATTGTTCATGCACGTGTTTTTGGAGTTTTTTTTTAAACACAACAGCATTGCCGTTATTTGTTTGATGCAGCTATCGGCATGCTATAAAATTGTACATACATGTTTGCTAACAACAGAAGGTATATGTGCACCAACTGACAGCAGAAATTTACAAATTTAAAATAAAAAACAACGTCGATTATCGATAAAAACTTTTAATATTCTCCAACACATCTCTGAAACTGGCGATTTAAGTTAGCAACACATGTCTCAGCGCAAGTGGGCTGTGACGAAGACGTCACCAGCACACATAGCAAGCTGATCACATTGCCATAGTACCAAAAGCAACACAGCGCTGAGAGCAAAAAGCAAGTGGGCTGTGACGTCACCAGCAGACACTGGTGAAACATTTTCAAAAGCTTGCGATTGGTCATGTGGATCGAGTTAACCGATGTTAAGTGGCAAATTTGACATTTTTTGTGCTCGTGTTATGAGGTTTCGGCGACTTAAAAAAATCGAATTAAACGACGAGAAAATACTAAGACAAAGAGAGAATTTGGCGGTTCCAAAAAAAACCGTCGACTTAATGGGGTGGTCGACCTAAGCGAGCTCGAGGTAAGTGGGTTCCACTGTATATATATATATAATATTGATAATAAGTCTAAATTTTAAAAATGCCAACAGTCACCATTTACGTTTAATGCATCTTCAGGCCTTTTGGAGGAGTGAGAACTTCTCTGGAGAAATAGTGACTGATGGCGGAGAAACAAGTGTTCCAGAGTGCTCCAAGGGGCCACTCTGTATCACATACGACGCCACATCACATAATGGGTGCCCTGCCCTTGTGGCCTTTATGGCCGGAGAGCAGGCGGTGGAGTGGACGATACAATCTGTAAGTAGGTCTTCTGAAGAACTCTTCTAAAAAGTTTATATATTTATAAACATAAATATATATAAATGTTAAAAATTTTTAGTAAAAAGATGGCGGCTCTTAATAAATTTTCTCCATATATATTCCCTGTTCACTCACTGTAGTTCAAGTTTATCAATTTTAGAAAAGCTTGCATAAGGTCACAAAACTCAGATAAACACCATGACATTTAGCATGGTCTCAATGTTCAGTCAATCATTTAATAATAAAGGTTATTGACACATTATTTCTGTTGTGCTATGAAGCGCATGTTTTTTTAATCCACATTTGTCACTTTAAAAATTGTCTGTTGATTTTAAACACATGGAAAATGTTTAAAATTGAATTTCTTTTACATTACATTTATTACTTTTAAAAAATTTATTTACAAGGCCTTAATTTTTATTTCAATTCATATATTAATTTTTAAAAATTTATTTACAAGGCCATAGTTAGGCAGAAGGGTGTGTTAGATCACTTTGCTGCATTCTTTGGATCCGAAGTTTATAACTTTTTGGACTACATTGAAAAAGACTGGAACCTAGAACCATTCAGTTTTGGTGCTCCTGTATCTTACCTGGCACCTGGGGGTATGGAGAACTTTGCCAAGAGCATTAGACGACCAGAAGGAAGGTGAGAGAATAGTTGACTGTTGGTCTTTTAAATTAATTGACATCAGATTATATTTGGTCAAGATCAATATAGATTAGAACAATATAGATTAGATCAATATAGATTAGAACAATATAGATTAGAACAATATAGATGAGAACAATATAGATTAGAACAATATAGATTAGAACAATATAGATTAGAACGATATAGATGAGAACAATAGAGATTAGAACAATATAGATGAGATCAATATAGATTAGAACAATATAGAAAGGTTTGAGTTTAAAAAATCTTTTGAGGATGTCAGAATTCTCTCATCATCGCCTGTTGTCCCATCTTGGGCATAGGCCCGAACAAAGGCTCTCTAGGCATCCTGGTCTTGCGCCAATCTCTCTAACTGTCCCCAGCTGTGCCAACTCTTTTTGGAGTCTGTCTCCAGTTCCCTTCTCCTGGTCATTTTGGATCAACCTCTTCTCCTGGGGGTTTCAAGTAAGGGCTTGTCTCACAATGCTGGATGTAGTCTTTCTGAGGGTGTGGCCCATCCATCCCCATCTGCGCTGGCATACTAGCTCTTTCACTGGCTCTTGTTGTGTGCATTGCCAGTGTTCCTCGTTGGTGATGATGTTGGGCCAGCGGATTTGGAGAATTGTACGGAGCCATGTGTTTATAAATGCTTGAAGCTTTTTCGAAACGGCTGCTGTAATCCGCCATGTTTCAGCTCCGTATAGCAAGACAGGCTTTATTGTGGTGTTGAATATCCTGACCTTGGTCTGGAGGGTCAAGTTGTTGCAACTCCAAACTTTTTTTAGCTGTTTAAATGCTGTTCTTGCTTTGCCAATTCTCACTCTAACATCAGCGTCTGTCCCTCCCTGCATGTCTATGATGCTACAGAGGTATGTAAAACTATCCACCTCCTCCAGATTTGTTCCTTCCAGTGTTATTGGGGTGTTGTTTGATGTATTTATTTGAAGGACTTTGCTTTTCCCTTATGGATGTTCAGGCCGACACAAAAGAGAACAGTGCTACATAGTTAGTTTTCTCCTGCATCTGTTGCAGTGTGTGTGATATAAGGGCCAGATCATCCGCAAAATCCAGGTCATCAATTTGTTTCCATAGTGTCCACTGGATACCATTTCTCTTCTGCTCTGTAGACATCTTCATTATCCAGTCATTGACTAACTGGTCAGAATTCTGGCTTTTCAAAAAATTTGATGGCCCTATTTGTTGTATAAAAGTGTAAACTGATAATTAATCCTGTGTAAATCAAACAGAACAGTTTCTTTACACTCGTTTAAACTTATTTTAAACATATATTTTGGATTGTTCTTGAATTTTTTAGTTACTAAATAATTGCTTATGAACTCTGGAAATTTCTCTACAAACTGGCATCTCAGCAAAAGTAAAATACAAATTAAAAATATTAACCATGAACGATCAAGGGTCTGATTTTTAAATCCTTTATAGTAACCTGTGTGTGCGACCGTGCATGTGTGCTTGTTTGCAAAAAAAACAACTTTGCATCGATTTTTAACCCACTTTCTCATAAGCTAGTGAGCTGAAATTTTGCAGGCAGACTCATGCCGACGATAAAAATGATGTTTCAAATTTTCAAATCGATCCAATTGACAGTAATTGAATTATTGAATTTTTTGAGTGTAGTGGTGCGTAATATGTTCAACAACCTTTCATGTCGGGCAATGAGGTGCGCATTACATTGACATAACTTTTTTAAAAATATATACACGAGCGGTGCGCATTATATTAAACATGTTTTACGAGACATAACTAGAATTTTGTATTTTCGGATTGTTTTGCCCTGCGTATTATAATGAACATCCTTAAAGTTATGTCTCGTATATAAAGGATTTGTAGTCAAAAACTTGGTTTTTTACTGTTTTTTTTAAAATTACCTGTAGCTTACCACAAAACTGTGTATGGTGGCCCCATAAACTGCTGTTTGACAGTAAATGTGGCCCTCTGGCAGAAATTTTTGAGACCCCTGATCTAGAACAGTGATGGCCAACCTTTTTGGGGCCCTGTGCCCAAAATTCAATTAAAACCTACTAATATAAAGCAAAATGCCAACACAAAGTGCCAGCAACATAGTTTGATTAAGGAAGTAATATTTTGGTTGTGTGCCGGCTGATGAGGCTCTGTGTGCCGGCTGTGGCACGTGCGGCATAGGTTCGCCATCACTGCTATAGATTTTAATTCTTTAAAAAATTTTTTATGAATAAAGTTCGGACTTGTTTGTCTTGGATTACTTGGAAGTAAAGTCTAATCAGCCATAACAACTTATCTCCACAGATTACACTTTGCTGGCACAGAGACAGCGACATCTTTTTCTGGGTACATGAATGGGGCAGTGCAGGCAGGGGAAAGAGCTGCCCTTGAAGTTCTGCTGAGGTTGCAGCCCTCAGCCCTGACTGAGGTGGACATGAAGGAATTAAAGGACCCCAGGAAAGTGGCCACTGGAAATTTAGGAAATAAAGTGTTATCACTAAAGAGGAGTAGACAGAAAAAAGAATATGGAAGTCTGGCTATAATCGTATCACTGGGTATTGGCTTGGGGCTCGTTACAGGAACAGTTTTCCTTGTTGACCGATTGATAAGTAATGGAAAAGTTCTATAGACAGTGCAATGTGACATAGAATAGAATAATATTAATTTAATTTCATAAATTAATTTAATGTTTCAATGTTAAATTGACATAAAGGCAAAATATTTTTTGCCTAGATTTTAAAATAATTTTGTAAATTACTTTAGACATTGATGGCTAAAATCAAACATATATCTGTTCAATGAATTTGTTGTATGTTATCTCATATCAATATTTAATAAACGTACAACATTGTAATAAATTATTCTTGACGTAACAATTGAAGCTGATTGAAACTATGAAAAATATTTTTCTTCAATTAACTTCTGCGAATAATTCATATAAAGGATATGTTAATGTTAAGTTAAGTCTCAGCTCAAAGTTACCTAGAAGTTGTAACAATTTTTTTTTAAAAATGCTAACAAAGTATAAAAATGGTAACGCAGTGTAAAGATAATTAGTGAAAATAATATTTGCCATTATGCACTATTCATTGTCTTCCAGTATCCATTTTAAAATTATATTGAGAAAATGAAAAAATAACAACTACCAGCCTGGTGTATCCTTAGAGTGAGAAGACAGCACTATGTCAAGATAGGAATTTTGTATTCAGTCTTCCAAATATAACCGGCTAGTTAAGGCTAGTGGCCCACCCATGTATTATGTATGCAAAACATTCACAGCTATTTTGCCTATAAGCAGCAGTTTAGTTACCAAATTTTTGTAAGGATAATATATATATATATTTTTATATGTCTATGTGAAATATAACATTTTGCATTTGCACAGAAGAAAATGTATGCTGCACATCTTTGCTAACGAAATATAGAAGGAACATTGATGCACAGTCCCTTCTGAAAGTGGCCAGTAGGAGATGACTTAAATAAAGTCCTTCAGAGTGCACATTTTTTTATTAAAACAAAGCTCTGGGGCCCAGGTTAAGGATAATCTTCCCTAGTCCTTGAGAGAATGTAGAGACAATAATGAAATCTTTAAGAAACATCTCAAGTCATTCTTGTTTAGGCAAGAGTCTTGTCAGAGCTGATGGAGAATGGTAGACGAGAATGGACAAAATCACTATAAAAGAAACCATCATTCAGTGCTGATTGAAAACGGTAGACTAGAACTAGAATGGACAAAATCACTATAAAAGAAACCATCATTCAGAGCTGGTTGAAAACGATAGACTAGAACTAGAAAGGACAAAATCACTATAAAAGAAACCATCATCAACTTACCAACTCTTCCTGCAATTGCACCTTAAAGTTTTTGAACTCCTGCCCTTTGGATACATACAAATTTGCCTCCTCCATTCCATTCCCCCAGGTACATGACAGTGTCTCTCATAGTCTCACCATTAACCTTAGAGCGAGGAGTGTCAAATCAAAATAGGACTTAGGTATCCAACCTTCCAAATACAACTGGCCTACCAGGGATTGGCATACAAGTGCAAGCAGGGCTGATGTCACAATCTTCATCATCCCTGTCCTTATCTCTCATGGCATATTTACAATTTTAAACACTATTTAAGGAGTAAATAAATATTTATAGCTGCTTTAATAAAAACAAGCCAATCAATAATGAGAATAATTCTTTTGATACAGCTTCATCGGTCGGTGAGAAATGTTTTATAATATATGTTGATATCTAATAAGTGAGATTTTAAATAATCTTCTGCCTGGCCATTTAAAAACAAGATGAGAAATTTTTTAGGCTGCACATAAATTTTGTGCAAATGCACACAATCAGTTGAGGCTCGTTACCCATCCGTTATGCATCCTATGAAAAATCTACTAAACTAAACACATATTCTTTGGGCCTGAGAATTACTCTCTTAAGGCCTTGGCTATTACTTGGGCAATCTGCTCCATCTGTTGGGCAGTGCCATACAACATTGTCTGAACGTAGGACTCCCCTGCCCCCCTAACCTCCCCGGCAATGTCAAGCACGGGACATGACGTCAACAAGTGTGTGATAGTCTCAGAGGCTTGGCTGCAATGGCGGCAGTTGAAGTCCCTGTTGTGATCTAGCCTGTTAAAGTACGATTTGGTTGGGCAATGCTCGGTGCGCATTTGGGTCACCAAACTCTGTTCCCTTCGATGTAGACCCCACCACTGGTCTGATCTGCTAGGCCTGGGCATGTTAGCGAACACCCCTCTGGCTGTAGCTCCATCTTCCCACTCCTGGTACCATTTTTCCCTAAAGTGGTCCTTAAGCCAGGTCTTTGCCCCAAGGTATGTGACTGGGACATCTGGTTGGGGTTGGGCTGCTCCAGCTTTTGCCAGCGAGTCTGCTATCTCATTGCCTTCTACATTCATGTGGCTAGGGATCCATTGAACTGTGACCTTGCCACCAAGTCTCTCGAGTCTGCCCACATCTTCCAAAATGGAGTCGACTAGGTGGGTGCTACGTTTCTCAGATAGCAGGACTTCGAGCGCTGATCTCGAGTCACAAAACAAGACCGTGTCGAGATCTACTAGTCCCGACCCTTGCAGTGTTAAGTGCACACTTTCCAGGGCCCTGTGTATAGCTTGAAGCTCCGCATCGTAGTTCGATGCTGTGGTCCCACAGGGTCCTGAAAGTTCCTCTTTTGGTGGCCCTCCTAATGGGTATAGGATGAGCGCACCGTATCCTGCAGTGAAAAATCTACTAAATCAGGCAAATCTCCCCACTGTGTTTACATAATACATGTACTGCCCTAACTATAGTTTGTTGTATTTGTCTTTCAGTTTTGGAGACCACTGCACTTTTTGTCCTTTTAAAAAAAATTTACATTGTTTTATATGTATTTTGAAGAATTTTTTCTTCTATCACATGCACTTTTATTAGCTTTATGCACCCTCCAGACTTTGTTGGATTTTTTAAAAATTTGATGCTGGTTACCTCAACAGATATTGACAGCAATAAAATAATTTTTTCTTCTAGATAATAATATCCAAACAAGAAACCAAAAAAAATGTTGGAGAACAGAACCAGTTACACTTAGCTGAAAATAAATGTAGGGCAGAAGGACTCATTGTAGTACTCATATATAAAAAAAAAATATTTTGAGAGAAACACTTATTAGATGGACACAAAAGCAATTCATAGACCAAAAACAAAGCTGATTGTTGAAACACTTACTTCTTAGACCAAATAAAAACTGATGTCAGAAACATGGTATTTACTGAGAAAGAAAAACATCTGAAGACTTGCACATTTTTCAGCAATTGACTCATGTTAAGAGCCAATTAACTCACGTTAAGAGCCCATTGAATCAAGTTAAGAGCCAATTGACTCACGTTAAGAGCCCATTGAATCAAGTTAAGAGCCAATTGACTCATGTTAAGAGCCCATTAAATCATGTTAAGTGCCAATTGACTCATGTTAAGAGCCCATTAAATCAAGTTAAGAGCCAATTGACTCAAGTTAAGAGCCAATTGACTCACGTTAAGAGCTCATTGAATCAAGTTAAGAGCCAATTTCCTCAATTTAAGAACCAATTACCTCAAGTTAAGAGCCAATAGACTTAAGTTAAGAGCCAATTATCACTGGATCAGAAGGGACACGGTGGTCAAGTGGCAGCGCGCTTGACTGCCTACCGATGGTCACAAGTTCTAATCCCATGAAGGCGAGGATTTGTTCCCGGGGCCTAAGGAGTCCCTGAGTCACCCAACTCTGAATGGGTACCTAACTAACAATAGTTAGGCAGCTGGGAAATGTGTGGAACCCTTATAGCTGTGGCCTGTGACCGCTACATCACTTGCCAACAGATCATCTGTCATGGTCTGTGGACGCAATTATCTTCTGCATAGAAGGAGCGTCTGTATATTTAAGTCTAAGATAAGAAGGGTGTAATGAAACTATTTAAAAAACATAAAGTTCATAGTTCATCTATCATTTGACTTCAGATACAGCAAACAAATTTATAAATTTTGGATTTTTAGTTTTAGACTAAAACAAATTACTTCAAATATCTTCTCCATTTATGAATTTTATGACTGCTAATTAATTTTATGTTTAAAGTAAAGACCTGATAATTTTTACTTTATGCACAAAAAAAATTGTTAACCTGCTTTGAACTGGTTGATGAACATAATCTTTTAATATCAAGTCCAATTGAGTTTGTAATATTTTTATTTCTTAAATACTTGTTATTATAGAATCAATGCTAAAATGAATTTTTGTCTCATATAAACTTGTTTGTGATATGTAAAATTTGATTTTTAATTGTGTAAAACTAGTCCCATTAAGTCCTAGTAATACATAGAATTTATATGGCTGTGTATGATAAAATATGAAAAACATCATAACCTTGACTTCTTTAAAAAAAAAAAAAAATTCTTTAGTTATAAAGATGTCATAGTATCAATGACCCAGTAAACATTGTCATTGCCCAGTGGTAAACAAAATGAGGGGTAGGACTGCAATCAGGCTTATACAAAATAATGGGAAAGACGTAAACAAGGTATGGGTTAGCCTGACCGGACGTATCAAAACAGCGAACGTTTCGGCAAAGAGCCTTTATCAACGAACATACAAGACACAGAAAAAACGAAAATAAAAATGAAGGAACTTAGCTGCGGTGGAATCCGAAGTATCCAAAGAAAAAGTGAAACTGAGAGATGACAGAGCGATTATATATAGGAAAGCAGAGAGGGGGCGGGGCAAGCGCCTAGGTGGACAAAGAAAAGACCATATTCATCCCATGTGGTGCAATTGTACCGTGACTGTCTATTAATCTGTTTTCAATCTGGACTCTCGTGGGTGTGTTTGTGCACGAGACAATAGCAGTGACTGCCAGGTCCTTGACACCCATATGGTCGCGTCCATTGAAGTGACGGGAGACGGGGCACTGTTTATCTTGTGTAATCGCCCTAATGTGTTCAGACATTCGGCACGACAAAGATCGTCCCGTCTCTCCTATGTATTTCAAAGGACAGCGCTTACACACAATGGTGTAGACAACGTTGCGGCTAGCGCAGGTGAAACCATCCTTAATCATAAATAGCCCCTTAGGGAAGTTTATCTGTTCAGCTTGCAAAACAAAAGGACATGTCTTACACCGAGGTCGGCCGCATGGTACAGTACCCAGATGCGGGGGGGATGTTGGGAGGCGGGTGCGAACCAGAAGATCACGTAGGTTTCTGTCCCTCCTAAATACAATTAGGGGTGGGGTGGAGAAAATGTTGTTGGTCTCAGGGTCCGCAAGGAGGATAGTACGGTTCTTCATGAATATTTCTTTGGCTTTGATGTTGTGTGGATGATAAGTGAGAACAAGCTTGCTCCTTTGGTTGGTATCACGGGTGCGTGGTAAAAAGGCGTCGGCACGAGTGAAGTTTTTGACCCGCTGAAGCGCATGTTGGAGCGTGGCTTCAGGATATGACCTTTGTCTAAAAAACTCCACCATTTCCAAAGCCTTTTCCCAAAAGTCCTCCTGAGATTGACATAGTCTACGGAGTCGAAGAAGTTGAGAGAAAGGAATGGAGTCCTTACAAGTTTTGGGATGAGAAGAAGGGTACAGAAGATAACAGTGGCTGTCTGTGGGTTTAAAATAGGCTGAAGTGAGGAGGCAGTTTTTCTGGAGAGTAACAGTGATATCAAGAAAATTGACAGAGAGTTCAGAAATTTTGTAGGTGAACCTAATGGATGGGTGGAAGGAGTCAACAAAGTTGATAAAAGTGTCCAGTTCACTTCTCTCCATATTAGTCACCCCGATACCGTCATCTATGTACCTCTTGTAGAATTCAGGGAGGCGACCAGTGTATTCCTGTTCCACTCTGTGTTCAAAGTGGCCCATAAACAAACAAGCATAGCTTGGTCCCATTTTTGTCCCCATAGCGACCCCACTGATTTGGTCAAAGAACTGGCCATCGAACTCAAACGAGTTGAGGGTTAGAACTAATTCAGCCAGCCGTAGTAAGGCGTGTGTGGGTATACTGGGGTGGGGTTGCCTGTCCAAAAAGTATTGCACAGCTAGAAGGCCATCATTGTGTGGAATAGATGTATAAAGGGAAGATACATCCAGGAGGAATAGATAATGTTTTGTGTCTGGATTGATCGTGAGTGACTCAAATGTCATTAAGGCATGATTGGTATCTTTAATGTATGTAGGGAGTGATGCCACTAAGGGTTGGAAGATACCATCAAGGAATTCAGAAATGTGTTCAGTTGGACACGAACAAGCTGAGACAATTGGTCTACCAGGGTTGCCATCCTTGTGAATTTTGGGAAGCAGATAGAAAGAAGGCTTTCCCAAGTCACTGTCAAAGATGTGCATTCTAGATGCTGATTTGGGGAGGGCGCATTCAGTGATCAACTCATGAATGGTTTTCTTGACAGTGGCGTTATATTTTAAGATGGGATCCGTAGTTCTTTTATGGTAGAACTGGGTATCGTCCA
>MUZC01001499.1:229545-263559 GCA_002072015.1 Radix auricularia
GTCCAGAGCCTTGGATTGACCAGGCGGTGGAGTCCATGTGGATTTTCTTTGTTTATGAAATGGGAACAATTCATCTTCGGGAGGGGTGTTGCTATTCCCGGCAAAATGGAACTGAAGTCTGAGAGCACGGAAAAAACGCTGAGAGTCACTTTGAAGTTGGAAACGGTCACATGATGGTGTAAGGGGAATGAATTTAAGTCCTTTAGAGAGAAGAGATCTTTCATCCTCTGAGAGAGGTAAATCTGGGGGTATACAAACGACCAAATTCTTGTTGGTGGTGGTCTGTATAGGTGTAGGTTTGGGACAAGGTTTTAATTTACTCAGTTTCTTCTTTTTGTGGGTTGACAGGAAAAGATAAAGGTCACGGTTGAGTTGGTGGATTATGACTCTAATGATATTAAAAGCCAGGTGGTGGTCACGTAACTTAGAAAGTACGCTGTCCTTTGAAATACATAGGAGAGACGGGACGATCTTTGTCGTGCCGAATGTCTGAACACATTAGGGCGATTACACAAGATAAACAGTGCCCCGTCTCCCGTCACTTCAATGGACGCGACCATATGGGTGTCAAGGACCTGGCAGTCACTGCTATTGTCTCGTGCACAAACACACCCACGAGAGTCCAGATTGAAAACAGATTAATAGACAGTCACGGTACAATTGCACCACATGGGATGAATATGGTCTTTTCTTTGTCCACCTAGGCGCTTGCCCCGCCCCCTCTCTGCTTTCCTATATATAATCGCTCTGTCATCTCTCAGTTTCACTTTTTCTTTCGATACTTCGGATTCCACCGCAGCTAAGTTCCTTCATTTTTATTTTCGTTTTTTCTGTGTCTTGTATGTTCGTTGATAAAGGCTCTTTGCCGAAACGTTCGCTGTTTTGATACGTCCGGTCATTGCCCAGTGAGTAGAAAAATTAAATGGAAAAGACGTAAACAAGGTAAGGGTTAGCCTGACCGGACGTAACAAAACAGCGAACGTATCGGCAAAGAGCCTTTTTCAACGAACAGACAATACACAAATAAAACGAAAATAAAAATAAAAAATAAAATGAAGAAACTTAGCTGCGGTGAAATCCAAAGTATCCAAGAAAGTCCGGTCAGGCTAACCCTTATCTTGTTTACGTCTTTTCCATTTAATTTTTTATAAGCCTGATTGCAGTCCTACCCCCCAGTGAGTAGTAACTTTATAATATTATGTCATGGTGTTTGAGAGACATTGCCATTCTAGAAACAAGGGAATCAATGAATAACAATATTTGTCGTTTTGCACACACTTTATTTATGATTTATTTAGTCTTACATCTGACTTGCATAATATTTTGAATTGTTTGCCAAATGTGTAAACACTGGAGTACGCACACCCAACACACAGGTTTTAAAAATTTCTTCATGCTGGTAAACAGACACTGGGTATATGATTTTTGTAGAAATACAAGAACACCCTAACATGTTTGATTTGCAAAATTGCTGGTAAATTTTTGTTAGCATTTTTATGTGATCAAAATATTTTTTGTGCTTTTTTTTCTCTACATCATTCCTAAGAATTTCTTTTTATAAGTATTTAGTGGCATTTTATGGATTGTTCTGTCAATATCATGCACACTTTTTTGTTACCTCTGAAGGTATTTGAACAAAAGTTTATGTGACTGATGTTAATGCATTGATCCATGACAGTGAAATAAAATGTCAAAAAGAATGAGATGTTAGCCTTGTTTATTGTAACTAGTAGGTCAGGTTTACTCACACAGAGGACTTGTCTATCTTACTGAACATTTGTCGGTCTACTCATCAAGTCATCAGCTACGTCAGTGGGATGTGGTGGTCGAGTGGTAGTGCGCTCGACTGTCATACCGATGGTCATGAGTTCGAATCCACACAAAGGCGAGGATTTGTTCCCGGGGCCTGAGGAGTCCCCGAGTCACCCAGCTCTGATGGGTACCTAACTAAACAATAGTTAGGCGGCTGGGGTAATGCGTGGAACCCCTATAGCCGTGGCCTGTGATCGCTGCATCACTTGCCAACAGATCATCACTCATGGTCTGTGGACGCAATTATCTGCTGCATAGGAGCGTCTGTATATCTAAGATAAGAGACGCTCTTCTGCAGATGCACGCATTCTCTGTGTTCCTAAGACAAGAAAAGATTTGGCGAAAGGTCATTCTCTTTTTGTGCAGCCAAACAATGGAATTCTCATCCATTACACATCTGTAGTATTTCAACTGCTTAATCCTTCAAGACTGCACTTAAAACACATCTTTTCAAACTATATTTTGAAAATAAATGAACATTTCTTTTAATGATTAACGTAGCTGATGTATAACGTATTGTCATTTATGTAGTTAGTATGACATGAATGTTTATTTAATTAATATATGTGTTATTATCTCCATGAAAAGCTCTGTGAGCCCGGCTCCTGGCGGGGAAACAGCGCTATGTAAATTATCATTTTATTATTATTATTATTATTAAAACAATGTAAAATTTGACTGCTTGCTTTAAAATATATTTTAAAGTATTTTGACACATTCATAATCACATTTAAAAATGTGAAATTATAATATAGTCCTCACAATTAGTTAAATATCATGTTTTATTACATAACTTTTTATTGAAATATCAAATCTTACATTAAATAAGTTAGGAAACTCCTTATTAACCCTGGAAGAACTGACACAAGCAATGCCGCAGATTCTAAATGTTGTTTATCAATTACATCAAGATCAAGACAAATAATGTTAAAATTACTAGTGTGAACTAAACGAAATGAAAGTAATAGAGCTGGCTTATTATAATCACCATCATGTTATTTTATTCTAAGCCAAACAGATTATTTTAACTGTTGAACAAGTTTTGATAGATTAATATGTATATATTTTTAAAATGACAAGTACCTTTGCATTTATGATCTAAAATGTCAATAGGTAAACATTAAGTACATTGTAAAACCTACAAACTGCATAAAAACCTATTTTGGTAAGCATCTCAGTAATTTTCTTAAAAACCTACTTTGGTAAGCATCTCAGTAATTTTCTTAAAAACCTACTTTGGTAAGCATCTCAGTAATTTTCTTATAAACCTAATTTGGTAAGCATCTCAGTAATTTTCTTATAAACCTACTTTTGTAAGCATCTCAGTAATTTTCTAAGTTTAGACAGTTCCATCCTCAAGGCAAAGAAATTTTATGTTTCCTTAATTATTTGCCTCTATAAAAACCCTTTACATTTATTAAAATTAAACTGAAATCTGTTGAAGTTAGAGTGAACTCAGTTTTCATTGATTTTGAACTCTTAAAAATAATTAATTATTTTAAAGCAGCCTTTTAAACGTGTTTTTATTCAGCGTTGAAGTAAATTAAATTGCTATAATCATGCTAGCAGAATTACTGTATCTTTTCATTTACATTCAAGTCCGTGCTATTTTATCGAAATTTCACACGGCCATCAACGAATGTAAACAAATTGGCGATGTTTATACATCTGGTTTATGTGAAAGCATTGAATCATTGAAAGTCTCTGGCAAGGAAGAATAGGTCATCATCACCCCTGCGGTCTATTATCAATGAAGGCCACGTCATCGTCACACACATCAGCTTGGACATTGGCCCACAGTTGTTTGAGTTTTTTAGTGTCCGCCACGGCTGTTAGGGCCACCCGGCGATTCCAGACCACCTCACAGTCGTAGATGAGCCTACAGCACACAGTGAAACTCGGGGCGTCTAATCGGAGAATGCCAGAAACTTTCGGTAAAACCCCCGTTATGTAGGCGTCTTCGGGTGCAATTAATCGCGCGTACGCTGAATTTTCCAGCAGCTCCACGATGCCAAGTCTGCTAATAGCATAGGCGTGACCATACAAGTACTGTGGGTAGTAGTCCAAGGGGTACTCTTCCTTGCTGACGGCCCATTTTCCGTTCCTCGCCACCTCGGGCTGAGCGTACGTGTGCTTGAGCCCCAACACATATTTCCCAGACCTCTGTTCTCGGTGGACACGAAGAAGTAGCTCCACCATCAGGGGAGCGTTGATAAACGTGTCCTCGTCAACCTTGAGCAGGAACTCAGCGCGAGGACAGAACGACGTTTTCCAAATCAACCCGGATATAATTTTCATCGTTAAATTCCGATAAGAGTCTTCAAAGTCGGCCATCACAACGTCCTTGTGTTCATAGGATTCCTGGAGAAGTCTTCTGAAATCTTGCGATTTTGAGTTTTTCTCATAGCCAAACAAGAAGATGTGTTTCATTCTAACGCTGATCTTGGCCTTGGGCCAAGAATTCGTCTCGGCCGCTTTTACCCAGGTTTGCCGAATCGCCTCACGCATGTCGCGGTGATCAACAACCGAAGGAATGACCACCAAGACAAACGGAGTTTCTTGGCAAACGGACTCCCCGGGGATTAAAAATGAAAGCGAAATGTTCTCGCGATGAGCAGACGGTTGAATCTCAAAATAACTTCTGTTTTCTTGGAGATAACCCTCATCGGGAATCGGAAGAAATAACTTGTTAATTTTCACCACTTTGGTGATGTTTCTGAAAAGTTTAGAGTCGCCGTACACTCGCAAAAACGGATCGCCGTCGGGAAAACTTACGTTCTCAGAATTCAACTTTGCCTCCATGGACCGTTCCCCCTTGAGAGCGAGGGTTGACTCACGAGTAATCACCTTGCCTCCATCTACGTCATTCATGTCATTGTTGGCCCCGGACACTTGACCAGCGTCTACGTGGGTCCATTTTAGATTCGAAAGCCCGAAGTTTCCAAGGTTTTGAGTTGTAATAGCCGACTTTCCGACCGACCAGACCTGTTTCTGTTCCGGTGCTGCGGGTTTATGAATGAAGATTGCACAGATAAGGGTGACAATTATCAGAGGTATGACTACATCCAGGGTACGGCGAAGCCATGCGCAACCAGGTCTGCGCCTAGAGTTTCTAAATTCTAATCCTGCAAGTAAACAACAGTATACGTGTGGAGAAATGAGGGATTTCATTCTTTATAGATATATTAATCATACAATTTTTAATAGATTAAAATTAATGTTATCCATTAAAATTCGATGAAATTTAAGAAATGGTTATAAATATTATTTTCCAAAGTTTTTTTTTATATTTTTTTTTTACTTAATATACATTTCCCTTGTATTATTATTATTTATTTAGACGTGCATAAGTAAATATAATAAAGATGTTTCTTCCTTATTTCTTGTACAGCCTGAACGAATTTGTTATTTTGCGTCACAAAATTTGGGAGCCAAGGAATAGCCGCGACTTAACCGATTTCGCGAAATAATTAATCACGACTTAATGGAAACTAAATATGTGTTATAAAAATCGATTAAATTTTTTTCCAATTAATCAATTTTTTTTTAATGAGTACCAACCCTAATATTTAAAATTGTATGTGAAGACCTTATAATTTTAATCGAACAATCTAGTCAAAGAACAAGAGAGCAATTATCAAAAATAATATTTAGCCATGTAATGTTGTAAAAAGTTCTGACTTAAGTTCCAGTTGTAAGTGAGGTTACTGTAGAAATTCATATGAGATTTTGGATATGACAGAATTCGGGAAATATATATGATTTTTGTACACCAGACTGGCCGGACAAAATCAGCAACCGGGAACTGTGGCAGCGGACAAAACAGAAGCCCATTGAGGAAGTGATTCTTCAAAAGTGGTGGAGGTGGATCAGTCATACACTAAGAAAACCTGCTTCTAATATAACAAGGCAAGCCCTGAAATGGAACCCACAGGGTAAAAGGAAAAGAGGCCGTCCAAGAAACACTTAACGCCGAGAATTGGAGGCAGACATCAAGAATATTGGCCATGAATGGAAGATCCTGGAGAAACTGGCGCAGGATAGAGATGCCTGGAGGTCTCTTGTTGGTGGCCTATGTCCTAGGAGGAAGTGCAGACGCCGACGATGATCGGTGGATGTCCCTCCTGGTGGAGAAGGCTCAAAACAAAGAAACAAACAAACACCAAACTGGACTTTGAAATTTCGCTTTCATGTTAAGCGTTTTTTTTAAAAAAATTTAAATAATGTAACATGACATTGTCAAGTACGGAATAATTTATCTCACGGGAAATACGAATAAAAGAATTCAAGCTCTTGATTTATTCAAGTTTATTAAGATTAATAAAACTCGAAGTTACACTGACTAAAATTATAACTTTAACATTATTTCGAATATTCCTTACAGATGCGAGAGAAGCTTACCTAAAATTAAGTTAATGAAACATTAATTACGATCAATAATGGATACCTCGCGACTGACCTTCCAATAACTAGTTTGGCTTTAGAGTATGGCATGGTTGACAACATTTATACATCAAAGACTGAGCCATGAGCAAAAGAAGAAAACTTTGTTTTTCGTAAGAATTGAAAGCTTCTACACAAGTATTTATTTATTTTAACAAATCATAGCGCCCTTATTATTTCTTTCTAATACTTTCCTTATAGCATCAACTTTTTTTCCGGGGCGGGGGCGGCAAACGGGAGCTCTGCCCCGGGCGCCACATAGCCACGCTACGCCTCTGCATTGGTATTGCTACCTGCATTTAAAATGTCAATAAAAAGTACCTAAATAAATAAACCTAAATTACAGCACGTGTTTATGTTTACATGAGTGTAGCATTGCTCTTACCTGGCATGTCTCCCTTAACTTGAAATTCGTTCAGTCATTTCTAGCGTTGCCTTTTGATGTGTTGGATCTCTTGGCGGAACAATCCTCTCGCTGATAATCGCAAAGTTCAAAGTAATATTTTATACAGCTCGGTAAGAAGAAGATTATTCCGCCACATAAACCTCCACCAGACTGCCACGGGAGGATAACGTACACTTGAATGTTGTACACATGGTTGTTGTCTTATCATTAATATCACACCAGTAGCAACACATCCGCACTAGTTGAACTAACGCACAGTTTTAAAAAAAATCTTTAAAAATCCTACCTTTCTTCTTTTCTTTTTTTTTTCAATTCAAAGTATACAGTGGCTAGATTTTAATTAAATTTAGCCTACCAGGCGTATTGAACTCGCTTCTTCATTGATTTAGTCCAAACAATAATTAACCATCACTAAAACGTAATGATCAACGATTTCTTTCACTGAAAACCACATGAACCAGCACAAGGTCCTGGGCTTATTCTGTTTTTAACTCCAGCATTATAATTGAATATTTTGACGTTGTTCAGTCACAGAGCGAGTGCTTGTGTGATTTTGGTGTGTGTTTGTTTGTTTGTATGGGTGTATGAGGGTGAGCGTCTACACTAAACACACGCTTATCGGACAACTGTTGATTTTCAATCAAATAACTGCCCCTGGTTTGAAACTTAGAGCTCATGTTTTTATATATGTAGAGTATTGTATTTTTTTAAAGCCTTTAAAATCAATGCATTTATCTGTTGCCTTACCGATAAGCAGAAGTTGAAACAGTTTTTAGAATTAAAAAAATTATTTGTTTAATTTAAAAAAAAATTAACAATTGAACTCTTCGCAAGAAAATAGCCAGGGTGAGTATGAGGTCATACGGTGCATGACTAGAGCCAAGCTTAGCTGACAAGGGAACAAAGTAGAAAACGAGACGCTTTGTAGTTGTTATCGTTATAAGATTAACATCTGTGGGTGCCCCCTATCTGCACTCAAACAGGCTTACGTTCGAGGATTTCGATACTGGCAAATAAAACAGGCATATGTCCACCAACCTTATGACATCACAACCCCTCTTCCTTGTTATTTCAAAATAAAAACATCTGATTAATTTTAAAAATAAATATTTATGAAGAAAATTTCCACGTGTCATTTCAGTAAATGAAATGAGTACAACAACAAAACATGCCAATACTCCAATAAAGAAACGTAACAGCTTTTTTGTGAAAATATTATTATGTATTACGTTAGTGTCAACAAATAATATGACTCATATAATACAGTTTACTAACGAGTAATTATTAACAATAGCATACATTGAAGCATGATTTATTTTTTCCAAACATATACATGCAGTAAATTTACTATCTAGTGTGAACAACCTAACCAACCTATGAATCAACTCTATTCCGTATGGTGTATCTACATTATGGTGCATGGCAAGTCTACGTCATGCCCTAAAATTTATCTATACTTGGACAAATGGACAGTCTACGCAAAAAAAAGAAAAAAAAAGGAAGCAAAAACAAACGATAGAACACTTATCAAGTTTCATAAGATAGACATTGGCGGTAGGATTGCTATCATATTGGAATATAACTGATTGAATGCTTTGTCTACTTCTTTACAGAAAACCAAATCCGTGTACACAACGATCACATGAAAGAGAATAGAAAAAAAAAGCTGTCTACACCGGTGCTCCTAAAAGTGGTTAATATAACGGCTCTCCTCCCCATCATCACATTTTTTGGTACAATCGCAGTCTGTATAATTATTGAAGTTAAAATTGAAAAAAAAATAAGTGTATGTCATTTCTAATGAACTTGTATAAATCTGGCCAATCCCATTAACTAAAATATTGAGAAACACAGAAAGTGATCATTAATTTTTATACAGACCATTTCAAAATCACAACCTAACGAAAACAAAGGTTAGTATCCACCTCAGTGACAAAGCTAATCTCAATATTAAAATCCACTACCTGCATTAATTCTATTATATATAATAACCTTGTCTGCATCAGATACTTGATCAAGTCTACAGAAGCTTTTCGGTGTCCATACCCTGTCTTATATAGTACAGACGCTCCTTCTGTACAATGGTGGGATGAAGAGTACATGTTATTTTAAATCACCTAACCATCATTCATACTGTACCTGTTGATGACCTTTTAAGAGGTAGTTAAAATATTACAACGTAGGACATCTATTAAATATCTTGAGCGTCTTCCCCTCAAACCCTGAACCAGAATATGCAATTAATTATATAAAATCGTTTATATAATGGCCAATTATAAATCTATAATTTCTAAATTTAAAGAATGCTATTTTTAATGTCTAAGTTAGATTTGGACCTTCACCCTTTTAGGAAAACTGTCTTATCGTCACAAGACTGGCGCGCAACGCTCGTCCACAATTTTTCCAAGTGCTCCAAATCCAGAGACGTCATGGCAACCTTTTTGTTCCACACAACGTCGCAGTCATACTTTTCCACACAACACATGGAGAAACTGCGTGCGCTGAGTCGAGGGATCTTGGCGGTCTTCGCGGCAATACCCGTGATGAACGCGTCTTCGGGGGCAACCAGTCCGATATGCCGGGAGGTCGACACGATGGTCTTCACCGCGGCCCTGCTAACCGCGTAGCTGTGGCCGAGCATGTACTGGGGGTAGTATTGAAACGGGTACTCCTTGTCACTCACCACCCAACGGTCGTCTTTGTTTCGAACGACTTCCGGCTTTTCGTTATGATGTTTGAGTCCTATGACGAACTGCTCGGATCTCATCTCGACGCGCGCTCGACGCAGAAGTTCAATCGCCAGAGGGACGTTTATCATTGTGTCCTCGTCAACTTTCAGGAAAAACTCTGCACCTTCGCAGAAACTACCCAACCACCTGAGCGCGGTCAGCATTTTCAGGGTTAGATTTCTGTAGGAGTCCTCAAAGTCCGCCATGACGATGTCATTGAAGGTCACTGACTCCCTGAGCAGTTTTTTGATGTCGTCATCTCTGCTACCTTTACTGTACCCGAAGAAGAAGACATGTTTCACTAGAACTTTAACCCGGACGCGCGGCCAGGCGTTTGTCTCCGATGCTCTAATCCATGTTCTCCGGATTGCGTCCCGCTTCTCCCTGTGTCCGATCACGGACGGTATGACGATAAGGAGAAACGGGTCATCTCTCAGACACACGTCTTCCCCTTTAATCAAGAAATGAAAATCTAGGAAATTATCAACACCTGCGCGTGGTGCAAAGAAGCTGGAATCGTTCTTTAGGTATTCCTCTTCATGGATGGTCTCAAATAATCCGCGGCCATCGTGATTTCTGGAGATGTTTTCCAGCAACTCGTCCTGGGATAGAAAAATGTCACCGGATGTTGGAGTGCTCATTGGGGTAGTCGTTGGCAATAAGGTGGATGTGTTCATGCCACCGCCGGACATAACTTGCACGAAATGGCCAAGTTTGTTAGAGACTTTTGAGATTTGCTCAACCAACGTTCTGTTTACTTGTAGCGACAGAGGATCTAAATGGTGTACTATTGTTTGGCAGTTGAATTCTGTACACGACTTGGTGTACACGGAGTAGAATTTCTCAACGCTTAAGTAGATGGTCAGAGATGCTAAGGAGAACACAAAAATGTTCTGGAGGAGCCGACGAGAGCATACTTTTTGATACATTGTATACCGGCTTGTTTGAATTTTCTAGTAAATAAAGAAATAAATGTTTAAAAATAGAAATAAATATCTAAAAAAAAAGTCAAACATAGTTCAAAGAAATACAGCCAACAATTTAAAGAAAGTCATAGAAGTATTTTATCTATATTTCATTACATACGGTTTTATTTTGTAAGGAAGATTTTTGAGTCCTACTATTATCCATATTTTATGTCAATTCTTGGATTTTTATTCGAGTTTTCAGTTTTCCATAATGCTGGTAGTGTGTTGGTTTTCTTTTACTGTTCAGGCAACCCAATTAATGGCCCAATGCTAGACAGACATATTCTGATTGAGCTGTTACATAAAAATATACACTCAAATATCGATATCCAGATTGAAGTAGTCGAAGTACATAAATACACATATTTAGATACATATTCGAGGCTCACACAGAATCACTGCTACCTTATTTGTATTACTAATACGATCCTGGCATTCACGATTTTTCACTGCAATACTGAAATATCCGATACCATGATTAACAGTGAAAATCTTGATTATAATGAAATTTGAATTTTGTAAAGATAAGTACCAACCCCCCCCCCCCAACAGTCAATATAAATTAAATATATAAAAATAAATTAAAACAAATAAAAATTTAACCACTCAAAGTATGTTGATAGAGTTAAAATAGGAAGCTGACTCAGAAACTCTCATCCTTTAAAGAAATCAAGCGACGATTTGGTTTTAACAGAGCTTATTTCAATTTTCTTGCTTGTTAAAACAAACAAAAATAAAAAACCATTGTTTAACGTCACCGTAAGTTTCCGACAATGCCTTCAAAAAATCTGTTGTATCTCAGGTACGCACCGCCACATGAGAACGTATAAATTAGATATCGGAAAAGAAACAACTAAAATTGAATTACTTACTTTTCAGTCCTTACAATCGTTACACAACTGACTTGATACGTGCTCCCAGTGAAGATATCTCAGCTACCGTTTCGATTATAGATGTAATCGATGTTGCGCATTATGCGCCTTAAAAAGGGATTTGTAATCTGTATATGTACTTCAATAATTTATCAGTTAACAGAAACAAATTTAAACGTTCAAAAATAGTTTTCGTTGCAGATGATGGAGATGTCTAAAAAGGATAAAAGACATACTCTACCCTCTCTTCTCTCCATCCCTCCATCCATCCATCCATCCATCCATCCATCCATCCCTCCATCCATCCATCCATCCATCCATCCATCAAATCCTTCCACCAATTCATCAATCCATCAATTCATCCATCCATCTATCCATGGAACCATCCATACACTCCTCCATCCATCCATCCATCCACCCATCCATCCATTCATCGACCCAATTCTCCATTCATTCATACATCCACCCATTCATACGTCCATTCACTAATTCATCAATCGATCCATCTATACATGCACCAATCCATCCATCCATCCATCCATCCATCCATCCATCCATCCATCCATCCATCCATCCATCCATCCATCCATCCATCCATCCATCCACTCATCCACCCACCTATCCATCCATCCATCCATCCATCCATCCATCAATCCATTCACCCACTTATCAATCCATCATCAAATTCATCCATCCATCCATACATACATCCACTCATCCAACCACCTATCTATTTATCCATCCATCCACCTAAACAGTGTAAAATTCATGCATTTCCGTCAATCCGTTTTTTTAATATTAAAAAAAAGTAATAAATTTTAAAAAAAATTATTTTCTTTAATTTTTTTTTTTTTTTACATTATCTTATCTTTTCAGACGCTCCTTCTAAACAGAAGATAATTGTGCCCTACGCTTTTTCTTGTTAGAGGAATATACACTGTATTTGTATTGTTATTAGAACATCCACTGTAAATGGCATAAATTACATTAATTCGGGGCGCAGGTGCTATATCGGCTATTTTAAATATCGCTAAAATATTTTTACCTGAAAGCTTTGAATTGACTTGTGATACAAACGTGATACAAGCGTGATACTACAGGCTTTACATTTTTTGGTGTGGGGAGAGGGGGTGAGTATTAGTCAGGATATTTCAAAATGTGTTTGGTTGGGTCACAAATTCCTACTCCAAGAACCTAACATTCTTTCTCCGCCCGTACCTCTTGCTCTGCTCTCAAATATTGTGACTTTGATAACATTTCGAAAATAAAACTTAAAAAGAAAACATCTATTTTTTCCGATAGTGCATGAAGATTTAAAAATATTTTTTTACGTACCACATAACATAAGATAAATATTGTCTACTGATCTGGACAAATCTTGATTATCATGTTTACTAACTAATCCACGTCCCAACAAAATTTTCATTGATATTCTGGTCCCTCTAAGCAATGTCAATATTCTAACATTTATCAGATAAATCATGTGGGATTTTTCTCTCGTTAAATTTTCTATTTTACCTTTGAATCATTATGAAATATCGGAAAAAGGAAAAAATAAGAAGAAAAAACAATTTGGGGGGGGGTATATATATATATATATATACCCCTCCCCTCCAACCACCAGCAAAGTAACCTTTCTAAGAATTAGTCAGATTATAACTCGGTCTTTCAGAAATTTGTTTTCTCCTCTATTTCCTGTGGTAAGCCCAGTGTCATCCTCAAGGATTTGTGTGGTAGATAAACAGATGCACACTTCCACAAAAGACGTATGATTTTTTAAAAATATATCGCCACATAAGAAAAATCGAATTATTTTGCATTCATTTTCAATTTAAAGTCTTTTCTTTGCAAAATATGATAGGATATTTCAGGTTTGTAGAAAATAATATTAAAAAAAACAACAACCTCCAAACCTCGACTGGCTTTGAAATTTTTGGGCTCAACCAAACACTGTGATTAATAATTTAAAAACAAAATGAGAACGAAAACCCTTGTTCCTCCTTGCCGACTGTTATTTTTTGCTTAACAAGGAATTTATTTAGATAACACTAGATAAACGACAACTGGGTCAGAGCTTTAGACAAGATAAAGAAAGAAGAAAGTGGAAGCGTTAAGACGATTTTTCAAACATGCAGACAATCCGATGTTTGGAAGATAACAATGAGTGAATTCACGCAGACGCATTAACTACCCGGTAATGGATTGTTAGGGGTGCGGCCCGCACCTTGTGACACCATCACAAGGGGTGACATCATCACAACATGTGACACTATCACAAGGGGTGACACCATCACAAAGGTGGACACCATCACAATAGTGACACCATCACAAGGGGTGACACCATTACAATGGGTGACACCAACACAAGGGGTGACACCATTACAATGGGTGACACCAACACAAGGGGTGACACCATCACAATGGGTGACACCATCACAATGGGTGACACCATCACAAGGGGTGACACCATTACAATGGGTGACACCAACACAAGTGGTGACACCATCACAATTGGTGACACAATCACAAGGGATGACACCATCACAAGGAGTGACACCATTACAAGGGGTGACACCAAAACAATGGGTGACACCATCACAATGGGTGGCACCATCACAAGGGGAGACACTATCACAAGGGGGTGACACCATCACAACGTGTGACACTATCACAAGGGGTGACACCATCACAATTGGTGACACCATCACAAGGGGTGACACAATCACAAGGGGTGACACCATCACAAGGGGTGACACCATTACAATGGGTGACACCAACACAATTGGTGACACCATCACAATGGGTGGCACCATCACAAGGGGGGACAAGCAAAATTTAAATTCTGTATGTTTCCGTTATATGGCACTGGAAGACTCGGGGGAGGTCTTTCGGGGTAAGGTGTGAGGTGGTTGACACCACGAGCTACCGCACCAGGTAACACCAACCCTAGTGACGGCTATAGTTTTCGAAGTCCAAACGTCACATTGAGTGAGGGACAGATTGGCAGGTAGACTCCATTGCAAGAGAGGATCTGAGTGTAGGTCAGGTGGTGGTGGTGGTGGTGGTGGTGGTGGAGTGAGAGTTCGCTAACAAAGCTTCACTTCAATTTATATTTATGAACTCTAATAATTTTACATTTAAGCAGCGTCGGCAATGACTGTTGTCTCAAGCAGTTGCAAACGTTTTCACCGGACCAAAAAAAGTAAAATATTCAGACACACTGAGTAGGTTATTTTCGCCATGCACATTTATAGAAATGTCTTACAAATTACATAATATAATTGTAATATTACGGAGTTTCGATATTGTAGCATCTAAATTACTCAAGCGTGTAATTAAAGAATAATCAGTTGTATTTGTTAAAAAAATTTGGCATAATTCTAACATAACAAGAATTGTTGGAACATGATATCAGGCGGTTATAAGGCTTCAACATAAGTAGAAATAAAATATTTTTAATGCTCATATGGATTGTTATAATTCTATTAAATTGAACATCTGAGGACAATTCTTATTTTTAATAAAAGTGAAACACAACAAAATGATGTCAGTCTCACGGCCTAGTGCAACACAACAAAATGATGTCAGTCTCACGGCCTAGTACAACACAACAAAATGATGTCAATCTCACGGCCTAGTACAACACAATAAAATGATGTCAGTCCCGCGACCTAGTGCAACACAATAAAATGATGTCAGTCTCACGGCCTAGTGCAACACAACAAAATGATGTCAATCTCACGGCCTAGTGCAACACAACAAAATGATGTCAGTCTCACGGCCTAGTGAAACACAACAACGTCACCTCAGTCTCACGGCCTAGTGCAACACAATAAAATGATCTCAGTTCCACGACAGCGTGCGTTGAGGCTCTACTGTAATATTTCTGACTCGTTCACACTCAGTGGTAACCAGCTTCCTCCACAGCCATTCCAGCATATTACATTTGATGTCGGTCACAGCGACCTTTTTATTCCAAACGATCTCGCAGTCGTAAAGCTCATTAGCCTTCAAGGTGACCGGGAAGCTCTCTGCCGAGAGACGCGTTATCCCTGCAAGCTTCGGCAGAATTCCAGTGATAAAAGCGTCCTCGACGGCGAAAAGTCGAACCCGTTTGGCCGTCTCCACAAGGAGACTTACGCTGTCTCTGCTGATGGCGTACACATGTCCGTAGACGTACTTTGGGAAAAAGCGAATTGGATATTCCTCTAAGCTGACCCGCCAGGCTCCATTTCTCTCCACGGCCGGCTTCACGTAGACCTGTTGAAGACCCAGAACGAATTTCTCCGTCTTCACCTCGGCTCCAACTATTTTTAAAAGGTGAAGCAGCAGTGGGGCGTTGATGACCGTGTCCATGTCCACTTTGAGCACGAGCCGTGCCCGAGCGCAGAACTGGAGCACCCACCTCAGACCGAGTATTATCTTAATGGTTAGGTTTCTGTACGTATCTTCCAGGTCGACCATTACGATGTCGTTGTGGAGGATAGATTCCGAGAGAAGGCGTTCGTGAGACGCATTCTTCGAGGTGTCGTTCTGTGCGCGGCCGCAGAGAAAAATGTGTCTGATCCTATCGGGGATTATCCCGTGCGGCCACGTGAAGGTCTCGGCAGCACGGAGCCACGTGCTCCTGATTAAGTTCCTGTGCGCCGTTTCGTTGACCATAGACGGAATGATGACAATGACGTAGGGATCGTCACGCAGGCAGACGTCCTTTCCGTTGATTAGGAAACTGTTGCTGAAGTCATTGTGCACCGGAGGCCTGGACCTGTACTGTTCCCAATCATTCTCAATGTAATCATCGTTCTGAAAGTAACTGAAAATAGCGCCATCTTTTTTGGTGATATTTCCAAGGATTTCTTCTTTGGTGAATATTTTATAAGTAGAGTCTTTTCTACTACTGGTGAAATCCAAGACCAGCTCAGCAGAAGTCATGCGCGGATCGTTTTTGCGCTTTGAAAGGCAGGGCATGGCAGGGGCATATTTCGTACATGCAATCTTGCACAAGGAATATGACAATGTGATGATAACCAAAACAACGAAATATAAGATAATCATTTGCTTATGAATAAAGCTGGGAAATCTCATTGGCCTGTGTAATGTTGGGATCTGTTGAAAGAAATAAAGCAGATAGTTCTTCAGGAAAAGACAAAAACTATCATAAACAAAAATTATTACAAGTGACAAAATTTAAATTAGAAAAAAATATTCTGTTTAAAATGTGCAGCTCAAAAGTCAGGTGATAATATTTAAAACCTTATTTTTTTTTTTCATTTTTATTTTGAAACCTATATTGGTTATCTTATTCTTAACAAACGTCATACAGTGCGATATATTTTGTTCACAAAATTAAGCCTAATACTAATAGTCATAATGAATGACAAATAACCGGACTACGCTTTTTCCTTATAAATGTATTTCAAAACAACGACACATTAAAAAAAAACACAACAAAACAAAATATACAAACCACAACAAACTCCCACCCCTGGTGACAGGTAAAAAACGTTATTAGATATCCAGAAAATCATCCCCCCTCCCCAAATGAACTGTCTGACCACTGCTACCAGTTTCCTGGCTCTTCGGTAACTTTTTTTTTTTTATTTACCTTTCGGCGTACGAGTCGGTTTTTGCAATGTAAAGGGTTACTTTTTATGAAAGGTAATTTTATTTGCGCTGCACGTAAGGGCGGCGGGGCTTTGTGGGGAACTCTTTTACGTAGTTTGGCTGGGGGTGGGTAGGTATTGGGTTGCGGTCCTGTTTGCTTGTCAAGCTTACAATATGGGTTATGGAGGAATTAATCTTACAATATTTTAGACTATTGATGAATTCAGCTTATACAATATAATAGGTTAGTGATGAATTAATTTTGTATGTATGTGTGTGCGTGCGTGCATGCGTTCACGCGCTCGTGCGCGCGCGCATGCGTGTGTGTGTGTGTTATCGTGTGTGTTTATGTATGTATGTGTGTATGTATATATGTATGTTTGTCATTTATAGCTGACTAAACCATTTATCCGATCAAAACAAAACTTTAGGAAATTGCTGTGTATGCTTCCGGAATGGTTTGTCTGAAAAAAGTTTTACAATTAACACTCATGGGGGCCTGGGGAAACTGTTTTTTTTTTTTTCATATTTGATGTATATTAAATTAGTTCAAGCTTTAGCTATTTTGAAAATGAATGGATCTTGACCAAACTTAGTACATACATACCTTATAGCTCATATTAAAATACCATATTGCGTTGAACCTCTATTCCTTTGGGGTCGGGGGCTCACAATTTTATTTTCGTTAGCTTTAACTCTTTATTTCCATTATGATTTTACACGACCTTGAAAGATATTGAAAAATATATATATTATGATTTAGATTGAAAAAAAAAAAAAAAAAAAAAGTTATTTTAAAGTTAATCTCTTGCACTAATTGGGCCTGGGCGGGTCCTTACTTTCATTTTTTGCCTATATGAGATGTATGCCAAGTGTGTAAGCGGAAACGACTGGGAAAATGGATGGATCTTAACCAAACTTGGTGTATAATGACTTGATAGCCCATATTAAAATTCCATGGTGCCTTGAAACTTCATTGTTCATCCCTTCGGGCCCTGATTCTCTTTTCGGAAACATTTAATTGAAATGAACAAATGTGTCAAAATATGAAACTTTTGGAGACTGTTAAGTACGCTCCCTGTATGATAAAGGGCAAAATTTATTTTAAATTCGACACTCACGGATTGCCGGGGGCCCATCATGCCAATTTTGCTTCTATGAGCTTTATAAAAATAGTTTAAGCCTTAGCTACTGTCCGAATTCATGGATCTTCACAAAAATTTGTATATAAAAACTAGATAGTCAATATTATAATAGTTTGGGTACTAAACTTCTAATGACCATTTCTTTGAGGCTGTGGGCCCAAAATGCCATTTTTATTAAACGTTTAATATTTTAGTCCCCATTCAATTTTCACCAATTTTGACAAATAATGACAATTATATCAACTATCATGCAGATAACGATGAAAAGGTGTTTTCAACTTTACATCTTGCACTAAATGGGTCCTGGAGCCCATAATGTTATTTTTGCTTATATGAGCTATACAAATATAAGTTTATGCGTTAGTTACTGTGTAAATGAATGGATCTTAACCAAAATTTGTAATAAAAATTTTGTAGCCCATATAAAAATTCTAGGGAATTGAACTTCTCATTTCCATTCCTTCGGGGCCAGGGACCACAACTTATTTTTCCGTATATGTTTAAGATATTTTCCCCATTTAATTTTTAACGGTCTTGAGGAATATATCTATGATGAAAATGAATTAAAATGATTGGGGTTTTGAAAAGGAAATATAGCACTGAATGGGCCCAGGGGCCCTCAAATGTCTTTTTTCTTATATTAGCTGTATTAAAATTATTGTATGCGCAAGTGACTGAGAAAATTATTTGATCTTGCCAATTTTAGTCTATGCTTAATTACTATAGTGCAATGAACTCCTAATGTTAATTCTCTCTAAGCATGAAGCCCAAGATGTCTTTTTAAAAAAAAACAACACAACAACTGTGCATTAATAATCTTATTCCATGATCAATTTTACACGACACTGTGAAATATATCTTGATTACAATTGCAATAAAAAAATAAAAATAAATAATGACTCAATTTGGAGCCGGCCTCGGAATATCGTTTTTTTTATTTTGTAAAGTTTTGAAATTATAAAATTATTTATCTGTTTTCCCTGACACTTGGATTTTTTTGTCGCAAACTTCCGCGAAGGTATCTGACAAAACTGATTTTATGTGTTAGTTCATTGGTTTCTTTAAATTTATTCATTTTACTGAGATCGTTGCAAGGCACGACGGGTCTGCTAGTTAGATATAAAATAAAAAAAAAATGACATAAGTTAATAATATTTAGACGTTTAATTAACACGGCATCCGGCAGCATTATGATTTTCGTCTTAACTACACTAACAAATTAATCTGATCTGACGCCTCTTTTCCACAAATAGTGAGGTACGTAAACTTTAGGGCTCTATGGCGACTCAGATCAGTAAAACAACGGAATTCGTGAAACAAGTTTTGAAAATAAAACTATTGTGTAATCTCTGACAAGACTGACTCCAATTAGATTAATAAAATATTTGAAGTTAAAATTTAAAACAGCAACGAACAATACTAGTGTCAATAGTGTGTTTGTAAATTTTAGAAATAGAATAACGAGTTTTTAACAGTTTTAATTTTTAATGAATGAATTTCGAGTTCAAAATTTTACATACCTAATTTTCTATTCGGTATTGGTACAATAAGTTGTAAAGAAAGTATCGTGGTTAAAAAATATTTATACTTTGAGGCAAACGTATTTTTTACCCCATCACCAAATTAATCAGCGTTCAATCTAAGTTAAAATATTGCACAACATTCAAACTGAGAGGAAAAGCCCTTAAAGCGTTTGGTGCGTAAATCCATGACCTTTCACCCTACTCTCTACGACCTCTCCTTTCAAGTGGTCTGTTTTCACAAAATGACAACTTGATCTCCTTCTTTAATGCCTTATATACATTAAGAGCCAGACCAAGATGAAAGTATACAGGGCAGTGGTGCTCTCCACACTGCTTTATGGATGCGAAACATGGACGGTGTATCAATGCCATGCTAAATAGGTGGACCACTTTTACATAACAAACCTCAGGATGATCCTCGGCTAAAGTGGCAGGATAAAATTCCAGACATAGTGGTACTGACCAAAGCAGGTCTCCCCAGCATCTTCACCCTCCTGATGCAGTCACAACTTCGCTGTGCAGGACACGTAGCCCGAATGCCAGACGAGAGACCAAAGAGACTCTTTTATGGCGAGCTTCAGCATGGCCAGTGGTCCTATGGAGGGCAAAAGAAACGCTTTAAAGGCACACCGAAAGCCTCACTGAAAGCGTTTGCCATCAACCCAGACACGTGGGAAGGAGTTCCAACTGACCGGTCCCCCTGGCGCTAATCCATCCTTGAAGGTACCAGGACATGCGAGGCAAACACGATAATTTATACAGCGCTGTATCCCAGCAAGGAGCCGGGCTAACAGCGCTTTACATTAAGATAATAACACATATATTAATTAAATAAGCATTCATATCATACAAATACATAAATGACAATACGTGTTGCCTACCCTCCAGGAGACAACCCACTTGTCCCATGTCCTTCCTGTTCCCGAACCTTCCGTGCCAGGATCGGTCTCGTCAGCCATCTACGCACGCATAGGCAGAACCAGTCCCAGAAACCCTCGGATGACTAGGGTGGTCCTCGTCGACTCGACGGATGAACACACACAATATAGTTTAATTTAATTTTTAAAGATATGTTTTCGTACCAAATGGTTGAAGAAACGCGGTATACGGTTATCAGACTTGCTTATGATTACATTAACATGTTATTACCAATTGAATTAGGTGACTTATTCATTAATTATACACCTATACTCTATACCATTACTTCATTCAAAGGTGTAATTAAGTGCCATTACAAATTTAATCCACTTAAGCTAAATAATATTTAAAAATTCTTAACCCATCGTAGTTTTAAAAATAATAATCCAAATAAAAAAAAATCAAACAAATAGTGAATAAAGGGCTGTCAATATAGTACGTCACGCTCCTGAATGGGGGGAGGGGGTGTAAGAAAGTGAACAGTTTGTGATAGAAGGAGGGAGATGTCCGGCCATGTAAGACGTCATGGTGTTTTGTGTTAAATTTTAATTATTTTGTTAATAATTTTTTTTTTTAGTTCGAAATGGTGACGTACTTTAGGAGAGGGGGTCCGAGATTTTCGACAGTTTGAGAAAGGCTGGAGCTAAAAATGGTAAAAAATAACGTGACGTATTTTATGGTAGCCCTAAGCTGAAAAAGCTCATTGAAGCATCGGGAGGCATTCGCATGGGAATTTAAATTGCCCAAGACACGTATACAATGCACGTTGTTATATCCGATCACTTCAGTCGTTTAACTATCGGAATAATTAGACTAGGAAAATTGACAATACGGATTGATTTATCATCGCTTTACAGATTCTGTTTCGATAGTTTCTCTCAACGTCTCTAACCCATTTTCTACGAGAAAATCCTTTTATAAACTACAAACTACGGCCGTTAATTGAGCTATTTAAGAAATATTAACTTGATGCCAAATACCGCAGGCTTGTCCATAGGAACGTTTTTCCCATGGGATGGGATGGGACAGAAAAATATGTCCCATGGACAAGCCTGAATGAAGTAGGATTAAAAAAAGTTTGCGACCCATTGGCTACGTGAAAATATCTATTCCATGTAAATAACATACATTTGTGGTTTAGAGCGGTAGCACGCTCGACTGGCGTACCGATGGTCACGAGTTCGAATCCACGCGAAGGCAAGGATTTGACTCCTGAGGAGTCCCCGAGTCACCCAGCTCTGAATGGGTACCTAACTAGACAATAGTTAGAGGGCTGGGTAATGCGTGGAACCCTTATAGCTGTGGCCTGTGACCGCTGCATCTCTTGCCAACAGATCATCTGTCATGGTCTGTAGACGCAATATTCTTCTGCATAGAAGGAGCGTCTGTATATCTAAGATAAGATAAGAAATATTTAGATCATACAAGTTCCCCGGTACAAAAACATATTTATATATTGAAAAAATAAATAAAACACGTCATGAACTCATTTCAAAAATATTTTTTATAACGAAATTAGCCATAGATTTGAATGCTAAAAATACTTTTAAATGTTTTTTTTAAAAACTTATTTTCATAAAAAAACATTTGTACCTCAGTATACGTCTGCTTTGCAATAAGTCATACTAGGTAAACGTAAAGTTTTGACACGAAATATGTTGATTGTTGTGTACGACCTTCGTTTGGATGGAATACGACCCACGTACTAGAGCTTGTAGGAGTCAAAATGACACATCACGTATGCGTATCTCAGGGGTATCTAACATCGGCCCGTGAGTAAAAAAAAAGGCGTGCTTAAATCTATACGTTCCCACGGCCTGATCTAATAATGTTCTCGAAGCACTGGATCGTAATTTGCTAGCAGATGCATCATTTCCAAAATATTGCCTATGAGTGCACTAGCATTGTCATCTCTGTGACCGCGAAAAGCCAAATTCAATTTTACCCATTATTAAAACGTCTCAAACATTCTAACTTTGTTTTCTTTTCTTCAACAACAAAGTATTGCTGCTTGTTTTGTAATGTCTGTTCTTTTTTTTCCGTTTTCTGACTCCTTCCAATTAAAGGCACCAGGCCAGCACATCAAGTTCACGTTCTGTTAATATTTCATCCCCTTTGTTTTTCAGTTCACTGGAATTAGTATTAGAAGAATTTAGGTTCATTATGAGAGTTGGGGTTTCGGCATTAGTAAACAAAATGAGGGGTAGGACTGCAATCAGGCTTATAAAAAAGACGTAAACAAGGTAAGGGACGCGACCATATGGGGGTCAAGGACCTGGCAGTCACAGCTATTGTCTCGTGCACAAACACACCCACGCGGGTCCAGATTGAAAACAGATTAATAGAAAATCACGGTACACTCGCCCCACATGGGATGAATGTGGTCTTTTCTCTGACCATCTAGGCGTTTGCCCCGCCCACTCTCTGCTTTCCTATATAAATTCGCTCTGTCATCTCTCAGTTTCACTTTCTTGGATACTTTGGATTTCACCGCAGCTAAGTTTCTTCATTTTATTTTTATTTTCGTTTTATTTGTGTATTGTATGTTCGTTGAAAAAGGCTCTTTGCCGAAACGTTCGCTGTTTTGTTACGTCCGGTCAGGCTAACCCTTACCTTGTTTACGTCTTTTCCATCAAATTTTTTCGGCATTAGAAACGTTGACATATTTTTAAATAGTTTTAATTAATTAATTTTTACATTGAGTTCCTTTTTTATTTCATTAATCTTTGTTGTAACGTTTTTAACTGTTAGAAGCTTATAAACAATCAGGGATTTGCCACCCAAACAAAGTTCCACACCAGGCATTCCATTTGATCAAATGTAAAATTGATCGAGTAAAGTAATTTTCACTCCTCAAACAGGATCGGCTATCATGTGTGAAGAATCATTTAAATTACCAGAAGATCAACGTCACCTTCTTATACTACACAAGCGTCTTGTTTTTATTGTTCAGAAGTATTAGTATTAGAAGAATTTATTTCCGATATGAAATTTAAGTTTTGGTAGTAGAATCGTGTTAATATTTTAGGATAGTGCTTTTATCTCTATTACTAATGTCTTATTTGATTTCTTATTTTATTTTGATAAAAAGTTCCACTTCATTTCTCAAATGTTCATTCTTGTAAGCCAATAAATGGCGAGGAAATTGCAGCCCCAAAGAAAGTGCTGCCCGGGGCTTTTTTCCTGTTGCCCTCCCCCCTTCACTACGCCACTGTTTTACATAAGACTTTAACAAGTCATGTTATGCGATCTATTAATTGAAAATCAGGAAGTAAAAGTTGGGGAAATTTTAATACTTTAAAGGAATTTTTTTTAAACCCCAACAATTAAACAATTTAAAAAAACACACTTCAAAATTTATTGTGAGGAAATTTATAACTGATGTTTTAGTACAACTGGCTGCAGAGTTAAACTGCAAGATAATACGGCTGTCATAACTGGAAAGCAAATATGAGTTTACTAAAATAAAAAAAAGACATTAAACTTAATGATGCCATTGTATCTTGCTTAAACAATTCATGCAACATGATCAACAATGAGTACAATAAGAATTGCTATTTTTTTCTAGATAAAGAAATGAAATCTTTGAATTTTAATTATTTTCTAATACAACAATATTATCCAACATTATTTGTATGCTCTTTATAATAGTATTCTTTTTTTTTTTTAAAAAGTGCGTTGGGGTCAGCAAAATTGGGCAATGCCCAGGGAGGCAGAACTCACACTACGCCTCTGAAAATAGACGGTGAGGAAGTGACGTGTTAACTAATGGTTTGTATCTCTGCATAATTATTGCTGTTCGGGAAAGAGAAACGAGATAGATCCACAGCGCTTGAGGTGAACGGAAGATTAATTTAGAAAAATGTGTCACTTGGCAAGATGCTAAATGAGAATAATTATGAGATAAAATCATAGGCAAAAATATGAAAGCGCTTGTCTAAAAACTAGAACAACTCAAAACATAAACCAAAATAAATTACCACATTGAAATAATGGTATTAGATGATCTAGAGACACTTTCACTAATTTACCATAACTCGCAGATAGCCTAAATGATCGTGATACCAATTCCGTTTTCCGAATTTGCTTGGTGATGAGTGAATTAATAAATTTGTTTTCCTCTAACTTTATATATATATATATATATANAGAGAGAGAGAGAGAGAGAGAGAGAGAGAGAGAGAGAGAGAGAGAGAGAAACAGAGAGAGAATAATACATATTTAATATTCTAAAAATAACTCAAAACGGGTTTTTAAACAACAGTTGCAACAAAATGAAAAGGTAAATAGAAGAAGAGTTTTATAATTTAGAAAAAAAAATTAATTACAACTCTATTGAAATAAATTATATTATATTTAGAAGAGGGAAATACACATACCGGCATTTAAAGAGAGTCATCTAAGGCTAAAGTGACGCTGAAGGAACCAAGGCCGGTAATCCTGAAATAACAGCTTTTAGTAGTCTTATCATCAGTTACAAACCCTCTTTCTTAACAAATATTATTGCCTAATTCTGCATAACAAGGCGTCCAAGATTCATAACACACCCGCACGCATTCTAGATGATGAAATCGACAATATCTGGGATGTTCGTGATGAGTAAATAGTTTTCCCAATGAAAATTTGGTGGCTCCGTTCGTCTATTATCTCGTTCATACGGTATTTGTGATAAAGCGAAGTGGGTAAATAATAACACCGGAGATTTCCAAAGACTTCATCTTGTCACATGGTTGTTCTTTTGTTATCAAATTAATGTTTTCCTCTTGCTGTGTGCTGAGTCTCAATGAAGCAAGATTTATCTATTCTTGACTCCTCTCTCTGAAATTGTCTTCGGGTTTAGTTCTAAAGTTGACTTTTTGGGGGACAAAATCTAGGGGAAAAGTTTGGGAGGGGTTCGGTTTACGAGCGGGTCATAGGTGATTTCTGCATGTGTCGGTGTTGTTATTGTAGATCATCATGGTCCTTCTACAAGATTTGACTGCTCTATCAGAAGCTATAAGATATTATTCAACACCTGCAGTTATCTCATTTATTCATTTTTGTGATTGTTTTAAGAAATTGTTTAATTTTTGGACCAATTTAGCTAGTAGTTTTAAAAATATGTACCACTTTGTTTACGCTTTCCTATTATTTATTTATTTATTTTTTTTGGTTGGGGGGTGGCATAATGATATTGCATGGATAATAAATATATTTGACAATTCTTTACTTATTTTAAGAATTTCAGATTGTACAATCCGGTTAATGCTACCATTGTTGATGCTGGCAAATATGCGTTCTAAATAGATGCAGATAAATAATTTGACTCAACACCTCGACATTGAAGTTGTCAGAGACAACCAAGAAAAAAAAAACAAATTGAATTCTTTTACCACCTGTTTGACACTTTATTAAAATTTTAGAACAAAGATTCTCTCAGCTCCAACATCTGAACAGTTACTTCTGATTTTTATATTGTATTTTTAACTTAAAAATGTTAGTTCGTCTGTAATTAATTTTGGCCGCATAGATTTGTAAACCCTTTCAACAGATGGGGAATCATCGAAAATAAAAAAAAACAGGGACTTTGTGGGGTATTTGGTTGTTCTCTATTGGAGAAAGATTTAATATTTTTGGAAATTTTAAAATTTAAAAAAAAAATGATTAAAGCTTGAATTTTGTTTTAAGAATTTATTAACTCTCCGATACATCTTGTATCCAGAAACGTTGTTTTTATAAAGTAAAAATAAGCAAGACCTATTTCAGAACAAAATCTCAAACAAACATAGCCAGACCTCGCAATTTCAGCTAATTAACTCAATAGCATATGTTTATATATGTTTATAAATTATTTTGATAATTCCCTGACCAGAAATTTCGTAAAAATGACTTTGAATTAAACTCATGTTATTTTTTTTTAAAAATGCAAGCATTTTCAATAAAAAAATTATTACAATTATTTGTATTAACTACTGAGTTAGCTCGTACAGTGTTGTTCTTCAGGTGTTTGCCAGAAATATATTATAAAAATTATATACTTTTTATTTTCGAATACGTACATTGTAATTACATAGGATAGCGAATTTTTAAATCCGGTCCTACCATGAGGCATAACGAAGTTTTTTGTTTGTTTTTCCTAATGTATTTGTTGCCATACATGGTCAAGAACGCTTAACGAAACCGGAAGCTACCGGAGGCAAAGTGATCAAATGCATGATATTTGTTGCCAGGGCTTATTGGGATGTAGATCTATACATATTTAATTTTATTATGATTTCCACTTGCTCACAACAATAAAATCTCTGGATGAAAGCTATGCAGTGTTAACATGATGAATTATTTCTACTAAATTAAAACTTTATTTAACATCATTTCACTAAAATGAAATCATTTGTTTTTCAGAAATAATTTTAAAAAAAAACAAACAAAAACTTTATGTAGCCAAAGTCATGAAACAAATTATTTTATCAGTCAGACTTTAAGTCATGAAACAAATTATTTTATGAGACAAGCCAAAGTCATGAAACAAATTATTTTATCAGACAAGCCAAAGTCATGAAACAAATTATCTTATCAGGCAAGCCAAAGTCATGAAACAAATTATTTTATCAGACAAGCCTAAGTTCATTTTGATGATCCATCAAACACGGGTTAGTTAAGCCATAATGAAGTTATACATTCAACAATTTTTATTAGGGCTTGTTCGATTACTTTGTAAAAATTTTAAATATTTAATCGAGTTATCTATTTATTAATTTTAATTAATTTTATAAATCAAAGATAGAATCCGTTAAGTCGCGATTCATTTCTTCACGAATTTGGATAAGTCGCAGTAATTTTGTGACCTAACACGGCATATTCGTTCAGCTGTGCAAGAAATAAGAAAGAAAAACCTTTTGTTCACGTATGCACGTCTAAATAAATGATAATACGAAGATTTAGTATTAATTTAAAAATAAATAGATTATTAATAAATTGGAGAAAAAATAATAGAAATATTTTCCGAAATTTTAGTAGAATTTCAATCATCAAATTTATTTTAATCGATTAAAAAGATTAACGATTAATCGATTTATTAATCGTTATTTTCTACAGCCCTAATTTTTATGTTTTAATACTCCAAAGATTTACTTTTTATTTCAAATATTCAGCGACGCCATGCCAAGACCTATTGATTTGTTGGCAATGCCACCTTTATCAACTTAAATAATTGTTCGACTAACTGAACTGAACTGTCCCTTAACCCGACGCTGGGTCGTTGGGGCACCATTTTGAGCTGTGCACTATGTCATGCCAAGTGTCACGGTTCTGAGCTGCCTTCTGGGAATCGCTAAATGAAAGGCCGGTCCACTCTTTGATATTGTCCTCCCAACTCTTCCTTGGTCTGGCTCTTTTCCTTCTTCCCTGGACTGTGCCTTGCAATATCGTCTTTGAGAGACCTCCAGATCTTGACACGTGTCCGTACCATCGTAATTTCCTCTTTTTAATTGAGGTGAGAAGGTTCGACTAAACGGAGGTAAAATTCTCATGTTTTGACACAAGCTTGGTCCTGACCAGGAGAATCCGCAGCACTCTAGATGACCCTGGCCACTGTCGAACTGTTGAAGAAAGCCACGATATTAGTGTTGGTAAAATTTTCGCTTAGTCTTCAACATTCAAACAAGACTCAAGTTTAGTTCTGTAACACTAGGATGAGCACCGGCTCTATGATCTGTGTCTGGGCTCTAGACGCATCACTCCCGCGTGCGACAACAACATGAAGTTGTGGGAGAACTTTGCCGTGGGTAGGTAATGCCGGTGATTATTTGTTGTTAATCCAGGTTCATGATTAAGCCTTACAATACGGTATAGAACAACGGAAGATTTACAATTAGTTTTTTTAAAAAAAATTAAAAAATAAAATAAAACTAATAAAACAAATAAACACAACAACAAAAAAAATAAAAAATAATAAAAATAAAAAAATAAAAAATAAAAACAACAAAACAAATAAAAACAACAAAACAAATAAAAACAACAAAACAAATAAAACAACAAAACAAATAAAAGTAACAGATTGAGTTAAAATCAAAGTCAAACTTAGCTTCGTGTAGATCTAATCCAAAGCCAATCAATCAAAACAAAAACAAAAAACATGTGTACCCATCATGCAACACAGATTGTTATATAGAAAAAGTACTATGAAGCTACGTGGCAAACGGCTGCTGAATATAAAAATGGCCATCTTTCATACAAAGGACAAATAATAATAATAATAATAAATCGATAAATTATATAGCGCTGTATCCCAGCAGGAGCCGGGCTTAAGAAGCTTTACATGGAGATAACATTAAATATATTAATTAAATAAACATTCATATCATAATAACTACATAAATGACAATACGTTATACATCAGCTACGTTAATCATTCTAAAAAAGTGTTGTTTCATCAAATCGGAAAATACATTTTGAAAGATGAGTCTTAAGTGCAGTCTTAAAGGACTTAGTAGTTGAAATAGGCTTTATAAAAAGAAACTTTTACAAATGTAACAAAGTTATAAAACTAAAATGCTACCTCACCCTGGTGAGACCTATACTAGAATATGCATCTTCTGTATGGGACCCATCCACCAAAGAAAATATTGATAAGTTAGAACAAATCCAAAAAAAGAGCTGCCAGATTCATTACTGGAGAATATTCAAAACTGACAAGAGTAACACCATTAGTTAAATCATTAAACCTTGAAACACTAGAGGATAGAAAAACAAAGAGTAAATTAGTGATTATACATAAGGCAATTAATTCTAATTTAGAAATACAACACAAAGATAACTTAATACAACCCTCAGATAGACATAAAGATAAAAACACCTTTCTTATCCATATGCAAGAACAAACACATACAAGTTTTCTGTCTTTCCGTCCGGTATTCGGGCGTGGAATGGGTTGCCTGAAGAAACCAGGAAAGCCAACACTTTATCATCTTTTAAAACTCTAGTAAGAATACAGGACTAAACACAAACCATAGAAATACGTAGCACGCAAAATCTTCTGTACAGAAGGAGCGTCTGTAACATATAAGATAAAAGATAAGATAAGATAAGATGTGTACTGGAGGAGAATTCCATTGTTTGGCTGGACAAAAAGTTTTAGTTCTTGTCTTAGGAACACAGAGAATGCGTCTGTATTCAGAAGAGCGTAGCTGAAAACTTGGGGAGTAGACCTACAAAAGTTCAGTAAGATAGGAAGGGCGTGAGTAAGAAAAGAAGTTGTGACACAGAACGGCCAGTTTGTAATCAATTCGGGCTTGTAAGGTTAGCCAATGAAGTGAGTAAAGCAGCGGAGTAGCATGGTATTGTTGTTGTTTTTTTGCCTTTAGAACTAATCTGGCAGCTGAATTTTGAACTCTCTGTAGTTTTTCTATGCATTGTTTTGGCGCACCTGCACTAACTGTTAAGTAATGACGGATTGAATTGATCTGACGAATGGCAGTATAGGCAGAGTGACACATGTGATTGATGAAGTTGTTGGTAGACATGTTGTCAGAAATAATGTAGCCAAGATTCCTAGTCGACAACTTGAACAGTATATCAGAACTATCCACCTGAATAGAATTCGGAAGAGACAAAGTATTGCGTGATTTATTGTTACAGAATAGGAGTGCTTCTGTCTTATTATCATTCAGTTTGAGCTTGCTTAAAGTCATCCAAGACTTTACCTGACCAATGCACTCCTGCAACAATTGGACAGTGAAGTCAATATCAGAGGGATCAGTGTGAGTGTAAGTTGAGTATCATCTGCAAATGATTGGCTTTTAAATGAATGATTTTCGAGTAGTAGAAGTAGTGGTTTTGTATACAGCATGTAAAGTACCGGACCCAAAACGGAGCCTTGTGGCACACCATAAAACAAGTAAGCTCTGTAAGAGATACAACCATCTACCGATACCACATCAGCAAGGACAAATAGCTTGTGTATAGCTCCGTTGAATAAAGTTTTACTGACGTTTATAATTTTTAGCGCATTTTCGAGAAGTCGAATGCGCTATTGCACCCGTTTTGTCCGTCCGTCCGTCCGTCATCACCCTTGATCTCAGCATCCATAAGTCCTAGACCCATGAGGTATATATGTTTTTTGTATGTCCTGACCTGCCATTTGTGCATCAACACTCAGTTACTTGATCCGTTAAAAAACCCCGTTAAAACTACCAAAAAATATTTCGAATCGAGAGGTAACACTAGCGCAGGGAACGGCCGCCATTGCCGGAAGTCGAATACATGGTTTTTCAAGCATTGAAGAGTGGTACGAAAGGGTGCAAAAGAATTAGTTTTTTTTTTTAGTTGACGTCATTAGAATATGTGTAAAAGTTTAGAGAGTTTTACGTCATCATTTGTGGTGACTTGTAGTTAGATTAAAGAGAATTTTTTTTTTTTTTTAAATGTAAAGAAATGACTTTTAAATTAAAAAAAATGTCAGGTATATTCATTACACAAGAAAATTCATAAAAATATGTCTAAAATCTAAACACAATTACTGATAACTACATAATGCTGATATCTAACATAAGTACTGATACATAATACGAAAATGCGCTAACACGTCCTGAATTCCAATAGGGACCAGGCTTAACATGATTTTTTTTTATTGATACCAAATAAATGGTCGCAGTCTGTGTCTTAAAGCTAATTTTTATCGCTGCTTTTAAATAAGAATCAGTCTGCGGTCAAGTACTTCATTGATTTAGGATTTTCGAGTGGCTCTTTACAGATGGAGAGAGTTTGAAGCAAAGTAAGTCAATAAAAAAAAGCCTATTGTGTTAGCATGTGTACTGAATTCAAAGTAATTTTGTCTCTCTCTTTATCGTCTTACTAAATTTTAAAGACAAAAAGAATAATTTAAAAAAATATAACAACTTAGCCTCTGATCTAGAGATAACAACAATGTAAAAAACAACAAAACAACTGTTGAGGCAGGTGAGTCTTGTCTCACGATAAAAACTGTTAGCGAATACGACACTTAAGCTTCAAAGTTTGTTCGTGACTTATGATTTTCCAAGTTTTGGGTTCTAAATTTCTACATGAATGGAGTCAAGAGACTATATTCTTGAGTCTAGATGAAAATGATATCTCTTCTTGTTTAAAATGAAATTAAATTATATTGAAAAATATTCATTTAATTACAGACCTTAGCAACTAAAATTATTTCATTTATTCGTTAAGCAACAAAAGGAATAACTTAACAATCTTTGATATCACAAGTGACCTCTCGCTTGACCAATGTTTGAAGCATCTGTGACCCCTCGCTTGACCAATGTTTGAATTATCTGTTTCAGCAAAAAATAAAGTAGTTCATATAATCTATGCTGTACTAGTTGACTGAGAGTCTGTTAGTTTCATGATAATTAACTTACCTTGTGTGTGTGTATATATATATGTATATATGTGTGTGTGTGTGTGTGCGTGCGTGCGTGCGTGCGTGCGTGCGTGCGTGCGTGCGTGCGTGCGTGTGTGTGTGTGTGTGTGTCGTTTTGTGTGTCGCTTTTTGAAAATTTATCAATTTTTAAATAATCCTATCTAAAGCATAAATGATGGACTGTGATTGAGTTACATTATTGTAGATCGACTTATAGAAAAATGTTTCAAATGTTTATAATACTCTTGGGATGCCTTAGATTTTAACTTACAGATGAGGAGCTTCACTGAGCTGAAGTTTTTACGTCACTGAGCTGAACTTTTTACGTCATTGAGCTGAACTTTTTACGTCACTGAGCTGAACTATTTACGTCACTGAGCTGAACTTTTTACGTCACTGAGCTGAACTTTTTACGTCACTGAGCTGAAAATTTTACGTCACTGAGCTGAAATTTTTACGTCACTGAGCTGAACTTTTTACGTCACTGAGCTGAAATTTTTACGTCACTGAGCTGAACTTTTTACGTCACTGAGCTGAAATTTTTACGTCACTGAGCTGAAATTTTACTTACCTTACAGACTATCGTAATTGTCTGAATGGTTATTAACTTTTGATATAATTTGTTATTTAAACTCAAATTAAGATGGTTTTATTATTTAGTTATTATAAATATTTTGAAAAATCACAATAGCCGACAGAACATATTTTGTTATTGATTTTATGTATTAATGACATACAAAAACCACTTTCTATGTACTTATTTTAAAGGCCAAACATTCGATGGCATAAATTTTATAAAGAAAAAGGCTCACAAGTGTTGTGTTAGCAGGATGGCTAAATATGTTGAAAGGGCAACGTGCATTATTTGTATCATTTAAAACGGTGATCCAAGAGTTTTAGCAACAGAAATGTAACATGAAATATTTTTAGCAAACCCAACAAATTCAGCAAAATATTTGAGCGGTATTTTCACAATTTAATAATAGTAAATAAGGTACACACACCTCATGGAACATTTACGTGTGCCTGGCAAAAATAATGAGGGCTAGATGACTATAATGAGGGCTAGATGACTATAACTAGGGCTAAATGACTATAATGAGGACTAAATGGCTATAATGAGGGCTAGATGACTATAATTAGGGCTAGATGACTATAATGAGGACTAAATGACTATAATGAGGGCTAGATGACTATATTATGGGCTAGATGACTATAATGAGGACTAAATGACTATAATGAGGGCTAGATGACTATAATTAGGGCTAGATGACTATAATGAGGGCTAGATGACTATAATTAGGGCAAGATGACTATAATGAGGACTAAATGACTATAACGAGGGCTAGATGACTATAATTTTAGGGCTAGATGACTATAATGAGGGCTAGATGACTATAATGAGGGCTAGATGACTATAATGAGGGCTAGATGACTATAATTAGGGCTAGATGACTATAATTAGGGCTAGATGACTATAATGAGAGCTAGATGACTATATAGAGGGCTAGATGACTATAATGAGGGCTAGATGACTATAATTAGGGCTAGATGACTATATTGAGGGCTAGATGACTATAATGAGGGCTAGATGACAATAATTAGGGCTAGATGTCTATAATGAGGGCTAGATGACCATAATTAGGGCTAGATGACTATAATTAGGGCTAGATGACTATAATTAGGGCTAGATGACTATAATTAGGGCCTAGATGACTATATTGAGGGCTAGATGACTATATTGAGGGCTAGATGACTATATTGAGGGCTAGATGACCATAATTAGGGCTAGATGACTATATTGAGGGCTAGATGACTATATTGAGGGCTAAATGACCATAATTAGGGCTAGATGACTATAATGAGGGCTAGATGACTATAATTAGGGCTAGATGACTATAATGAGGGCTAGATGACCAGAATTAGGGCTAGATGACTATATTTAGGGCTAGATGACTATATTGAGGGCTAAATGACCATAATTAGGGCTAGATGACTATAATTAGGGCTAGATGACTATAATTAGAGCTAGATGACTATAATAAGGGCTAGATGACTATAATGAGGGCTAGATGACTATAATGAGTGCTAGATGACTATATTGAGGGCTAGATGACTATAATTAGGGCTAGATGACTATAATCAGGGCTAGATGACTATAATGAGGGCTAGATGACTATTATTAGGGCTAGATGACTATTATTAGGGCTAGATGACTAT